>OY997266.1:15475376-15547876 GCA_963921465.1 Triticum timopheevii | reverse complement strand
TGGTGCCGGTACACGTCGTAGAGTACGGCAAGGCCCGCAAGCTTCAGCTACCCCGTGTCGACCACGTGGATGGTGCTCCTCGGCGATGCCAACTGCGTGTTCCCCATGACCGTGGGGCGCGCTCGGCGCCGGCGTGACCGCCGTGTCTGTGGTGTGCGCCAGGGCGAGAGCGGCGACGCGTCCGCGGTTCACATGCAAGATGTGGGTCAACCTGGAGACACCCCTGGCAGCAGTGGCGAACTGCGGCAAGGAGTACATGGTGCTCGTGGACATGCACATGAGGAGCAGCTCATCACCCGGCACCGTGGTTGCTGCGGGCGAGCCCACATTCCTGACGGTGCCGCCAATTTACCTGGTGCCAGCAACAGGAGACGGGGCATCCATGGAAGTTCCCCTGCACATCCGCATCGATAAGATCTCCCCTTGGTCTGACGCATTGGTGTGATTAGGTCCACTGCTGCTGATGGGAAACAAACGATGCATTCAAGGCAGTTCGTGCTTATTTTGAAGTTGCAACTGAAACTATTTGGGTGATGTTAATTAGTCGATGCAGTTCATCTTAAATGTCATTGTTGTGTACTGTATTCAAATCGGAGGATATTATGCTTCGTGTTAATCATGTTGTGAAATGCATCTTCTTCCGTTGTTATGTCATTCCAACTTGCAAGCATTTCATTTGCATCTTTTGCAATCTATATACCTCAAGTGAGGAGTAGAGCTCAGTCTCATCTCAAGAAATGTTATCCCTGCTACCAAAGCGATGCTTAATGCGGGTTTACTTGAGAATAGTGAGGAAGAAATGAGGCCTTCTGTCAAACAAATCTGCCAAGCAGGATGCCTAGCCAATGTTGATGCAGCATAGAGAGTATAACCATACAGTAATTCCTGATGAAACTTCTCTCAAACTCTTCCTAAGGAATGAATCAAATCCATCTCCTTCCAAAGGGGTAAACTTATCTCTGTACATTGCTTAAACTGCTAATAATAAAGTGTTAAGCCATCTTTGAGGGCTGCAGTCTGCCAAAAAAAAGCTAGTAACTTCTACTACACTGGCCATAATTCTTTTGTAGATGAATGAGCTTTCTGAGCAAAAAATAAAAAATAAAAATCTGTTTTCTAACAAAATAATCTTTTGATATTAAAATGAAAACAAGTCATCGAACGCTATAAGTGTAAACCTCTATTTACAAATGGAATGGCGGCCGAGAGTTAGCCTAGCAACCCATTGGTGTTGACTGATGGGCATGACATGCATTTGGACAACTCCCAACTTTTAGATCTGACTCACTGACATTTGTTTTTTTGGTTTTATTGATAGTAGAAGACTACGCTAGCTAATGGAGCATGAAAAAACTTTCTTTTTTAGTTGCCCCTCTTGATTTTGTGCACGACGCATGTCGGTGTATTTAAAATCGGGGTACCCCGAGCGTAACTACAACAGATGGACCTGCCCAAAAAGCCACATTTGTAAGGTTTTTAATTTCGGTCATGGAAATTTTTTGGACGTCACCGGAATATGCAAAATTTCGGAAATTCGGAACTTATTTCAGATTTTGAGTTTCGAAAATCAATATTTTTTAACGATTTTTAAGATAATTTAAATTTTAGTTTGAATTTGTTTCAAAATTTCAGGGTTGCAAGTATTTCGAACCCCACCGAAATATGCAAAATTTTGCTGAAATTTTGAGCCCTCGGTACAATAAGAAACTACACTGAAATCCTCTTCACAATTAATACTACAACATCCAGAAGGAGCCAATGGCGTGACGGCATGCATACCTTTGTGTAGGTTTACTGCCAAGTAAATCTACCCTCGTTAAACCAGATCTAACAAAAAACGTCAGCAATGACATTTCGGGACGGTGCTAGGTGTCCCGAACACGGGCCTCCTCAGCACACTTGCCTCGCGTGCAGACAGCTTTCATAGAGGCCGTGTGAGGTCACGTTCCGGCCAGACATTTAATGTGAGTGCAGGCTATGGTGCATAGCCTACCGCTGTCAGGGGTGACAAGTGTCGAGAAGTCCACCTCGATCTTCAAGTACGACTTCCCCACACCGCCCACTCTCTCGGTCAAGGCTATGAACGCCACATGCTCCTGCATGGACTTTGTGGAGTTGCTCTTTCATGGGGACATCAGGTAACATATATCTTTTTATATTACAGAGTGCGATACTAAAATTTTCTATTTGGCTCACGCAAGTGTTTGATTGCTAATATATGCATCTGTTTTTCTCAGGCCTTTTCAACAATATTATTAATTGATGGGTAATGGTATAATGCATCAAGCATGCCATGTTCTATGTATTAGTGATTTATCTGTTTCTTGAACCTTGGTAGGATTTATTTCGGTAGCAAATCGATTTTTTTTAATCCCCGATTAAGCCTTTCACTTACTATCTTTGTTGTAGGTTATGATACATTATACTCAGTGAGGTGCAATTCCTTTCCTCTCACTTTGGAGTTGTGATGTTTCTGACGACATTATATAAAAGTTTGCAGTTTGCTCCATCCAACAGGCTATGTAAAGGTGCCCTTCCCAATAGGTCATTATATATCAGTTGAAATTTGAAGCCATCGACTGATATGTATTTCAAGAGTATATATATATATATATATATATATATATATATATATATATATATATATATATATATATATATATATATATATATATTACTATTCATCACCCAGGGTGCACAATACATTATTCTTAACCCGAGGTAATCTTACGATCATTTCATAAATAAATTATGTTTCAAATACAAATAGTTACAGTCATATTGATTCACTGCGTAAAATTTGGCAAAAAAAGGTCAGAACACCAGAAAAATTATATTTTATGTGCATTTTACACTATGTTTTTACGTTTCAAAATTTGCATAACATAAAATATTTTTACGGCGATTATATATTTTATTACGTTCTCCTTTTATGTCTGAAATAAGACAAAATTTACGAAACGTAAAATTACGATGCATTCATGTTAAAATAGAGGGGGTGAAGAATAACTATTCCTCACCCAGGGTGACGAATAGCGCGACCCTAAATATGTTCCCTACTATTTTTCTTTTCCTATTCACTTATTCATGAAATGATTCCCTGAGGTGGCCAAATACATTACTTATGTACAATGCATATATGTGCTTCAATTTTAACTGTTAACAACTGGAGACATTGATGTTAATTGTACTAATTGGTTTTAATTTTTTTCATATTTTTTTCATTTGTCAGAGCACGTTTCTTGCCTGCTGGATCTTGTCCATTTATGGAAGGCAAGGTAAATTATTGTTAGACCTTGTTTCTTTGTTAGGTTCTTTTGTATCACTTATTTATTCCTACCAGAATGTAGCAACATATATGAATAGATATATATGTTTTCTTGCTTTTCCAAGAAAACCGGCACAAGAAGCTGAGGTCGCTGCTTTGAATCTTAAATATTGTTTCCTATTAGTACAATATTTTGATGCTCCATTGGTTGCAGAACTAATTACGTATTAGTTTGCATCCATGCAGTAGGAGAAATATCTTGAAAGCAATTCACATCCAGTTAACATTGATGGCCAGAGATAGCGATCACGTCTAATGTGGGAAAGGTGATACATTCATTATTTGTTTGTGAGACTCAATAATAGGAGGTGAGTCCTTTTTCCACTTTATCTGTTGGAGATGATGTCTGTGGATTTAGTGTGCAATGGAGTGGCTTGATGCTTTAGGATACGTCATTCTTTACACCTGAAATATGCTTCAATTAGTTTTACTGTAAAATATTGCATCACTTAGTATTTATGATATACTAGTTCAATCCATGCTACATTATTATTTCGAAATACGTAATCACAAACATAAATATACTTGCTTTTTAGTTAATGTTGTTCCAAATTAGCTCTGGTTGTTTGTTTTATTGATTCTAAGTTTCTCTTCTCATTCTTGTATAGGTAAAAGAAAACTTCCATATTGATGAGGATGATTCTTCATATGGAGTGTTACGAATCATGACAAATTGTAAGAGTGGGCCATAGTCTACAAGTATTTGAACCACGCTTTCTTATTTGGACGCCTAGTGTCATTCCCCCGTCTTTGAATCTTGTTATGAATGGGATTCATTTTGGATCCTCACCAATCCATGATGTATGTATCAAATGGTTGTATGCATATTCTTGTGTGTTACTCAATATTCTCTTGGTATCATCTAAAGTTAATTAAAGAGTAAATCCATTGAACATCCTTTGGCTTGGGGATTTTTCTCTAGGGGCGGGAACGACGCTAACAAGTAGAGTAGCATGTATCGTCGGACATACCATGATTTCGTAATGGCAACGAGACAAGCACGAGCAGTTCACAACATTGCATTCATTTCTTTGCAGGGTCAAGTTTCAAAAGGAGAGTTGAGTAGAAAATACTTTGCAGGTGATGTCTGTAGTCTACTGCACTAGCACTACCATATGTTTTGCTTTGTTTGCTAAATTTGGAAGTAGTACTACTTACTTACTTTGCCGGGTTCTTGCTGATGCTTCTGCACTCCGGCACTGACGTTGTCCTCTACTACTATGCCATGTGATCCATCACCTCGGGACATGGCCAATGCATAGCCCTAGGGTGATTACCACATGCCATGTAGAATAGGATGTCAGGAGAAATAGGTTCCGAAGGGGAAGCGGGATCCTCAGCGGGAGGCGGGTGCTTGAAGAGAAAAAGTATGATCTAGTGTAAGAAACTGACAAAATTGAAGTGGAGAGTAGAGATGCATGTGTACTAGTCTCTACTTTCTATTCCTTGACGAGGCACACTAGTGATAGCTTGCGTTGGGGAGAAAAATCGATGTAGCTGCCTCAAATTACTTTTTCTTATGAGACATATGTATCCATATGCCACCACTGTTCATGCCCTCAGTAGGCATGCATCTTTGGCCTGTGTAGTGCTGTGTGATGGATGTGTGGGACAGGGGAAGCTGATTGAATCTCTTCTATTTGATAAGGGAGGAGCCTCGGTACAAACCATATTCTTACATTCTAGTATACTCCAAATGTATCGTCCTTTCAAATAAGATTGTGTTTTATTGCTCAAGTGAAAATTGCACTCTATTAAGGCAAGTCGATGGAAACGGACCTCACTAAATGTCCGCGGACATGTACAGCGGCTTGTTCCGACGGGTTCTATCTCAAGTCAAGAGTAGAGTTCAGTCCCATGTAAGAAATGCATGCATCCATTGCTATCTGATGGAAAACAAATTCCCTGCATAATAAAATGCTGTGATCAACTAGTAATTTCTACTACACGTGGCCATAATTGTTTTTGTTATGGCTGACCTTTATGAGATGAGAAAAATCCATTTTTTTTTTGAAACTCACATCTTAACTTTATTTAAATCTCCCGACTAGGGATTTCGTCTGATACAACCTGCAAAATGCAGTCTGGTGGTTCACTTAACCAAACCTTACATAAATTATTTGCCACTCCATGCCTAGCTAACCGATGTGCAGCATCGTTAGCAGTTCGGCTAACCCATGTGACTTTCCAGCGTTCTCTCGAAGTAAGGATCTGTTTTACCTCCTCGATGATCGGTCCCAGCTCCGATAGATCCTTCTCCTTGCTCCTCAGCTTGCAAACGATCTCCTTGCAGTCCATTTCAACATGAAGGTTTTGAACATTGAGCTCTACTGCGAGTTGAGCTGCTCGTCTACAAGCCAAAAGTTCCGCTCTTGCCGGGTCCTTACATCTCTAAAAGGAATGGCATGATGCTCCCAGGAAAGCTCCCTCCTGATTCCTGAACACAACACCAGCGCCACCCATGTCCCCCACTTTGGACAGAGCACCGTCTAAAATAATCTTTATATATTAAAATAGAAACAAGTCATCGACACCAAACCAATCTACTTACAATGTGGATGGCAGACGAGACTTATCCTACCAAAATATTGGTATTCACGTGGCTGCAACACCCTTCTTCTGTGAATTTGCACACGTTACGGAAGGGAGGGTGCACGCACAATCCGGAAGGGTCCCTAAATGCCCAAATCACGTATGACGCACCATCGGACCATAGGGATCACCACCATGTCGTAGTTACGTGACACCGTCGCCATCGCTCACTGCCCGACGACGGCCTCTTCCTGGTGCCACTCCTCTGAGAAGGAGAGCATGCCACACTTCGACAGTCCCTTGTAGCCGTATTGGGAGCATGATGGGCAGGGCCGTACCTGAGAATTCGGGGGCCCAGTGCAAAATCAAAGTTCAGGCCCTGGTAATTAAATTAAGAAAAAAAGTTAGCGAAAAAAGTTTTTAAAATTTACCAGATGCAAAAAAACATGTATTGCGAAAATGCAAAGTGATGAACTAATAAATATCTAATTTATATTTTAGTTGGAACGAGCAATCTTTCTAGAACTTCCTTTCAAAAAATCTTCAAGTTTATCTCCATTAAATATTTCCAAGCACAATTTTGAAGTGCTATCTTTGTATAAAAAAAATCCCGTCTATTCTATTTTAGTTAAAATGAAACCACAAAAAAGGAACGCGGTCCTTTGGTAGTCGAAGTGCTATTGTCACAAATCGGGAAAAAAAAATCCACACCAGCATGTTTATTTTTTGTTGCTAGACATTTGTGCTAAATTGGAAATTGTTTACTTTCTAAAGGATGGGATATGTCCTTATTTAATTGTTGCAATGACTATGGTCCGATGTACATGTATACTTTTGTTCATAAACAATGCAAGTATGGAATATTTTTACATTAGAAATACTAGTTTTGACTTATACATAATCTACCTACAATTAATCCTATCTCTCCGCAGCAATGGAAATCACTAGTTTTAAATAGAATTGGTAGTATTTCGGTTGTACTCCTCAACTCCTCCCACCAATGCTACCGCTGGGAAGATCAAAGGCAAAGAGCGAAAAATGCATGCGTTCCCACTAAAGACCTGGCCCGATTGTCCAGCAGTAAATACTCTCTGTGTTCAGAATGAATTTGACTAATTTCTTCATTAATTTAATCGCTGTTTTGAGTACTAAAAAACTAATTTGGGGGCCCTGTGCAGTTGCACCTCCTGCACATGTGCCCCGTACGGGCCTGATGATGGGGCACGCGAAGGGCCGTATCCGGGGAAGAAACCCTTTGTCTTTGCTTTTCTCAAATGCACGCAATCACAAATTTATTAAAATAGAAACAAGGAAATGAAAGTAATGGCAGCTGGAAGTAACCTTACCAAATTATTGGTTTTCCCAATGGGCAGGGCATGCATTTGGATAAGACCTCAAAAAATTTGATCCGAGCCAATTTTTAGTTACCCTCCCAATTTTGCGCCCGGCGAGGAGATTGTGAAATCCTTCATCAACAAATTGGTGTCCCCATGTTTTTGTAGGGCGGGTGCACACACAATCGAGGCAGATGATAAATCCTCAAATCATCTATGACGCATGTTGGCCATATGAGTCGCCACCATGCAGCAGTTACGCCACAGCACCACTGACCACCCCTATATTGTAGGCAACTGTCCCCGGACAAAGACCACGACGCGGTGCTGCTTCTCGAAGAAGAAGACCCCATCACACTTGGACAGCCGGAGGGGGAAGCAGCGGCAGAGCATTTTTCGCGTGGCGGCGGCCTGGGTCTGTGAAAAAACCCATGGCATTTGGACGTCGTTTGGCTTGATGATTCTTCTCCACGAACGACCTCGCCGAATCGATTTTGATAGAGGGCGTGATGCCGTCATGGGAACGAGACAAGCAACAGCAGTTCACAGCTAGCACTGCACTCATTGCTTTTTGAAAAAGAAATGTAAAATGCTTTGCACTAGCCACCCATTGAACCCATTAACAGTTGCCCAAAGGGCACACCCCGGCGACGTCCATGTCGGATTAGCCAGAAGACAAAAAAATTTACTTCTAGAAGAAAGAGAGAGAGGGATTGGACAGCGATGAGACGAAGGGATTGGCCCCCAGTGCCCATCACATGATTCCTCTCCCTCTCCCTTTCCTTGTTGCCGCTGCCGCCACCGGCGACCTCCCTGTAGCCGCCGCCATCGGCCACGTCCTCCCCAGCGGCTGACTCTGCCACCCCTTTTCTCCTCCCCTTAGCTTCTCTTCACCATCGGCGATCTCTCCTCCCTCTCGCACCAGATCGAGCAGCATGTCAGGCAGGGCAGAGCGGAGCGGGGATGGGAGGAGAAGGGCAGACGGCGGCGGCGTCGTCCTCCTCGCCCATCGGCGCGCGACACCTGTCAGAGCCCCGTCGGCTTCGTCGATCTGCCAGACCTAGGTCGCCGGCGTGGTTGTTGTCTCAGGCGAGAAGAGGAGTGGTCGCATTAAGAGGCGGGGAGGGGGAGCAGCCAACCATGCTCAAGGCCGTCCGAGTCGGAGACTACAAATCAAAGGTCAGTGCGCGGCGGCCCTCTCTCCTTCTCAACACCTATCACTCGAGCGAAAGTTGCAGACATATTGGCGGTGGCCCGTCCGCGGTGTCGTCCTCAGCCAGAGAAGGGTAGAGGAGGGCGAGATGAAGATAGGAGGGAGAGGGAGATGGTGAGTCCATGGAGAAGCGCCACCCGGGGGAGATCCGGCCATTGGCAACAAGAAGGCCACGCCCCCCTCTACCTCCGTGCCGTCACCCAGGTACTCATCCATCTTCCTTCTGTACCTACTAATGGTTGTTTAAGTGTGTCTTATGTATAGTAGTAAATATTGCACCCTCGACGACTACTGATGACTGATGCAAACCATACAGTAGTAAATGTTGCACCCTTGACGACTACTGAAGGCTGATGCAAAACATACAGCAGCAAATGTTGCACCCTTGATGATTAGAATAGAAAACAGATTGGGAAGATGAACAACGATGCCATTTAAATCTAGTTGTTAAAAATATAATAACAGTACCAAAATATTCACAAAATTTTGAATAACATATTAATAGCAAAAGCATCACAGTTCCATATTCCCCCAAAGAAACATAGTTGTGTCAAGATGAAATGAACATAGATACTTCACTCACTCGAGGGTTACAACATTTCCATGACAAAAGTTGAGCATGAGCCAGAACAGCAAGTGATGGTATAATCAGTCAGCCTAACACACTGTGCAATTCCATTTTAAGAGGAACACATTGTGCAACTCAACAACGTAAAGCACCGTAACAACCAAATTTCCAAAGATCTAACATCTAGCAGATTCACCATGGATATTGAGACAGTGCCGTCGGTGCCTATGCATCAATAGTAATCGTTGTGGCTCACCTCCTCCCAACTTTCATCATCCTCGTCGCTAGTCTCATTATCCTCATAGTTATCACTATCCTCATCCTCCTCCTCCTCCTCCTTGTTGTTGTAGCTCTCATCATGCTCGTTGCTAGTCTCATCATACTCGTCTTCATCGCTGTCCTCGTCCTCATCTTCCTCCTTGTTATAGCTCTCATCGTCCTCATCCTCCTCTAGCTCGTCATCGTCTCCATACACCATCTCTGTATCAATTGTCATGCTAAGCACGGCACGGGCGCCACCTCCACAGCAAGCCTTGGGAACGGTGAGGAAGTAGTTTGTCGGCAGTCTGTGAGAAAGCGACGTGCTCCTTATCGTATCCAGCGTTGAGGCCTGGTAATGGCCCTTGATCCAGGAGAAGCCCACGGAGCACCTAAACTTGGATTACGGCGCCACGTGCTGCCCGATACAGACCAGCGAGACCCGGTGCAGCGGTGTGGAGTCCAGGGATGTGAACTGTTTTCAAGATATTTGTCCTACTGCATGGATGCAAACTAATACATAATTTAGTTCTACAACCAATGGAGCATCAAAATATTGTACTAATAGGAAACAATTATTTAAGATTAAAAGCAGCGACCTCAGCTTCTTGTGCCGGTTCTTCTTGGAAAAGCGAGAAAACAAATATATCTATTCATATATGTTGCTCCATTCCGGTAGGAATAAATAAGCGATACAAAAGCACCTAACAAAGAAACAAGGTCTAGCAATAATTTACCATGCCTTCCTTAAATGGGCAAGATCCAACAGGCAAGAAACATGCTCCGACAAATGAAAAAATTAAGACCAATTAGTACAACTAACATCAATGTCTCCAGTTTTTAACAGTTAAAATTGAAGCACATATATGCATTGTACATAAGTAATGTATTTGGCCACCTCAGGGAATCATTTCATGAATCAGTTAATAGGAAAAGAAAAATAGTAGGGAACATATTTAAAGATGGGTATATATATATATATATATATATATATATATATATATATATATATATATATATCATAGACTTTTGAAATACATATCAGTCGATGGCTTCACATTTCAACTATATATATATATCATAGACTTTTGAAATACATATCAGTCGATGGCTTCACATTTCAACTGATATATAATGATCTATTGGGAAGGGCACCTTTACATAGCATGTTGGATGGAGCAAACTGCAAACTTTTATACAATGTTGTCAGAAACATCACAACTCCAAAGTCAGAGGATGTGAACTGGATGTGAACTGTTGAAATTTTGCTGAAATTTTGAACCCTCGGTACAATAAGAAACTACACTAAAATCCTCTTTACAATTAGTACTACAACATCCAGAAGGAGCCAATGGTGTGACGGCATGCATACCTTTGTGTAGGTTTACTGCCAAGTAAATCTACCCTCGTTAAACCAGATCTACAAAAAACGTCAGCAATGACGTTTGGGGACGGTGCTAGTTGTCCTGAACATGGGCCTCCTCTGCACACATGCCTCACGTGCAGACAGCTTTCACAGAGGCCGTGTGAGGTCACGTTCCGGCCAGACATTTATTGTAATTGTAGGCTATGGTGCATAGCCTATCGCTGTTAGGAGTGACAAGTGTCGAGAAGTCCACCTTGATCATCAAGTACGACTTCCCCACACCGCCCAATCTCTTGGTCAAGGCTATGAATGCCACATGCTCCTGCATGGACTTCGTGGAGTTGCTCTTTCATGGGGACATCAGGAAACATATATCTTTTTATATTACAGAGTGCGATACTAAATTTTTCTATTTGTCTCACGCAAGCATTTGATTGCTAATATATGCATCTGTTTTTCTCATGCCTTTTGAGCAATATTATTGATGGGTAATGGTATGATGCATCAAGCATGCCATGTTCTATGTATTAGTGATTTATCTTTTTCTTGACCCTCGGTAGGATTTATCTTTTTCTTTGTTGTAGGTTATGATACATTATACTCAGTGAGGTGCAATTCCTTTCCTCTGACTTTGGAGTTGTGATGTTTCTGACAACATTGTATAAAAGTTTGCAGTTTGCTCCATCCAACATGCTATGTAAAGGTGCCCTTCCCAATAGATCATTATATATCAGTTGAAATGTGAAGCCATCGACTGATATGTATTTCAAAAGTCTATGATATATATATATAGTTGAAATGTGAAGCCATCGACTGATATGTATTTCAAAAGTCTATGATATATATATATATATATATATATATATATATATATATATATATATATATATATATATATACCCATCTTTAAATATGTTCCCTACTATTTTTCTTTTCCTATTAACTGATTCATGAAATGATTCCCTGAGGTGGCCAAATACATTACTTATGTACAATGCATATATGTGCTTCAATTTTAACTGTTAAAAACTGGAGACATTGATGTTAGTTGTACTAATTGGTCTTAATTTTTTCATTTGTCGGAGCATGTTTCTTGCCTGTTGGATCTTGCCCATTTAAGGAAGGCATGGTAAATTATTGCTAGACCTTGTTTCTTTGTTAGGTGCTTTTGTATCGCTTATTTATTCCTACCGGAATGGAGCAACATATATGAATAGATATATTTGTTTTCTCGCTTTTCCAAGAAGAACCGGCACAAGAAGCTGAGGTCGCTGCTTTGAATCTTAAATAATTGTTTCCTATTAGTACAATATTTTGATGCTCCATTGGTTGCAGAACTAAATTATGTATTAGTTTGCATCCATGCAGTAGGAGAAATATCTTGAAAACAGTTCACATCCAGTTAATATTGTGAGCGGGTCTGCGGAAGGGCAAGGGGAACGAGGGTTTCACCAAATTTGGGGGCTCCCGCACGACCAGAGGGCGAATATTGGCGGGGCAAGAACACATGAACCACAACAACTAGGAGACTAGAGACTTCCCATGCTCCGTGCCAAACAAGGACTGAAAGCCCAGCCCAGGCTAACCGGCTGCCCATGACACTACTGAGATTGTTCCATGTCTTAAAAGCAAGAAGAAGAAAACATTTTGAGTCAAAAAAAGCAGGACAAAAAAGCAGAAAAAAGATGCCAAAGACAATGCACACCTATCTAACAGACAGAAAGACTATCACCACGAAAGACACAAGTATATGTGGGGTGTAGTCAAGGGATCATAATATCGAGACTTTGCAAGAAGCCTAACGCACCACACCGGACTGCGCGCCGAGCCCCACGACACAACTCAGGAGCATCCACAAACAACGAGTGCAGTAAACACGAATGACAGGGAGCTCCATGGAAAATCAGAACGATTAGCAAGCTGGGGAGAAATCTTGCGCCATCAATGGGCAAAGATGAACCGAGACATCACCAAGAGCACAAAGCTTGCCGCAACACCTCGGCAACCGTGGGAAGGGTCTTGAGCACAACACTAGGGCGATACTCCTTCGCGAGGGGAAACAAATGGCTGCCCTGCGGCGCAAAAAGCACTGCCGCCGAACCCCAAAGAACACGACCGAACAACCACCGTCAACCCCAAGCAGCCAGACCACCACCACCACCATCATCACCGCAGTGAGCAACAAACACTCATCGACCATGCAGCCCTAAAGTTGAAGCCTTCAAGAAGGGCCACGACGATGGTTACGCTGACATCATCCGTACAAGAAGACATGGACTAGGGTTTCCCCCCAGGGTGCCAACGAGGAGGATTAAACAACATGACAACGACGCCTCCAAGAAGGTTAGCGACGCCCACGAGCGCTGCCGTCGCTGGCTCCGGATGAAGCAAGGCTTTCTCCCTAGTTGATCGGACACCTCTCGAAGAAGCGGTTGAGTGACTTGGTCGCCCCTTATATTCTTGTCTCTCCTTAGGTTCAAGTAAGCTTTCCTGCTACCTATTCTCCACTATGTTATTTCTAGGATATTAGGTGAAGCTTAGCCCCTATTGTAATCTTGGATATATTTTCTACTCTCTATGTTCCATCACCTGGTGGTTAGCGCACATTGGTTGGGAGCCGATACTTGATTTTCCACATCATCCTTAGTGTTAGCTTTTTCATGCTCTCGCAACGTTGTTCAAGCCTTTCTCACGCACTGATGCGAGGATGATCTTGATTGGTGTCATCTCTAGTTATCCCCCTGTGTCTCTATATCCTCCAGCTACGGATGCCTTCTTAGAAGTCTCTGGACTAGGAGGTTACGTGGTGTGGTGACAAATGGATTGCTCATTGCTTCTTGATGGCATCTGCCGAATCAAGGGGTTATTTCTCCTACTTCATGCAAGCAGCTAATCAAGCTTTTTGGCGTCGGGGGTCTCCAAAATCTAGTACTTATTCCATGGATCTTTCGGAGGCTTGTGGTCATGTTGTTGTTATTTGCTGGTGGCAGCCAGCACATCAGTGATGGCGTATGTGTCTATCGATAATAGTGAGAAAGGCGGAATGTGTCGTGATCTAGGTGAAAAGTTGTGATGCGTTTGTGTGCTCCTTTGTACTATTTGGTCACACGAGTCCCTTGTGCTTACACATGTATCCTTTTCTTTTTGTGGCTCCCACGTGTTTGATGGTGTTATACTCTGGCGATGGAGTCAAAAGTACTCCGCCGTGTATCAATTAAGCAGGAAGCTAGAAAAAAAACAATGTGCTTACATTTATGTTCCTCGATTTTTCTAAAAATAACGTGGATCCGCAATTGTCAACCTTTTTATCGCACACTTGTAGGTACTTAAAAGAAAGACAACATTAATGTATGGATAAACTAGCAATAGTGAAATTGATTAAGAGCACGGCTTATATCTATACCATATGAGTTTGCGAATGGAAAGCACAATGAGGAAGCATTTATAGTGTAGTGTGGCTGCCTAGGCAACTTTTCTTCTCAGATCTCTGCTCTAGTCCTCACCCACCTCCTGAAAAAGTTTGGCGTGAGACACACACACAGGAGTTTTCTTTCCCCAAAGGCCAGCCAAGATGCAGGGCGCCGCCCCGGCCACCGAGAGGAGGAGCAGGGCTTTGCCTGACAAGGCTGATGAGAGCTCTAAGAAGGCGCGGCTAGACCTGCCCGACGGCCACATGAAGCAAGAGGTGACCGGTGGAGGAGATGGAGGCGCCACCGTTGGGGCGGCGTACATCCAGCGTGTGGAACTTGCCGTGAGGATCGACAAGCAAGTGCTCCACTGCCCCCTCTGCACCCTCCCCTTCAAGCCCCCGGTCTTCCAGGTTCCTCTCTCTGTTTCCTTCTTTCTTCCTTGATTGGTGCCGGTGATAGATCTATTCTTTCGTCCTAATTTACGGGCCATCTCCGATTTGTGTGCCTGTCTGCAGTGCAAAGCGGGGCACCCGGCCTGCGGCAGCTGTGTGGCCCTGCTGCCCTTTGGGCAGTGCAAGGCATGCGTGGACGGCGGCGGCTTCTTCGACCCCTGCCTTGCGCTGGACGCCGTGGTGTCCTCCACCAGGATCGGGTGCCCCAACGCTGGCTGCCAGTGGTACGTGACCTACCACGAGGTCGCCGAGCACCAGAAAGCGTGCGCGCACGCGCCTTGCCGGTGCACTGAGCCCGGCTGCGGCTACGTCGGCGCGCCGCAGGCGCTCGCCGGTCACCTCCACACTGTCCACTTGGTGCCGGTGCGCCCTGTGCAGTACGGCAAGGTCACCAAGCTTCAGCTACCGGTGTTGACCACGCGGCTGGTGCTCCTCGGCGACGACAGCTGCGTGTTCCTCATGACCATGGGCGCGCTCAGCGCCGGCATGACGACCGTGTCTGTGGTGTGCACCAGGGCGAGAGCGGCGACGCGGCCGCGGTTCATGTGCAAGATGTGGGTCAACCTGGAGACACCCCTGGCAGCAGTGGCGAACTGCGGCAAGGAGGGCATGGTGCTCGTGGACATGCACATGAGGAGCAGCTCGTCGCCCGGCACCGTGGTCGCTGCGAGCGAGCCCACGTTCCTGACGGTGCCGCTAATGTACCTGGTGCCAGCAGCAGGAGACGGGGCATCCATGGAAGTTCCCCTGCACATCCGCATCGATAAGGTGTGATTAGGTCCGCTGCTGCTGATGGGAAACAAATGATGCATTCAAGGCAGTTAGTGCTTATTTTGGAGTTGCAGCTGAAACTATTTGGGCGATGTTAATTAGTAGATGCAGTTCATCTTTAATGTCATTGTTGGGTACTGTATCGGAAGATATTATGCTTCGTGTTAATCATGTTGTGAAACGCATCTTCTTCTGTTGTTATGTCATTCCAACTTGCAAGCATTTTATTTGCATCTGTTGCAATCTATATATCTTAAGTCAGGAGTAGAGCTCAGTCTCATCTCAAGAAATGTTATCCCTATTACCAAAGCAATGCTTAATGCGGGTTTACTGGAGAATAGTGAGGAAGAAATGAGGCCTTCTATCAAACAAATCTGCCAAGCAGGATCCTAGTATAACCATGCAGCAATTCCTGATGAAGCTTCTCTCAAAGTCTTCCTAAGGAATGAATCAAATCCATCTCCTTCCGAAGGGGTAATCTTATCTCTGTACATTGCTTAAACTGCTAATAATAAAGTGTTAAGCCATCTTTGAGGGCTGCAGTCTGCCAAAAAAAATCTAGTAACTTCTAGTACACTGGCCATAATTCTTTTCTAGATGAATGAGTTTTCTGAGCAAAAAATTTAAAAATCTGTTTTCTAACAAAATAATCTTTTGATATTAAAATGAAAACAAGTCATCGAACACTATAAGTGTAAACCTCTATTTACAAATGGAATGGCGGCCGAGAGTTACCCTAGCAACCCATTGGTGTTGACCGATGGGCATAACATGCATTTGGACATCTCCCAACTTTTAGATCTGACTCACTGACATTTGATCTATTTTTTGGTTTTATTGATAGTAGAAGACTACACTAGCTAATGGAGCATGAAAAAACTTTCTTTTTTAGTTGCCCCTCTTGATTTTTTGCATGACGCATGTCGATGTATTTAAAACTAGGGTACCCCGAGCGTAACTACAACAGATGGACCTGCCCAAAAAGCAACGTTGGTAAGGTTTTTAATTTCGGTCATGGAATTTTTTTGGCCATCGCCGGAATATGCAAAATTTCGGAAATTCGGAACTTGTTTCGGGTTTTGAGTTTCAAAAATCAATATTTTTTAATGATTTTGAAGATAATTTAAATTTTAGTTTGAATTTGGCTCAAAATTTCAGGGTTGCAAGTATTTCGAACCCCACCGAGATATGCAAAATTTTGCTGAAATTTTGAACCCTCGGTACAATAAGAAACTACACTAAAATCCTCTTCACAATTAGTACTACAACATCGAGAAGTAGCCAATGGCGTGACGGCATGCATACCTTTGTGTAGGTTTACTGCCAAGTAAATCTACCCTCGTTAAACCAGATCTACAAAAAACGTCAGCAATGACGTTTGGGGACGGTGCTAGTTGTCCTGAACATGGGCCTCCTCTGCACACATGCCTCACGTGCAGACAGCTTTCACAGAGGCCGTGTGAGGTCACGTTCCGGCCAGACATTTATTGTAATTGTAGGCTATGGTGCATAGCCTATCGCTGTTAGGGGTGACAAGTGTCGAGAAGTCCACCTCGATCATCAAGTACGACTTCCCCACACCGCCCAATCTCTTGGTCAAGGCTATGAACGCCACATGCTCCTGCATGGACTTCGTGGAGTTGCTCTTTCATGGGGACATCAGGAAACATATATCTTTTTATATTACAGAGTGCGATACTAAATTTTTCTATTTGTCTCACGCAAGCATTTGATTGCTAATATATGCATCTGTTTTTCTCATGCCTTTTGAGCAATATTATTGATGGGTAATGGTATGATGCATCAAGCATGCCATGTTCTATGTATTAGTGATTTATCTTTTTCTTGACCCTCGGTAGGATTTATCTTTTTCTTTGTTGTAGGTTATGATACATTATACTCAGTGAGGTGCAATTCCTTTCCTCTGACTTTGGAGTTGTGATGTTTCTGACAACATTGTATAAAAGTTTGCAGTTTGCTCCATCCAACATGCTATGTAAAGGTGCCCTTCCCAATAGATCATTATATATCAGTTGAAATGTGAAGCCATCGACTGATATGTATTTCAAAAGTCTATGACATATATATATATAGTTGAAATGTGAAGCCATCGACTGATATGTATTTCAAAAGTTACCCATCTTTAAATATGTTCCCTACTATTTTTCTTTTCCTATTAACTGATTCATGAAATGATTCCCTGAGGTGGCCAAATACATTACTTATGTACAATGCATATATGTGCTTCAATTTTAACTGTTAAAAACTGGAGACATTGATGTTAGTTGTACTAATTGGTCTTAATTTTTTCATTTGTCGGAGCATGTTTCTTGCCTGTTGGATCTTGCCCATTTAAGGAAGGCATGGTAAATTATTGCTAGACCTTGTTTCTTTGTTAGGTGCTTTTGTATCGCTTATTTATTCCTACCGGAATGGAGCAACATATATGAATAGATATATTTGTTTTCTCGCTTTTCCAAGAAGAACCGGCACAAGAAGCTGAGGTCGCTGCTTTGAATCTTAAATAATTGTTTCCTATTAGTACAATATTTTGATGCTCCATTGGTTGCAGAACTAAATTATGTATTAGTTTGCATCCATGCAGTAGGAGTAATATCTTGAAAACAGTTCACATCCAGTTAACATTGACGGCCAGAGATAGCGATCATGTCTAATGTGGGAAAGGTGATACATGCATTATTTGTTTGTGAGACTCAATAATAGGAGGTGAGTCCTTTTACCACTTTATCTCTTGGAGATGATGTCTGTGGATTTATTGTTCGATGGAGCGGCTTGATGCTTTAGGATACGTCGTGCTTTACACCTGAAATACGCTTCAATTAGTTTTACTGTAAAATATTGGATCACTTAGTATTTAAGATATACTACCTCAATCCATGCTACATTATTATTTCGAAATATGTAATCACAAACTTAAATATACTTGCTTTTCAGTTAATGTTGTTCCAAATTAGCTATGGTTGTTTGTTTTATTGATTCTAAGTTTCTCTTCTCATTCTTGTATAAGTAAAAGAAAACTTCCATATTGATGAGGATGATTCTTCATATGGAGTGTTACGGATCATGACAAATTGTAAGAGTGGGCCACAGCTTACAAGTATTTGAACCATGTTTTTTTATTTGGATGCCTAGTGTCATTTCCCCTGTCTTTGAATCTTGTTATGAATGGGATTCATTTTGGATCCTCACCAATATCCATGATGTTTGTATCAAATGGTTGTATGCATATTCTTGTGTGTTACTCATATTCTCTTGGTATCATCTAAAGTTACTTAAAGAGTGAATCCATTGAACATCCTTTGGCTTGGGGATTTTTCTCTAGGGGCGGGAACGACACCAACAAGTAGAGTAGCAAGTATCGCCGGACAGACCATGATTTCGTCATGGCAACGAGACAAGCACGAGCAGTTCACAACATTGAATTCATTTCTTTGCAGGGTCAAGTTTCAAAAGGAGAGTTGAGTAGAAAATACTTTGTAGGTCATGTCTGTAGTCTACTGTACTAGCACTACCATATGTTTTGCTTTGTTTGCTAGTTCGGGAAGGAGTACTACTTACTTACTTTGTCGGGTTCTTGCTGATGCCTCTGCACTCCGGTACTGACATTGTCCTCTACTACTATGGCATGTGATCCATCGCCTCGGTACATGGCCAATGCATAGCCCTAGGGTGATGCCCCACATGCCATGTAGAATTGGATGCCAGGAGAAAAGGTTCCGATGGGGAAGCGGGATTCTCTACGGGAGGCTGGTGCTTGAAGAGAAAAAGTGTGGTCCAGTGTAAAAAGCTAACAAAATTGGAGTGGAGAGTAGTGATGCATATGTACTAGTCTCTACTTTCTATTCCGTGATGGGGCACAGTAGTGATAGCTTGCGTTGGGGAGAAAAATCAATGTAGCTGCCTCAAATTACTTTTTCTCATGAGACATATGTATCCATATGCCACCACTGTTCATGCCCTCAATAGGCATGCAGCTTTGGCCTGTGTAGTGCTGTGTGACGGATGTGCGGGACAGGGGAAGCTGATTGAATATGTTCTATTTGATAAGGGAGGAGCCTCGGTATAAACCATATTCTTACATTCTAGTATAGTCCAAATGCATCGTCCTTTCAAATAAGATTGTGTTTTATTGCTCAAGCGAAAATTGCACTCTATTAGGGCAAGTCCATGGATACCGACCTCACTAAATGTCTGCGGACATGTACAGCGGGTTGTTCCGACGGGTTCTATCTCAAGTCAAGAGTAGAGCTCAGTCCCATGTAAGAAATGCATGCATTTTGTGTACTTCATTGCTATCTGATGGAAAACAAATTCCCTGCATAAAAAAAATGCTGTGTTCAGCTAGTAACTTCTACTACACGTGGCCATAATTCTTTGTGTTATGGCTGACCTTTATGAGATGAGAAAAATCCATTTTCTGACAAAATAATCTTTATATATTAAAATAGAAACAAGTCATCGACACCAAACCAATCTATTTACAAAGTGGACTTATCCTACCAAAATATTGGTATTCACGTGGCTGCAACACCCTTCTTCTATGAATTTGCACACGTTACGGAAGGGAGGGTGCACGCACAATCCGGAAGGATCACTAAATGCCCAAATCACGTATGACGCACCATCGGACCATAGGGATCACCACCATGTCGTAGTTACATGACACCGTCGCCATCGCTCACTGCCCGACGACGGCCTCTTCCTGGTGCCGCTCCTCTGAGAAGGAGAGCATGCCACACTTCGACAGTCCCTTGTAGCCGTATTGGGAGCATGATGGGGCACGCGAAGGGCGGTATCCGGGGAAGAAACCTTTGTCTTTGCTTTTCTCAAATGCACGCAATCATAAATCTATTAAAATAGAAACAAGGAAATGAAAGTAATGGCAGCTGGAAGTAACCTTACCAAATTATTGGTTTTCCCAATGGGCAGGGCATGCATTTGGATAAGACCTCAAAAAATTTGATCCGAGCCAATTTTTAGTTGCCCTCCCAATTTTGCGCCCGGCGAGGAGATTGTGGAATCCTTCATCAACAAATTGGTGTGCCCATGTATTTGTAGGGCGGGTGCACACAGAATCGAGGCAGATGATAAATCCTCAAATCACCTATGACGCATGTTGGCTATATGAGTCGCCACCATGCAGCAGTTACGCCACAGCACCACTGACCACCCCTCTATTGTAGGCAACTATCCCCGGACAAAGACCACCACGCGGTGCTGCTTCTCGAAGAAGAAGACCCCACCACACTTGGACAGCCAGAGGGGGAAGCAGCGGCAGAGCATTTTTCGCGTGGCGATGGCCTGGGGCTGTGAAAAAACCCATGGCATTTGGACGTCGTTTGGCTTGATGATTCTTCTCCAGGAACGGCCTCGCCGAATCGATTTTCACAGAGGGCGTGATGCCGTCATGGGAACGAGACAAGCAACAGCAGTTCACAGCTAGCATTGCACTCATTGCTTTTTGAAAAAGAAAGGTAAAATGCTTTGCACTAGCCACCCATTGAGCCCATTAACAGTTGCCCAAAGGGCACATCCTGGCGACGTCCATGTCGGATTAGCCAGAAGACAAAAAGATTTACTTCTAGAAGAAAGAGAGAGAGGGATTGGACAGCGATGAGACAAAGGGATTGGCTCCCAGTCCCCATCACACGATTCCTCTCCCTCTCCCTCTCCCTCTCCCTCTCCCTTTCCTTGTTGCCGCTGCCGCCACCGGCGACCTCCCTGCAGCCGCCGCCATCAGCCACGTCGTCCCTAGCGGCTGACTCTCCCACCCCTTTTCTCCTCCCCTTAGCTTCTCTTCACCATTGGCGATCTCTCCTCCCTCTCACACCAGATCGAGCAGCATGTCAGGCAGGGCAGAGCAGAGCGGGGATGGGAGGAGAAGGGCAGACGGCGGTGGCATCGTCCTCCTCGCCCATCGACGCGCGACACTTGTCAGAGGCCCGTCGGCTTCATCGATCTGCCAGACCTAGGTAGCCGGCGTGGTTGTTGTCTTGGGCGAGAAGAGGAGTGGTCGCATTAAGAGGCGGGGAGGGGGAGCATCCAACCATGCTCAAGGCCGTCCGAGGCGGCGGCTGCAAATCGAAGGTCAGTGCACGGAGGCCCTCTCTCCTTCTCATCCCCTCTCACTCGAGCAAAAGTTGCAGACATATTGGAGGTGGCCCGTCCGCGGCGTCGTCCTCAGCCAGAGAAGGGTAGAGGAGGGCGAGATGAAGATAGGAGGGAGAGAGAGATGGTGAGTCCATGGAGAAGCGCCACCAGGGGGAGATCCGGCCATTGGCGGCAAGAAGGCCACGCCCCCCTCTACCTCCGTGCCGTCACCCAGGTACTTATCCATCTTCCTTCTGTACCTGCTAATGGTTGCTTAAGTGTGTCTTATATACAGTAGTAAATGTTGCACCCTCGACGACTACTGATGACTGATGCAAACCATACAGTAGTAAATGTTGCACCCTTGACGACTACTGAAGGCTGATGCAAAACATACAGCAGCAAATGTTGCACCCTTGATGATTAGAATAGAAAACAGATTGGGAAGATGAACAACGATGCCATTTAAATCTACATGTTAAAAATATAATAACAGTACCAAAATATTCACAAAATTTTGAATAACATATTAATAGCAAAAGCATCACAGTTCCATATTCCCCAAAAGAAACATAGTTGTGTCAAGATGAAATGAACATAGATACTTCACTCACTCGAGGGTTACAACATTTCCATGACAAAAGTTGAGCATGAGCCAGAACAGCAAGTGATGGTATAATCAGTCAGCCTAACACACTGTGCAACTCCATTTTAAGAGGAACACATTGTGCAACTCAACACCGTAAAGCACCATAACAGCCAAATTTCCAAAGATCTAACAACTAGCGGATTCACCATGGATATTGAGACACTGCCCTCGGTGCCTATGCATCAATAGTAATCGTTGTGGCTCACCTCCTCCCAACTTTCATCATCCTCATCGCTAGTCTCATTATCCTCATAGTTATCACTATCCTCCTCCTCCTCCTCCTCCTTGTTGTTGTAGCTCTCATCATGCTCGTTGCTAGTCTCATCATACTCGTCTTCATCGATGTCCTCGTCCTCATCTTCCTCCTTGTTGTAGCTCTCATCGTCCTCATCATCCTCTAGCTCGTCATCGCCTCCATACACCATCTCTGTATCAATTGTCACGCTAAGCACGACACAGGAGCTACCTCCACGGCAAGCCTTGGGAACGGTGAGGAAGTAGTTTGTCGGCAGTCTGTGAGAAAGCGATGTGCTCCTGATCGTATCCAGCGTTGAGGCCTGGTAATGACCCTTGAACCAGGAGAAGCCCACAGAGCACCTAAACTTGGATTACGGCGCCACGTGCTGCCCGATACAGACCAGCGAGACCCGGTGCAGCGGTGTGGAGTCCAGGGACGCCACGTGAAGCAGAAAGGGGTGGCCATCTCGCCGCCACGGAGCACGTGCACGCTGGTCTTCACGGGTACGTCAAATGCCTTGTAGTACTGGAAGCGTGTCGTTGGCCACTCGTGCTGCGCGGTGAAGTGATCCAGGAGGGCCGTTGTCATGCCTGCTAAGCGGTAGCCTTTCTTAGGGCAGAAGCATGGCGCGTGCTAGCACACCTCCTTGTGCGCCCTCTTCTTGTGGTAGGCGATTGTGTTGCCGCACCCATGCACGGCATAGGAGCATGGCACGATGATGGAGTCGATGACACGCTCCATGTCGTGGCAGCGGGTCGAGATGTCCCTGGAGCACACGCCCCAAACCTTGTTCGCCTTTGTCTCTAGGAGCTTGTCGCGACAGTTCAGGCACACGAAATGCCCTGGTGCACACTACAGATAATCAACCCAACAAGGTTCAGAATTAACTTCATCACATACAAGAGCAGTGACCGTATCGACATGAAGAGAGCAATGTACTAGAAAATGGACATGATTTTTGTGGTGACAACATACATGAAATTACATCAATCCAATTACCTGGAAAATGGGAGGGCTGAGGGGGGGGGGGAGCAGATAGGGCAGTCCAAGAACTCCGTTCCCATGGCCATGGCGACATTCTGCTTCTTGACAACGACGCCCTCTCCATCCAGCCGATTATCTCCCCCTTCCTTAGTCTCGCTGCCGTTGTTGTTGTTGTTCCCCTCCATGAGAGCCATGGCCTGCAATATATTTTAGATCAGACCCCACAATTCAATTTGCTTATGCATTACCCAATTTGCAATGGCTAAAAAATGAAGAATCAACAATTCCTCCTTACTGAAAGAGAAATAATTTCAATCTCAAGGGCAGGTCTTCACCAAAACTTGTGAGCTCCTCTCTTGTGACATAGACTGAACAGAATCATCATTCAGTTACTTGTGAATGGGAAGGGTCCTCCTTCGCCACCTTGGTCATGCTGTTGCTCTTCCCATCCATCTCCATCTCCATCTCCATCTCCATCTCTATCTCCATCTCCATGGAAGCTAGGTCCTCTGGTCAGTACTGCAGATCAAAACCCCACAGGTCAGCTCCAACATTTTGATTCCTTGTGCATTCACCAATTTGCAAGCGGATTAACAACGAATTTGAATAAGCCACACTACATACTTACTAAGAGCATCAACAATTATTTTTGAAAAAAAGAACATTTTTGTGAGCGGGTCTGCGGAAGGGCCATGGGGAACGAGGGTTTCACCAAATTTGGGGGCTCCCGCACGACCAGAGGGCGAATATTGGCGGGGCAAGAACACATGAACCACAACAACTAGGAGACTAGAGACTTCCCATGCTCCGGGCCAACCAAGGACTGAAAGCCCAGCCCAGGCTAACCGGCTGCCCATGACACTACTGAGATTGTTCCATGTCTTAAAAGCAAGAAGAAGAAAACATTTTGAGTCAAAAAAAGCAGGACAAAAAAGCAGAAAAAAGATGCCGAAGACAATGCACACCTATCTAACAGACAGAAAGACTATCACCACGAAAGACACAAGTATATGTGGGGTGTAGTCAAGGGATCATAATATCGAGACTTTGCAAGAAGCCTAACGCACCACACCGGACTGCGCGCCGAGCCCCACGACACAACTCAGGAGCATCCACAAACAACGAGTGCAGTAAACACGAATGACAGGGAGCTCCATGGAAAATCAGAACGATTAGCAAGCTGGGGAGAAATCTTGCGCCATCAATGGGCAAAGATGAACCGAGACATCACCAAGAGCACGAAGCTTTCCACAACACCTCTGTAACCGCAGGAAGTGTCTTGAGCACAACACTAGGGCGATACTCCTTCACGAGGGGAAACAGATGGCTGCCCTACGGCGCAAAAAGCACTGCCGCCGAACCCCAATGAACACCACCGAACAACCACCATCAACCCCAAGCAGCCACACCACCACCACCACCATCACCACCGCAGTGAGCAACAAACACTCATTGACCATGCATCCCTAAAGTTGAAGCCTTCAAGAAGGGCCACGACGACGGTTACGCTGACATCATTCGTACAAGAAGACATGTACTAGGGTTCCGCCCGGGGTGCCAACAAGGAGGATTAAACAACATGACAACGATGCCTCCAAGAAGGTTAGCGACGCCCACGAGCGCTACCGTCGCCGACTCCGGATGAAGCAAGCACTAGTAGAAAAGGGGGCAATGGTCCAGGCCAGGGCAGCCCATTAGTCCCGGTTCAATCCAGAACCGTGACCAATGGGAGCATTTGACCCAGTTCGTTAGCCCCGGGGGCCGGCTGGGCCACGTGGGCCATTGGTCCCGGTTTGTCTGGACCTTTAGGTCCCGGTTGGATGGACGAACCGGGACCAATGTGCCTCGCTCCTGGCCCATCACCATTGGTCCCGGTTCGTGGCCTGAACCAGGACCAAAGGCAGCCCTTTAGTCCCGGTTCAAGCCACCAACCGGGACCAATTAATTGCCTATATATACCCCTCGCCCGCGAGCAGAGCACTCGCACTGCTCTGTTTTTCGTGGCCGGCGAGGGGAGAGCTTTGTGGTGCTCTAGCTCACCTCCTATGCACACGAGGTGTTAGATGGAATGCCCGAGCCACACTACTTAAGCTTTCTCCTCTCCAAGCTCGACCTCCAAGCTCCATTTTCCTCAATATTTGTCTAGGTTTAGCGGTCCGTCACGTCCGGCCCCTTCTTCACCGCCGTCGATCGCTCGCGCCGATCTCATCGCCGGCACCACCGTGGTGAGCCTCTTGTTCTTATCTTCTTTCTGAAAGGAAAAAAAATTCTTACTTGTATGTTTATATAGATACTTGTATAATTTTCTTACTTTTATTATTGCATCTTATATAGTGCGATGGTTTTGGTATCCGCCCCCGTCGGCCCTCGTCCTGTCTATGATTCGGATGTGGTATATATTATCTTTTCATAACTATTGGTTCATTTATTGTTTATGACAATTATGCCGACCAACGTGACATAGATTTTATTTATCTAGGAGGTTGTTGAACCGGAAATTCCAATCGACCCTATTGTCGAGAGGTTAAATTTAGTTGAAGAAGAAAACAATTTGTTGAAGGAAAAAATTAGAAAAATTGAGGAGGAGAAGATGATATTGGAGTTGCATGTTGCGGATGTCGTCGATGATCACAAGATCAAGATGGATGCAATGCGCTTGAAGATTAGAAAGATTAGAAAATATGCCATTCATACCGAGGCTTGGTATCATTATGCCATTGGATCAGTTGTTACATTGGTTGCGATTATGATCGCATTTGTTTTCGCATTGAAATGTTTTACATAGTTTCAATGTATGGTTTAATTAATTTAGATGCTCTGCAGAGCTTTATGTTGTTAGATGAGAACTATGTATGTACTTTGGTTTTAATGTGATGATGAACTTCTATTAATTTGGTCACTTAATTATCTATTCATGATGTTCTGTAATGATTTTTGACACACTTAATTATATATAATGCACGCAGATGAACCGGCAATGGATGTACGGTTCAAGACACACCTTAGAGTACATTAAGGGCGTGCATGATTTTCTCGAAGTGGCTGAGGCAAACAAGCAGAATGGTTTTATGTGTTGTCCATGCCCTATATGTGGGAATACGAAGTCTTACTCTAACCAGAAAATCCTTCACACCCACCTGCTTTACAAGGGTTTTATGCCACACTATAATGTTTGGACGAGGCATGGAGAAATGGGGTTATGATGGAAGACGGCGAAGAAGAAGAGTATGATGAAAACTATGTGCCCCCTGAATACGGTGATGCTACTGAACATTAAGAGGAACCAGATGATGTGCACGATGGTGCTGCAATGGGCGAAGCTGCTGAAGATCAAGAGGATCCAGACGATGTGCCCGATGATGATGATCTCCGCCGGGTCATTGTCGATGCAAGGACGCAATGCGAAAGTTAGAAGGAGAAGCTGAAGTTCGATCGCATGTTAGAGGACCACAAAAAAGGGTTGTACCCCAATTGCGAAGATGGCAACACAAAGCTCGGTACCGTACTGGAATTGCTGCAGTGGAAGGCAGAGAATGTTGTGCCTGACAAAGGATTTGAGAAGCTACTGAAAATATTGAAGAAGAAGCTTCCAAAGGATAACGAATTGCCCGACAGTACATACGCAGCAAACAAGGTCGTATGCCCTCTAGGATTGGAGGTGTAGAAGATACATGCATGCCCTAATGACTGCATCCTCTACCGCGGTGCATACAAGGATCTGAACGCATGCCCGGTATGCGGTGCATTACGGTATAAGATCAGACGAGATGACCCAGGTGATGTTGACGGTGAGCCCCCCAGGAAGAGGGTTCCTGCGAAGGTGATGTGGTATGCTCATATAATACTAGGGTTGAAATGTCTGTTCAGAAACGGAGAGCATGCCAAGTTGATGCGATGGCACAGTGAGGACCGTAAGAAAGACGAGAAGTTGAGAGCACCCGCTGACGGGTCGCAATGGAGAAAAATCGAGCGAAAGTACTGGGATGAGTTTGCAAGTGACCCAAGGAACGTATGGTTTGCTTTAAGCGCGGATGCCATTAATCCTTTCGGGGAGCAGTGCAGCAATCACAGCAGCTGGACCGTGACTCTATGTATGTATAACCTTCCTCCTTGGATGTGCATGAAGCGGAAGTTCATTATGATGCCAGTTCTCATCCAAGGCCCTAAGCAACCCGGCAACGACATTGATGTGTACCTAAGGCCATTAGTTGAAGAACTATTACAGCTGTGGAACGGAAACGGTATACGTACATGGGATGAGCACAAACAGGAGGAATTTGACCTAAAGGCGTTGCTGTTCATGACCATCAACGATTGGCCCGCTCTCAGTAACCTTTCAGGACAGACAGACAAACAAGGGATACCACGCATGCACACTGATGTCTACGACACAACCTTCTTCTTGTAGACGTTGTTGGGCCTGCAAGTGCACAGGTTTGTAGGACAGTAGCAAATTTCCCTCAAGTGGATGACCTAAGGTTTATCAATCCGTAGGAGGCGTAGGAGGAAGATGGTCTGTCTCAAACAACCCTGCAACCAAATAACAAAGAGTCTCTTGTGTCCCCAACACACCCAATACAACGGTAAATTGTATAGGTGCACTAGTTCGGCGAAGAGATGGTGATACAAGTGCAAAATAGATAGTAGATAAAGGTTTTTGTAATCTGAAATAATAAAAACAGCAAGGTAACTAATGATAAAAGTGAGCGTAAACGGTATTGCAATGATAGGAAACAAGGCCTAGGGTTCATACTTTCACTAGTGCAAGTTCTCTCAACAATAATAACATAGATAAATCATGTAACAAGCCCTCAACATGCAACAAAGAGTCACTCCGAAGCCACTAATAGCGGAGAACAAACGTAGAGATTATGGTAGGGTACGAAACCACCTCAAAGTTATTCTTTCTGTCCTATCTATTCAAGAGTTCGTAGTAAAATAACATAAAGCTATTCTTTCCGCTCGATCCATCATAGAGTTCATACTAGATTAACACCTTAAGATACAAATCAACCAAAACCCTAATGTCACCTAGATACTCCATTGTGACCTCAAGTATCCGTGGGCATGATTATACGATATGCATCACACAATCTCAGATTCATCCAAGCAACATAAAAGTACTTCAAAGAGTGCCCCAAAGTTTCTACCGGAGAGTCAAGAACGTGTGCCAACCCCTATGCATAGGTTCCCAAGTGTCACGAAACCCGCTAGTTGATCACCAAAACATACATCAAGTGGATCAATAGAATAACCCATTGTCACCATGGTTATCCCACGCAAGACATACATCAAGTGTTCATAAAAGACTCAATCCAATAAGATAACTTCAAAAGGGGAAACTCAATTCATCACAAGAGAGTAGAGGGGGAGAAATATCATAAGATCCAACTACAATAGCAAAGCTCGGGATACATCAAGATCGTGCCATAGATGGAACACGAGAGAGAACACGAGAGAGAGAGATCAAACACATAGCTACTGGTACATAGCCTCAGCCCCGAGGGTGAACTACTCCCTCCTCGTCATGGATAGCACCGGGATGATGAAGATGGAACTCCCGTTGGTCCCGATTGGTTTTTGGTGGCTATAGTGGTTTTTGGTGCTGGAATAGGGTCCCGATTGGTTTTTGGTGGCTACAGAGGCTTGCGGCGGCGGAACTCCTGTTCTATTTTCTGTTCTGGAAGTTTTAGGGTACAAGAGTATATATGGGTGCAAGGGATACGTCGATGGTGCTATGGGGGCCCCACGAGGCAGGGGGGTGCGCCCGGGGGGGGGGGGGGGGGGGCGCCCCCCACCCTCTGAGCACCTCCCGTATCTCCTGACGTGCACTCCAAGTCCATCGGGTGGCTTTCCTTCCAAAAATAACTTCTCTAGTTGATTTCGTTCCGTTTTGACTTCGTCTGATATTCCTTTTCCTCGAAACACTGAAATAGGCATAAAACAACAAATCTGGGTTGGGCCTCCGGTTAATAGGTTAGTCCCAAAAATAATATAAAAGTGGATAATAAAGCCCAGTACTGCCTAAAATAGTAGATAAAGTAGCATGGAGCAATCAAAAATTATAGATACGTTGGAGACGTATCACACGCACTGTTTACTTGACACTGATAGTATATATACCTGGGAAGCTGCAGGAAGAATGTGTACCTGGGACATCGTCGATTTCTTCCGACCAACCATCAATGTAGAAGGAAAGGAAAGCATTTCAAAGGCGAGGCATATCACCGGAAGAAGCCCGCCATGCGTACCGGTGATCATGTACTTGCTATGGTCAATGATTTACACGTAATCTTTGGAAAGGGTCCCGGCGGACTAGCTGTTCCGAGTGACGCTGGGGGACACGCACCCATGTGGAAGAAGAAATCTATATTTTGGGACCTACCCTACTGGAAAGACCTAGAGGTCCGCTCTTCGATCGACGTGATGCACATGACGAAGAACCTTTGCGTGAACCTGCTAGGCTTCTTGGGCGTGTATGGGAAGAAAAAAGATACAACTGAGGCACGGGAGGACCTGCAACGTTTGCACGAAAAAGACGGCATTCCTCCAAAGCAGTATGAAGGTCCTGCCAGCTATGCTCTTACCAAAGAAGATAAGGAAATCTTCTTTGAATGCCTGCTTAGTATGAAGGTCCCGACTGGCTTCTCGTCGAATATAAAAGCAATAATAAATATGGCAGAGAAAAAGTTTCAGAACCTAAAGTCTCATGACTGCCACGTGATTATGACGCAACTGCTTCCGGTTGCATTGAGGGGGCTTCTACCGGAAAACGTCGCCATTGTGAAGCTATGTGCATTCCTCAATGCAATCTCTCAGAAGGTGATCGATCCAGAAATCATACCAAGGCTAAGGAGTGATGTGGTGCAGTGTCTTGTCAGTTTCGAGCTGGTGGTCCCACCATCCTTCTTCAATATCATGACGCACGTCCTAGTTCATCTAGTTGACGAGATTGGCATTCTGGGCCCCGTATTTCTATACAATATGTACCCCTTTGAGAGGTTCATGGGAGTCCTAAAGAAATATGTCCGTAACCGTGCTAGGCTAGAAGGAAGCATCTCCATGGGCCATCGAACAGAGGATGTCATCGGGTTTTGTGTTGACTTCATTCCTGGCCTTAAAAAGATAGGTCTCCCTAAATCTCGGTATGAGGGGAGACTGACTGGAAAAGGCACGCTTGGAAGGGACTCAATAATATGCAGGGACGGATATTCTTGGTCTCAAGCACACTACATAGTTCTACAGAACTCTACCTTGGTGACCCCGTATGTCGATGAACACAAGAACAGTCTGCGCTCCAAACACCCGGAGCAGTGCGACGACTGGATTACATGTGAACACATCAGGACTTTCAGCAGTTGGTTGGAAGCACGTCTCAGAGGTGATAACAATGTTTGTGATGAGTTGTACTTGTTGTCCAGGGGACCATCTTTGACTGTATTGATTTGGAAAGGATACGAGATAAATGGGAATACATTTTACACGATTGACCAAGATCAAAAGAGCACCAACCAAAACAGTGGTGTCCGCTTTGATGCAACAACCGAGAGGGGAAAGGACACATATTATGGTTACATAGTGGACATATGGGAACTTGACTACGGACATGATTTTAAGGTCCCTTTGTTTAAGTGCAAATGGGTCAATCTGTTAGGAGGCGGGGTAAAGGTAGACCCACAATACGGAATGACAACAGTGGATCTGAAAAATCTTGGGTACACTGATGAACTGTTCGTCCTAGCCAATGATGTGACACAGGTTATCTATGTGAAGGACATGTCTACCAGACCGAGAGAGAGAAAAGATAAGGAAGCGAATACATCATACGATGAGCCAAAGCGCCACATAGTTCTTTCAGGAAAAAGGGACATCGTGGGAGTGGAGGGCAAGACAGACATGTCTGAAAATTATGAAAAGTTTCATGAATTTCCTCCCTTCAAAGTCAAGGCTGACCCCAGCATCCTGATAAACGATGAAGATTATCCATGGTTACAGCGCAATAAGCAAATGACACAAGCGAAGAAAAAGTGAAGACTTTCTCCCGCAACTATTATGATGATACCATGCCAACTTTGTAACAGACGAGTATGATACCATTGTCCGTTTTGTACATGCACATGCTATGTGGGTGAATTTATGATACCATGCCAACTTTCAACTTTTTCAGAGTTCATTTGAAATGCTTTAATGTCTTATGGTTCGGCCCTCGTAATAATTAAAAATAGCAACAATAAGTATTTTGTTGTAAGTAGAAACAAAATAAAATAAATAAAGCAAGAAAGAAAACAAAAAAACAAAAAAATGTTTCCAAATTTGAAAACTAATGGCACTAACAGAAAGTTTATAATTTTCCTAAAACTAAAAGCAAAAAGAATTAAAAAATAAATCAAAAAACAAAAGAAAATAAATAATGAAGAAAACAAAACAAAAAAACTGGAAAAAAAATAAAAATAGCAACAATAAGTAAAGAAAACAAAAAAAACAAAAAATGCCTCCTACTGGTCCCCCACGGCCTGAATACGACTAGAAACCCTACCATGGGCCAGGATTCAGGCCCGTAGTAGGCCCAGAAGGCCCGTCAGGCAAAGCAGTAGCAAGTAGGCTCGCAAGCCTGCGGTGGAGAGGAGCTCGAGAGGGGTGCGACAGTGGGGCTTATAAACCACTGCGCGCCCCTCTCAACTAGCAAGGTGGGACTAAACTTTGGCCCCGACGCGGGCAGCACATGAGCCTTTCGTCCCGGTTGGTGGCACCAACCGGGACTAAAGGGGGGGCATTGGTACCGGTTGTTGACCGGTTGGTGCCATGAACCGGTAACAATGCCCACCCTTTAGTCACGGTTGGTGCCACCAACCGGGACCAAAGGCCTCTTTGCAGCAGCCCAAAGGGCGGGAAGCGGTGGCCTTTGGTCCCGGTTGGTGGCACCAACCGGGACTAAAGGGGGCATTAGTCCTGGTTGGATTCACGAACCGGGACCAATTCTCTTCATATATAACTAGCACTTAGCAGTTTCTCCAAAATCCATCCCTTTCTTCTCCGCCCGACACCCGTTGCTCTGCCTTGTCGCCGTCGCCACCGTGCCGTCAGGCTGCTCCACCTCTTCGTCGCCGCCGCCTCCGACGCCGTCAGGGTGGTCCACCTCATCGTCGTCGCCGCCTCCGACGCCGTCAGGCTGCTCAACTTTGCCGTCTCCGCCGCCCTCGACGCCATCTGTCCCGACGCCGGCGCCGCCCCCCGCGCCCCGACGCCGCCCGCCGTGCCCCGCCACCCCCCTATGAGCACCTGCCTCGCGCCCCTGCCTTGCCTCGCTCCCGCACGCGGACCTACACCCCTGCCCTGCCCCGCCGGCACCACCGCTGCCGCCATGCCCCTCTACCCGGCTCTTTGTTTTATTAGTTTAATTTTTTTCATATATATATATATAATGTATGTGTATGTATGTGGCTATATGTTTTTGTTCATATGTTGCTATATGTTTTTTTATTTTTATTAGTTTATTTTTTTGTTCATATGTGATGCATATGTGTATGTGGCTATAATGTATATGTGTATGTGATGTATATGGCTAGAATTTGCTAAATATATATGTTAAAAATGTTTTTTTGTTCATAGAAAGTTTTTTGTTCATATATAGAAAGTTACAATTTTAGAAAAGTTTTATATATGCAAAAGTTACAATTTTAGAAAAAGAAGGATAGGAAAGAAGAAAATAAGAAGAGGATAGAAAGAAGAAGAGGACAGGAAAAGAAGAGGAGAAATAAATAAGAAGAAGAAAAAAGAAGAAAAAGAAGAGGAGAAGAAGAAAGGAATAGAGGAGAAGAAGAAAAAATAGAAAAAATTTCTATTTTTCTTCTTCTCCTCTATTCCTTTCTTCTTCTCCTTTTTTTTCTTTTTTTTTCTTCTTCTTCGTTCTTCCTTCTTCCTCTTTTCTTCCTTTTCCTTAATTATTTTCCTTTCTCGAGGGAGAAGAAGAAAAAGAAGAGGAGAAGAAGAAAGAAAGGAATAGAGGAGAAAGAAGAAACTTCAACACGAGGGGGGGGGGGGGGGTACCGATACCCCCTCCCCGATAACATTATTTTCCCATGTATATGTATGTCGCGTCGTTGTCGATATAACCCCCTCTAGATAACTTCGACATGAGGGGCGGTCGATATATATACCCCCTCTCGACCGTGATAACTTATACAACGGCACCCCCCCGGACCTCTCGCTCGACCAAAACTATCGAGGACACCCAAACCCTAGAGAGAAAACGATGTTGGTCTCCTACCCCCTCCCGCCGCGCCCCTACCTGACAAATTAACTCTCTCGAGGCCACCCAAATTTACCAAGTTAAAAGAGCATTCTCGTCGAGGCCACCCCAAACCCTTTAAGCGTTGTGTCGAGGCGACCCCAAACCCTAGAGAAGCAGCGTCGAGGCCACTAACATGATTCCTTACTGTGATTAGCTAGCTAGTTCTACGTTTGCCACTAATATATATATATATATATATATATATATATATATATATATATATATATATATATATATATATATCCATCTGTACCATGTTTGAATAATAATTGACATGTTGTAAATATTTGCAGAAACTATGGAGCACTCCCGAGATGAAGAAACAGAAGCGATGTTGGGGGACATAATCGCACAAGAAAGTGATGTCGTTGCACCATTTCTCAACGACAGCGATGGTCAGGAAGGACTGGGTGAAGAAGAGGGCTATGTTCATGATGGCTCCGACCCATTCATGCCAGTACAAGAAGAGGGCTATGTTCATGATGGCTCCGGTGACCCAATGGAGGTACAAGAAGGAGACCGTGCTGACTGCTCCGGTGACCGAACCGAGTCCGGCCAGGTATATATATATTAGTTAAGCCCGTGCTGACTAGCTAGTTAATTGATGCATTCATTGTTTTGGTATATGTACACATATTAATTAACTCTCGTCTTTCTTCCTTTTTCTAGCCTTCCGGATCGAGCACAACTTCGGTAAGGAGACGAGGCCCGAAGAAAGAGTTGAGCTCAGATGAAAAGTTTGAGATCATAGAAATCGCGCCCGACGGCGAACCGATTGAACCCATCCGGACAAAGCGCGCATTTTCTGCTCAGTGCGGGGTTCTTGTTAGGGACAGGATCCCGATCAGCATCCAGCAATGGTATAAGCCTAAGGAGGAAGACCCCGAGGTGTCTTATGTCAATGATATGCAGAAAGAAGATCTTTGGACTCAGCTGAAGGCAAATTTCACCCTACCGCCAGAGGAGGATCTGGAGGAGCCAGTTAAAGAGCAATTAATCAAGTCTTGTGCTCTTAAGAAGATGGCAACCCTATTCAGGAGGTGGAGGAAAGAGCTGAACAAGTTTGTTGACAAAAAAAAGACACCGGAATTCATCGGCAAATATGAGAAGATCAAAGATCACTGGCCCGCATTTGTGGCCCACAAGACATCGGAAAAGAGTAACAAGATGTCGGCAACAAACAAGCAAAATGCTGCGAAGAAGATGCTTCACCATCGCACAGGGTCAGGTGGCTACCTCAAAGCCCCGCCTAATTGGTCCAAGGTTGAGAATGATCTGCTTGAAAAAGGGATCGAACCAGAGACAATGTACTGGCCAGACCGTTCCCGAACTTGGTTCTTCGGGGCTGGCAGAACCTTGGACCCTGTATCAGGGAAGTGCCATTGGACGGATGAGCAACTGCAAATACCAGTCAAGAACCTTTGGCACTATATTGATGCAGCGCAGCAAGGGACGTTCGTTCCAGACAGGGAGAAGGACGAGCTCACAATGGCCCTCGGGAATCCTGAGCACCCTGGACGGACACGAGGCACGCCAGGCTCCATTCCATGGAAGGTTGGTTTTCTGGATGCAGGGGGTTACCAAACCCATGAGAGGAGGAAGAAACTGGAGCAAGGCCAACTGCAGGCGCTGCACGAAAGGGTAATGGGGCTAGAGGAACAAGGAGGGGAACGAGAAGAAGCAGATCACAGCAAACGACCTGCCGAAGCTTCCCCCGAAGCTACCCTTCCATCTCAGCGGAGAAGCAGCGTGGCTTCCACCGAGCTGCTTCAGCCGGAGCATGTCTTGACGGCTCCTGCCAGCTATCCCGTGGATGATACCACGGAGTCTCAAAATTGCCACATTATGGCGTGATGGATGAATTTGAAGGTCAAGGCGGCTGTTGGCTCTGTTTATCCTACTGGAGCCGGCACAACTTATCACTGCCGGCCGATTCCAGAAGGATATGCTAAGGTGATGGTGGATGAAATAACGGAGGGATTTGAGGACCTCCTTCTTGATCACCCTACCGGTGAAGGGAGACCAGGCTGGGTTCTGCTCTGAAGACTCCATGCCTATGGCGGAAGGAGCTCATCAACCTTCCGAACTGGACGCCTCCGCCTCCTCCTCCTCCTCCGGCGAGTCAGGGCACTCCGCCTCCTCCACCGCCTCCTCCTCCGGTGAGTGACGATCAGGGCACGCGCGGCGGCACTCCGCCTCCTTCTCCGTCGCGTGGCGGCACTCCGCCTCCTTCTCCGCCTGCACCGGAGCTCCCGAGCAGCCAGCAGCCTCCTCCTTCTCCACCTCGCCAGCAAGGGCATAAGAGACCCATCGCCGCCCCAGCTGCTCCGACGCATCATAGTCCTTCTCCTCCGCCTCGTAAGCAAGCACGAAAGAAGACAGACGCCGCAGCCGCTCCGTCTGCTCCGGCGTCTAGCAGCACAACCAGAGGCGGGAGGCAATACAGATACGGTCCACCTCTCAAGCTAGAGAAGTTACCGTACGAGAGGACCGAGGAGGAAAACGATACGATCATGCGGAACCACGTGAAGGAGTTCTTTGAAGGGGTGAAAGCAAAGAGACATCCACCTCCGGAGGAGAAGGTAGATCCGGTGAAAGCAAAGCGCACTCTCGATGCCCTGAGGAAACCGGCAAAGTCTCCACTGAGAACCAACTATGAGCGCATTACTGAATAGACATATCTCCAAGCAGAGCGGTCAGGAAGTACTCTCAGACATCAAAGGTCAAGAGAACGAGCAGCTGCGAAAAAAATTGACCAGCTCAGCGAACAAGCAAACCAATCGTGCCCCCCGCTCAATGTGTCTAGCAGCAAGATCGTCGCTAATGCTCCGGGGATGGTGGCCGGTTATGGCAATCTACAAGATTACCTGCCTGACGATGCACTTCCTGATTTCATGGAGGTGGACGAACATAGATACGAGTACGGGAAGCCTCTCGTCAAAGATGAAAAATCTCTAACAATGATGATGCGAAGATTCCATACTTGGTACATGAAAACCTGCAGAGAGTCTGGGGGGACGAATAGTTTGTATCTGCACATTAAAGAGGAGCACGACCTCGTTGGAACTGATCTGTTGTGTGTTCCATTTTAGGAGTTCTTCGCGTTCTTCAATCAAAAGGCCCTCGATAAATTAACGGTCTTTTGCTACTTCCTGTAAGTACTATTTCTGTCATTAAGTCTCTATATATAGCTCGGCTCTTTCATTGCATGTATTTATAATTAATTATCCTCAATATATTATGCAGATTGAAGAACGTCGAGTGCAAAAAACAAGAAATTTATGAAATTGGGTTCATTAACACAAATATCATAGATGAATTTCTAGTTAAAAAGCACGTCAAAGAGGCCGAGGACAACTTGCTACAATCGTTGATCAAAAATCAAAACAAAGATACCATACTCTTTCCTTACAAGGGCAAGTGAGTGTTACTGTCGTGTGCATATTCGGTTTCCCTTATTACTCGAGCGAGGTTATAGTAATGTAACTGATGAGTTATGCATGCGTGCGCAGGTACCACTATGTTCTTCTGGAGATTAAGCTTGAGAGGGGACTAGTAACCTTCTTAGACTCGAGACGGAAAGATCCCGAAACCTATGCGGACATGACTGAATTGCTCAACAAGTAAGTTCAATCGATCATTATCGCACCATATCGGCAAATTTTTGTTCATTTCCTGATATCTCAAGTAATAATAATTATTTTCTTAGTCTTGCAGGGTTTGGAAACAGTTCACCGCAGAAGGTCCGGGACTGCCGAAGGAGTTGCGATATACATACCCGAAAGTAAGTACTACTGGCTAGCTAGTTGCGCGCATCTCCCATTGATTCTATAGCTATACTTTCATCAATGCCATTTATAATGCTTCATTATCAGTTTGATTGACCTCTATTTCTCGTAAAGTGCTTGTGGCAGGAACAAGGGAATGATTTCTGTGGATACTACGTGTGCGAGTTCATCCACAACGCGACTTTGAAAAATAAGCGGGGCTGCTCTAAAAGACAATTTGAAGTGCGTAAGCAATAATATTCACAATTTCATTTAATTACACCATAATTTCTGTTGAGTTTCATTCATATATCTGTATTAATTAACCGCCTTCTTCAAATTAGACGTGGCAGATGCGGAATGAACTCCTAGAACCAGATCGCATGAAAGTAATTCAAGAGGAATTGGCGGGATTCTTTCTTGAACATGTCATCAATAAAGCCGGAGAATACCATGTGGAAGTTGATTTCAATTGCTAGGGGATTGTAATTAAGAGATCTTACATATTGTACATGTATGTAGCAAGTAGCGTCGGATACATGATACGAAAACTTGTTGTTCGACCAATCTCTCGGAGAAGGAGAGGTCGATCGATCACTTCTCTCGGTATGCATGACGAACTTCTGTACTTAATGGTTCCCTTCATTTTCTCACTAGCTAGCGTGTCGAGGGCCTCTCTATGTATATAGTACGTAGCGTCGACCAAGCACGGACATAAGAGAGGACACTTCTCTCTATTAATTAGCTAGCTAACACAATATACGAAACACCTAAATTAACCCCCCAAAACCCCCAACCCCCCCCCCCTTCAAAAAAAAACAAAAACCCCCGCCACTGGAATGCTGAGCGTGGATGCCTTTTGGTCCCGGTTGGTGCCACCAACCGTGACCAAAGGCCCCCCCTGCCTGGGCTTGGCGCACTGGCCACGTGGAGGACCATCTGTCCCGGTTCGTGTTTGAACCGGGACTAAAGGGGGGAGGTATTAGTAACGACCCATTAGTCCCGGTTCATGAACCAGGACTAAAGGCCCTTACGAACTGGGACAAATTCCCCCTTTTCTACTAGTGAAGGCTTTCTCCCTAGTTGATCGGACACCTCTCGAAGAAGCGGTTGAGTGACTTGTTCACCCCTTATATTCTTGTCTGTCCTTAGGTTCAAGTAAGCTTTCCTGCTACGTATTCTCCACTATGTTATTTCTAGGATATTAGGTGAAGCTTAGCCCCTATTGTAATCTTGGATATATTTTCTACTATCTATGTTCCATCACCTGGTGGTTAGCGCACATTGGTTGGGAGCCGATACTTGATTTTCCACATCATCCTTAGTGTTAGCTTTTTCATGCTTTGGCAACATTGTTCAAGCCTTTCTCACGCATTGATGCGAGGATGATCTTGGTTGGTGTCATCTCTGGTTATTCCCCTGTGTCTCTATAACCTCCAGCTACGGATGCCTTCTTAGAAGTCTCTGGACTAGGTGGTTGCGTCGTGTGGTGACAAATGGATTGCTCATTGCTTCTTGATGGCATCTGCCGAATCAAGGGGTTATTTCTCCTACTTCATGCAAGCAGCTAATCAAGCTTTTTGGCGTCGGGGGGTCTCCAAAATCTAGTACTTATTGCATTGATCTTTCGGAGGCTTGTGGTCATGTTGTTGTTATTTGCTGGTGGCAGCCAGCACATCAGCGATGGCGTATGTGTCTATCGATAATAGTGAGAAAGGCGGAATGTGTCGTGATCTAGGTGAAAAGTTGTGATGCGTTTGTGTGCTCCTTTGTACTATTTGGTCACACGAGTCCCTTGTGCTTACATGTGTATCCTTTTCTTTTTGTGGCTCCCACGTGTTTGATGGTGTTATACTCTGGCGATGGAGTCAAAAGTACTCCACCGTGTATCAATTAAGCAGGAAGCTACGAAAAAAACAATGTGCTTACATTTATGTTCCTCGATTTTTCTAAAAATAACATGGATCTGCAATTGTCAACCTTTTTATCGCACACTTGTAGGTACTTAAAATAAAGACAACATTAATGTATGGAAAAACTTGCAATAATGAAATGATTAAGAGCACGGGTTATATCTATACCATATAAGTTTGGGAATGGAAAGCATAATGAGGAAGCATTTATAGTGTAGTGTGGCTGCCTAGGCAACTTTTCTTCTCAGATCTCTTCTCTAGTCCTCACCCACCTCCTGAAAAAATTGGCGTGAGACACACACACAGGAGTTTTCTTTCCCCAAAGGCCAGCCAAGATGCAGGGCGCCGCCGCGGCCGCCGAGAGGAGGAGCAGGGCTTCGCCTGACAAGGCCGATGAGAGCTCTAAGAAGGCGCGGCTAGACCTGCCCGACAGCCACATGAAGCAAGAAGCGGCCGGTGGAGGAGATGGAGGCGCCATCGTTGGGGCGGCGTACATCCAGCGTGTGGAACTCGCCGTGAGGATCGACAAGCAAGTGCTCCACTGCCCCGTCTGCGCCCTCCCCTTCAAACCCCCGGTCTTCCAAGTTCCTCTCTCTGTTTCCTTCTTTCTTCCTTGATTGGTGCCGGTGATAGATCTATTCTTTCGTGCTAATTTGCAGGCCATCTCCGATTTGTGTGCCTGTCTGCAGTGCAAAGCGGGGCACCCGGGCTGCGGCGGCTGCGTGGTCCTGCTGCCCTTCGGGCAGTGCAAGGCTTGCGTGGACGGCGGCGGCTTCTTCGACCCCTGCCCTGCGCTGGATGCCGTGGTGTCCTCCACCAGGATCGGGTGCCCCACCGCTGGCTGCCAGTGGTACGTGACCTACCAAGAGGTCGCCGAGCACCAGAAAGCGTGCCCGCACGCGCCTTGCCGGTGCACTGAGCCCGGCTGCGGCTACGTCGGCGCGCCACAGGCGCTCGCCGGTCACCTCCACACTGTCCACTTGGTGCCAGTGCGCCCTGTGCAGTACGGCAAGGTCACCAAGCTTCAGCTACCGGTGTCGACCACACGGCCGGTGCTCCTCGGCGACGACAACTGCATGTTCCTCATGACCGTGGGCGCGCTTGGCGCCGGTGTGACCACCGTGTCTGTGGTGTGCGCCAGGGCCAGAGCGGCGACGCGGCCGCGGTTCACGTGCAAGATGTGGGCCAACCTAGAGACACCCCTGGCAGCAGTGGCGAACTGCGACAAGGAGGGCATTGTGCTCGTGGACATGCACATGAGGAGCAGCTCGTCGCCCGGCACCGTGGTCGCTGCGAGCGAGCCCACGTTCCTGACGGTGCCGCCAATGTACCTGGTGCCAACAGCAGGAGACGGGGCATCCATGGAAGTTCCCCTGCACATCCGCATCGATAAGGTGTGATTAGGTCCGTTGCTGCTGATGGGAAACAAACGATGCATTCAAGGCAGTTCGTGCTTATTTTGGAGTTGCAGCTGAAACTATTTGGGTGATGTTAATTAGTAGATGCAGTTCATCTTTAATGTCATTGTTGGGTACTGTATTCAAATCGGAAGATATTATGCTTCGTGTTAATCATGTTGTGAAATGCATCTTCTTTTGTTGTTATGTCATTCCAACTTGCAAGCATTTCATTTGCATCTGTTGCAATCTATATATCTTAAGTCAGGAGTAGAGCTCAGTCTCATCTCAAGAAATGTTATCCCTACTACCAAAGCGATGCTTAGTGCGAGTTTACTGGAGAATAGTGAGGAAGAAATGAGGCCTTCTGTCAAACAAATCTGCCAAGCAGGATGCCTAGCCAATGTTGATGCAGCGTAGAGAGTATAACCATGCAGCAATTCCTGATGAAGCTTCTCCCAAAGTCTTCCTAAGGAATGAATCAAATCCATCTCCTTCCGAAGGAGTAAACTTATCTCTGTACATTGCTTAAACTGCTAATAATAAAGTGTTAAGCCATCTTTGAGGGCTGCAGTTTGCCAAAAAAAATCTAGTAACTTCTACTACTACACTGGCCATAATTCTTTTCTAGATGAATGAGCTTTCTGAGCAAAAAATTTAAAAATCTGTTTTCTAACAAAATAATATTTTGATATTAAAATGAAAACAAATCATCGGTTGGTAAGGTTTTTAATTTCGGTAATGGAAATTTTTTGGACGTCACCGGAATATGCAAAATTTTGGAAATTTGGAACTTATTTCGGATTTTGAGTTTCAAAAATCAATATTTTTTAATGATTCTGAAGATAATTTAAATTTTAGTTTGAATTTGGCTCAAAATTTCAGGGTTGCAAGTATTTCGAACCCCACCGAGATATCCAAAATTTTGCTGAAATTTTGAACCCTCGGTACAATAAGAAACTACACTAAAATCCTCTTCACAATTAGTACTGCAACATCCAGAAGGAGCCAATGGCGTGATGGCATGCATACCTTTGTGTAGGTTTACTGCCAAGTAAATCTACCCTCATTAAACCAGATCTACAAAAAACGCCAGCAATGACGTTTTGGGACGGTGCTAGGTGTCCCGAACATGGGCCTCCTCAGCACACATGCCTTGCGTGCAGACAGCTTTCACAGAGGCCGTGTGAGGTCACATTCCGGCCAGGCATTTAATGTAATTGTAGGCTATGGTGCATAGCCTATCGCTGTTAGGGGTGACAAGTGTCGAGAAGTCCACCTCGATCTTCAAGTACGACTTCCCCACACCGCCCAATCTCTCGGTCAAGGCTATGAACGCCACATGCTCCTGCATGGACTTCGTGGAGTTGCTCTTTCATGGGGACATCAGGAAACATATATCTTTTTATATTACAAAGTGCGATACTAAATTTTTCTATTTCTCTGACGCAAGCATTTGATTGCTAATATATGCATCTGTTTTTGTCATGCCTTTTGAGCAATATTATTGATGGGTAATGGTATGATGCATCAAGCATGCCATGTTCTATGTATTAGTGATTTATCTTTTTCTTGAACCTCGGTAGGATTTTTCTCGGCAGCAAATCAATTTTTTAAATCCCCGATCAAGCCTTTCACTTACTAACTTTGTTGTAGGTTATGATACATTATACTCAGTGAGGTGCAATTCCTTTCCTCTGACTTTGGAGTTGTGATGTTTCTGACAACATTATATAAACGTTTGCAGTTTGCTCCATCCAACATGCTATGTAAAGGTGCCCTTCCCAATAGGTCATTACATATCAGTTGAAATTTGAAGCCATCTACTGATATGTATTTCAAGAGTCTATGATATATATATACCCATCTTTAAATATGTTCCCTACTATTTTTCTTTTCCTATTAACTGATTCATGAAATGATTCCCTGAGGTGGCCAAATACATTACTTATGTACAATGCATATATGTGCTTCAATTTTAACTGTTAACGACTGGAGACATTGATGTTAGTTGTACTAATTGGTCTTAATTTTTTCATTTGTCGTAGCATGTTTCTTGCGTGTTGGATCTTGTCTATTTAAGGAAGGCATGGTAAATTATTGCTAGACCTTGTTTCTTTGTTAGGTGCTTTTGTATCGCTTATTTATTCCTACCGGAATGGAGCAACATATATGAATAGATATATTTGTTTTCTCTCTTTTCCAAGAAGAACCGGCACAAGAAGCTGAGGTCTCTGCTTTGAATCTTAAATAATTTTTTCCTATTAGTACAATATTTTGATGCTCCATTGGTTGCAGAACTAAATTATGTATTAGTTTGCATCCATGCAGTAGGAGTAATATCTTGAAAATAGTTCACATCCAGTTAACATTGACGGCCAGAGATAGCGATCATGTCTAATGTGGGAAAGGTGATACATGCATTATTTGTTTGTGAGACTCAATAATAGGAGGTGAGTCCTTTTACCACTTTATCTGTTGGAGATGATGTCTGTGGATTTAGTGTTCAATGGAGTGGCTTGATGCTTTAGGATACGTCGTGCTTTACACCTGAAATACGCTTCAATTAGTTTTACTGTAAAATATTGCATCACTTAGTATTTAAGATATACTACTTCAATCCATGCTACATTATTATTTCTAAATATGTAATTACAAACTTAAATATACTTTCTTTTCAGTTAATGTTGTTCCAAATTAGCTCTGGTTGTTTGTTTTATTGATTCTAAGTTTCTCTTCTCATTCTTGTATAGGTAAAAGAAAACTTCCATATTGATGAGGATTATTCTTCATATGGAGTCTTACGGATCATGACAAATTGTAAGAGTGGGCTACAGCTTACAAGTATTTGAACCATGTTTTTTTATTTGGATGCCTAGTGTCATTTCCCCTGTCTTTGAATCTTGTTATGAATGGGATTCATTTTGGATCCTCACCAATCCATGATGTTTGTATCAAATGGTTGTATGCATATTCGTGTGTGTTACTCATATTCTCTTGGTATCATCTAAAGTTACTTAAAGAGTGAATCCATTGAACATCCTTTGGCTTGGGGATTTTTCTCTAGGGGCGGGAACGACACCAACAAGTAGAGTAGCAAGTATCGCCGGACAGACCATGATTTCGTCATGGCAACGAGACAAGCACGAGCAGATCACAACATTGAATTCATTTCTTTGCAGGGTCAAGTTTCAAAAAGGAGAGTTGAGTAGAAAATACTTTGTAGGTCATGTTTGTAGTCTATTGTACTAGCACTACCATATGTTTTGCTTTGTTTGCTAGTTCGGGAAGGAGTACTGCTTACTTACTTTGTCGGGTTCCTGCTGATGCCTCTGCACTCCTGTACTGACGTTGTCCTCTACTACTGTGGCATGTGATCCATCGCCTCGGGACATGGCCAATGCATAGCCCTAGGGTGATGCCCCACATGCCATGTAGAATTGGATGTCAGGAGAAAAGGTTCCGATGGGGAAGCGGGATTCTCTGCGGGAGGCTGGTGCTTGAAGAGAAAAAGTGTGGTCCAGTGTAAAAAGCTAACAAAATTGGAGTGGAGAGTAGTGATGCATATGTACTAGTCTCTACTTTCTATTCCGTGACGGGGCACAGTAGTGATAGCTTGCGTTGGGGAGAAAAATCAATGTAGCTGCCTCAAATTACTTTTTCTCATGAGACATATGTATCCATATGCCACCACTGTTCATGCCGTCAGTAGGCATGCAGCTTTGGCCTGTGTAGTGCTGTGTGACGGATGTGTGGGACAGGGGAAGCTGATTGAATATGTTCTATTTGATAAAGGAGGAGCCCCGGTATAAACCATATTCTTACATTCTAGTATAGTCTAAATGCATCGTCCTTTCAAATAAGATTGTGTTTTATTGCTCAAGTGAAAATTGCACACTATTAGGGCAAGTCCATGGAAACGGACCTCACTAAATGTCCGCGGACATGTACAGCGGCTTGTTCCGACGGGTTCTATCTCAAGTCAAGAGTAGAGCTCAGTCCCATGTAAGAAATGCATGCATTTTGTGTACTCCATTGCTATCTGATGGAAAACAAATTCCCTGCATAAAAAAATGCTGTGTTCAACTAGTAACTTCTACTACACGTGGCCATAATTCTTTGTGTTATGGCTGACCTTTATGAGATGAAAAAAATCCATTTTCTAACAAAATAATGTTTACATATTAAAATAGAAACAAGTCATCGACACCAAACCAATCTACTTAGAAAGTGGATGGCAGACGAAACTTATCCTACCAAAATATTGGTATTCATGTGGCTGAAACATCCTTCTTCTGTGAATTTGCACACGTTACGGAAGGGAGGGTGCACGCACAATCCAGAAGGGCCCCTAAATGCCCAAATCACGTATGACGCACCATCTGACCATAGGGATCACCACCATGTCGTAGTTACGTGACACCGTCGCCATCGCCCACTGCCCGACGACGGCCTCTTCCTGGTGCCGCTCCTCTGAGAAGGAGAGCATGCCACACGTCGACAGTCCCTTGTAGCCGTATTGGGAGCATGATGGGGCACGCGAAGGGCCGTATCCAAGGAAGAAACCCTTTGTCTTTGCTTTTCTCAAATGCATGCAATCATAAATTTATTAAAATAGAAACAAGGAAATGAAAGTAATGGCAGCTAGAAGTAACCTTACCAAATTATTGGTTTTCCCAATGGGCAGGGCATGCATTTGGATAAGACCTCAAAAAATTTGATCCGAGCCAATTTATAGTTGCCCTCCCAATTTTGCGCCCGGCGAGGAGATTGTGAAATCCTTCATCAACAAATTGGTGTGCCCATGTTTTTGTAGGGCGGGTGCACACACAATCGAGGCAGATGATAAATCCTCAAATCACCTATGACGCATGTTGGCTATATGAGTCGCCACCATGCAGCAGTTACGCCACAGCACCACTGACCACCCCTCTATTGTAGGCAACTGTCCCCGGACAAATACCACCACGCGGTGCTGCTTCTCGAAGAAGAAGACCCCACCACACTTGGACATCCGGAGGGGGAAGCAGCGGCAGAGCATTTTTCGCGTGGCGGCGGCCTGGGGCTGTGAAAAAACCCATGGCATTTGGACGTTGTTTGGCTTGATGATTCTTCTCCCGGAACGGCCTCGCCAAATCGATTTTGACAGAGGGCGTGATACCGTCATGGGAACGAGACAAGCAACAGCAGTTCACAGCTAGCACTGCACTCATTGCTTTTTAAAAAGAAAGGTAAAATGCTTTGCACTAGCCACCCATTGAACCCATTAACAGTCGCCCAAAGTGCACATCCTGGCGACGTCCATGTCGGATTAGCCAGAAGACAAAAAGATTTACTTCTAGAAGAAAGAGAGAGAGGGATTGGACAGCGATGAGACAAAGGGATTGGCCCCCAGTCCCCATCACACGATTCCTCTCCCTCTCCATTTCCTTGTTGCCGCTGCCGCCACCGGCGACCTCCCTGCAGCCGCCGCCATCAACCACGTCCTCCCCAGCGGCTGACTCTCCCACCCCTTTTCTCCTTCCCATAGCTTCTCTTTACCATCGGCAATCTCTCCTCCCTCTCACACTAGATCGACCAGCATGTCATGTAGGGCAGAGCAGAGCGGGGATGGGAGGAGAAGGGCAGACGGCGGCGGCATCGTCCTCCTCGCCCATCGGCGTGTGACACTTGTCAGAGCCCCGTCGGCTTCATCGATCTGCCAGACCTAGGTAGCCGGCGTGGTTGTTGTCTCGGGCGAGAAGAGGAGTGGTCGCATTAAGAGGCGGGGAGGGGGAGCAGCCAACCATGCTCAAGGCCGTCCGAGGCGGCGGCTACAAATCGAAGGTCAGTGCGCGGCGGCCCTCTCTCCTTCTCATCCCCTCTCACTCGAGCGAAAGTTGCAGACATATTGGCGGTGGCCCGTCCGCGGCGTCGTCCTCAGCCAGAGAAGGGTAGAGGAGGGCGAGATGAAGATAGGAGGGAGAGGGAGATGGTGAGTCCATGGAGAAGCGCCACCAGGGGGAGATCCGGCCATTGGCGGCAAGAAGGCCACGCCCCCCTCTACCTCCGTGCCGTCATCCAGGTACTCATCCATCTTCCATCTGTACCTGCTAATGGTTGTTTAAGTGTGTCTTATACACAGTAGTAAATGTTGCACCCTCGACGACTACTGATGACTGATGCAAACCATACAGTAGTAAATGTTGCACCCTTGATGACTACTGAAGGCTGATGCAAAACATACAGTAGCAAATGTTGCACCCTTGATGATTAGAATAGAAAACATATTGGGAAGATGAACAACGATGCCATTTAAATCTACATATTAAAAATATAATAACAGTACCAAAATATTCACAAAATTTTGAATAACATATTAATAGCAAAAGCATCACAGTTCCATATTCCCCAAAAGAAACATAGTTGTGTCAAGATGAAATGAACATAGATACTTCATTCACTCAAGGGTTACAACATTTCCATGACAAAAGTTGAGCATGAGCCAGAATAGCAAGTGATGGTATAATCAGTCAGCCTAACACACTGTGCAACTCCATTTTAAGAGGAACACATTGTGCAACTCAACACCGCAAAGCACCATAACAGCCAAATTTCCAAAGATCTAACAACTAGCGGATTCACCATGGATATTGAGACAGTGCCGTCGGTGCCTATGCATCAATAGTAATCGTTGTGGCTCACCTCCTCCCAAGTTTCATCATCCTCGTCGCTAGTCTCATTAGCCTCATGGTTATCACTATCCTCCTCCTCCTCCTCCTCCTCCTTGTTGTTGTAGCTCTCATCATGCTCGTTGCTAGTCTCATCATACTCGTCTTCATCGATGTCCTCGTCCTCATCTTCCTCCTTGTTGTAGCTCTCATCGTCCTCATCCACCTCTAGCTCGTCATCGCCTCCATACACCATCTCTGTATCAATTGTCACGCTAAGCACGGCACGGGAGCCACCTCCACGGCAAGCCTTGGGAACGGTGAGGAAGTAGTTTGTCGGTAGTCTGTGAGAAAGCGATGTGCACCTGATCGTATCCAGCGTTGAGGCCTGGTAATGACCCTTGAACCAGGAGAAGCCCACAGAGCACCTAAACTTGGATTACGGCGCCACGTGCTGCCCGATACAGACCATCGAGACCCGGTGCAGCGATGTGGAGTCCAGGGACGCCACGTGAAGCAGAAAGGGGTGGCCATCCTCGCCGCCACAGAGCACGTGCACGCTGGTCTTCACGGGTACGTCAAATGCCTTGTAGTACTAGAAGCGTGTCGTTGGCCACTCGTGCTGCGCGGTGAAGTGATCTAGGAGGGCCGTTGTCATGCCTGCTAAGCGGTAGCCTTTCTTAGGGCAGAAGCATGGCGCGTGCTAGCACACCTCCTTGTGCACCCTCTTCTTGTGGTAGGCGATTGTGTTGCCGCACCCATGCATGGCATAGGAGCATGGCATGATGATGGAGTCGATGACACGCTCCATGTCGTGGCAGCGGGTCGAGACGTTCCTGGAGCACAGGCCCCAAACCTTGTTCACCTTTGTCTCTAGGAGCTTGTCGCGACAGTTCAGGTACACGAAATGCCCTGGTGCACACTACAGATAATCAACCCAACAAGGTTCAGAATTAACTTCATCACATACAAGAGCACTGACCGTATCGACATGAAGAGAGCAATGTACTAGAAAATGGACATGATTTTTGCGGTGACAGCATACATGAAATTGCACCAATCCAATTACCTGGAAAATGGGAGGGCTGAGGGGGGGGGGGGGGGCGGAGCAGATAGGGCAGTCCAAGAACTCCATTCCCGTGGCCATGGCGACATTCTGCTTCTTGACAACGACGCCCTCTCCATCCAGCCGATTATCTCCCCCTTCCTTCGTCTCGTTGTCGTTATTGTTGTTGTTCCCCTCCATGAGAGCCATGGCCTGCAATATATTTTAGATCAGACCCCACAATTCAATTTGCTTATGCATTACCCGATTTGCAAAGGCTACAAAATGAATAATAAACAATTCATCCTTACTGAAAGAGAAATAATTTCAATATCAAGGGCAGGTCTTCACCAAAACTTGTGAGCTCCTCTCTTGTGACATAGACTGAACAGAATCATCATTCAGTTACCTGTGAATGGGAAGGGTCCTCCTTCGCCACCTTTGTCATGCCGTTGCTCTTGCCATCCATCTCCATCTCCATCTCCATGGAAGCTAGGTCCTCCGGTCAGTACTGCAGATCAAAACCCCACAGGTCAGCTCCAACATTTCGATTCCTTGTGCATTCACCAATTTGCAAGCGGATTAACAACGAATTCGAATAAGCCACACTACGTACTTACTAAGAGCATCAACAATTATTTTTGAAAAAAAGAACATTTTTGTGAGCGGGTCTGCGGAAGGGCCAAGGGGAACGAGGGTTTCACCAAATTTGGGGGCTCCCACACGACCAGAGGGCGAATATTGGCGGGGCAAGAACACATGAACCACAACAACTAGGAGACTAGAGACTTCCCCTGCTCCGGGCCGACCAAGGACCGAAAGCCCAGCCCAGGCCAACCGGCTGCCCATGACACTACTGAGATTGTTCCATGTTTTAAAAGCAAGCAGAAGAAAACATTTTGAGTCAAAAAAACATTCCGTGCAGTATGGCAAGGTCATCCATCTCCAGCTGTCGGTGTCCACCCCGCGGGTGGTGCTCCTCGGCGACGACAATCGCATTTTCCTCCTGATTGTGGGCGCGCTCGGCGCTGGCGTGACTGCCGTGTCCATGGTGTGCGCCAGGGCGAGGGCGGTGACATGCCCGCGGTTCATGTGCAAGATGTGGGTCAACCTGGAGCCACCCTCGGTGGCGGCGGCGAACGGCAGCAGGGCTGACTTTGTCCTGGAGGAGATGCACATGAGGAGCAGCTCGTCGCCCGGTGCGGTGGTCGTCGCGGACGAGCCCACATTCCTATCGGTGCCGCGGATGTACCTGGTTCCAGCATCAGGGATTGGGGGTGATGGGGCTGCGTCCTTGCAAGTTCCCCTACACATCAGCATCGACAAGCTCTCCCCTTGGTCCGATCAGATCCGCATCTGATGATGGGAAACAAACCATGCATTCAAGGCCATTCATGCTTACTATTTTGGAGATCCAACTAAAACTATTTGTGCGATGTTAATTAGTAGATGCAGTTCATCGTTGATGTAGTCCAAGCTAGTGAACTTTAATGTCATTGTATGGTACTTAAATCGGAGGATATTATGCTTGGTGCTAATCCTGTCGTGAAATGTACCTTCTTCCATTGTTATGTCATTCCAACTTGCGAGAATTTCATTTGCATCTCTTGCAATCTATCTCAAGTCAAGAGTAGAGCTCAATCTCATGTTAATAAATGCAATCCATGCCACTAAAGTGATGCTTAATGCGGGTTTAGTGGAGGATAGTGAGGAAGAAAGGAGGCCTTATGTGAAAAAAATCCTAACTCTTCTCTATGAATGAATTTGAATATTCCACATGCAGGATATCTAGCTTATTTTTTTAGAGGAAAAGGGCAGAAGCCTTGGTTCCATTTTCATAGAAAACGAAACCCAGAGTATAGTCTTATTACAACACCCGAGGGGGGACTAATGTATCATCCCTGGCACAATCCTAAAAGGGAAAGGAACAAAAACTAAAATGACGTCACGGGAGGGCAACACTCTTGGGGGGACCAACCACTTTCTTCAACAAGGATGTATTGAGCCTAACACTGGGGGCCCAAAATATGCCAATTGAGACCAGCAACAGCAGCACCAAACCATCTTCATCTTCCCAGCCCCGTGCCAGCTTCATCTTGTACTTCATCCACAACTCCTGCCTTATCAGCCTGGCTCTGGCCAAAGTATCAGCAGAGGACTTCTTGCAGCATCCCAAAAGGATGCCACGCTCACCACCACTTGTTCTCTTGTGTTTCCCACGCACATAATTCCACTGGTGACAAAAGGTTGCAATTTTTCTGAGGATCACGTGTAAACCAAGTCAAATTTTACCATTAAAACACATATCATTCCTGCATTTCTAGATAGCCCAGAGAGTGGCAGCATTGATCAAGTTAATAGCCTGGTTATGATTGTGAGCCCACATATTAGCAATTGCTTCATAAATGTGTTGCCCATGCCTACCAGTTCGACTATAAACTTTTTTCCAAATTTCCTGGGCCACCACACATTCAAAGAAGGTATGATTAATGGATTCCATCTCACAAAAAAACAGACAAGTTTTATCCTTAATATGTTGCCTCTTAATCAAATTATCTCTAGTGAGCAACTTGTTGTGAGATAAGAGCCACATCAAAATATGGATTTTAGGAGGAACATGTGCATGCCACATATCAGGGATATAGATAGGCAGAATCCCTTTAAAGTTAACAAGTGCATACATGGATCTAATAGAGTAAGCATCGTTAGATTCAAATTTCCACACCATAGCATCTTCCTCCTCAGAGAAACGAATGGACTGAGCTATGCTAAGGAGATCATACCACGGGAGAAACAACCTAGAGTCTACACATCTCCTGAAGGTGACCCCATAAGATTCACACCATCCCAAACATCAGCAATAGTGATATGTTCATTAGCAATACATCATAGCTCACAAAATTGGATGGCAAAGCTAGAGTTACCAAACCACCAATCCTCCCAGAATTTGACCTTCTCTCCATTTCCTACCCTATAGGAATAACCTATTTCCAAAAAGGAGAGTAGTTAACCCAAGGGCAAGAGAAAATATTGGTACTTTTCGTGCTATACTTGTAATCTACAATCTGCTTCCAAATTTTGTCACCACCCATCTGATACTTATGCAGACATGAAGCAAGAAGGATAAGATTCATATCAGCAATATTAGTAATACCTAACCCTCCAAACTCTTTTTTCTAGAGTAACCAAGCCCCACTCGATTTTGGTGATGTATTATCGATTTCATTTCTATGAAATTGGGGGACTGGTTGCAATGGTGGAGGACGCCATGATATGGAAATACATCCTCCCCTCATAAATCTAGAAAGCTTCAGTATACACCAAAAAAGGGAACTACCAGCGACCCATTTTTGTCTGAAGAACTCGGTATTGTAAAGGTAGTTGTAAAAAATGCCTATATTATTTCATAATGTGTTTGTCCACTATATTTGATTTGTTCATGTCTATCTGCAGATTCTTATATTTTGTTCCGAGGCAACCTGTTCCTTTTCTTTTGGTGTAGTACAAGATGAAGCTAAAAGCTTTAGTGTCATCTTGCCAGAGCTTCAACCTTATCTTCTGAGCTATTGAGAGCTGAGTTTTGAGAGCTGCAGTGTTATCTTTGGAAAGTTTCCTTCTGTTTAGCTTTAGAGGAATTCAACTTTATCTAGTAGGGAGATATGACTAGACACTTATTTTGGAAAAGAATTGTATGGTGTCACGGGTTTATGTACTGTGTCGACCCTGAATTAAATACTTTGCAATATGGGCAATGTATTTTCTTGTTGTTAAGGTTGAACACACAAGAATATGCTATAGTTTTCCAATACTTTGTTTCTATAGTATTATACCTGATCATGGCAAGACTAATAGGTTTCCCAATTTGCTGCAACCAATTATTAACCACTGAATCAAAAAAATCAAATTCAAATTCAAATTATCAACCACCTCCCATGTAGCATGTGTGCTAAATGGGTCAATGCCAAAGCTACAGCCTATAGGCCACATGGTACGACGGGCGCGCCCAGGGGGGTAGGGCGCGCCCTCCACCCTCGTGGCTGGTGGGTGGCCCCCCTCTGGTGCTTTCTTCGCCCAATATTTTTAATATATTCCAAAACTAACATTCGTGGAGTTTCAGGACTTTTGGAGTTGTGCAGAATAGGTCTCTAATATTTGCTCCTTTTCCAGCCCAGAATTCCAGCTGCCGGTATTCTTCCTCTTCGTGTAAACCTTATAAAATAAGAGAGAAAAGGCACAGTATTGTGACATAATGTGTAGTAACAACCCATAATGCAATAAATATCGATAAAGCATGATGCAAAATGGACGTATCAGTCCGCATCATTGCTACTATCATCTTTCAACTTTGTTTTCTCTAGAAACATATCAAAAAAACATAGGAAAGCTACAACGCGAGCTATTGATCTACAACATAATTTGCAAATACTATCAGGACTAAGTTTATGATAAATTAAGTTTAATTAATCATATTACTTAAGAACTCCCACTTAGATAGACATCCCTCAAGTCTTCTAAATGATACGTAATATTATAAATAGAGCTTTCGCAACGGTGTTGCCTAAATAAAGTTAAAATATATTACATAATATTATAAATAGAGAGTGTCGAATAATGATGGTATGGTGTACGTAATTGTCCCTAGGCAATTACCTATGTTACTAGACCGATGACAAGTTTTATGTGGGAGAGGGCCTCTGCTAGCATGTAGTCTCTTACTTGGAACTCTATGAACTTATGATTGAAACTATTGTCAAGAATCCACAACTACCAAAGTTCATTAAGTTAAAACTCAACAATAGCTTTAAGATATATTGGCCCCCCTTCAATCCCGTATAAGTCAATTTCTATGGTAGGAAGAAACTTCTGTCACTCTAGCCCTCCAATGCATAGTCCTATCAACATACAACTAACTTATGGTGTGCATAATCCCCTAAAACTTTCGTTAAATTACAATCGAAGTCGTCTCGACCGCTCCCACCGCGAGGTTCTTGTCAGGGACAGAGAAGGAGCACGTGTCTTGTCGGCAAAGACGCCACCATGCAGCAGGACGACAACCACGGGGCGGACAGCAGCGACGACTAGCTAGCTCGCTCGCCTGCGACGCAGCGGCAACTAGCTAGCTCGCCGTGGTGGCGACAACAGCTGTAGCTAGCTAGCGTAGCTCATGGCAGCACCTCGCGACACTCGTGCGGCGACGGCAGCTTGCAGAGCGGCGACTATGGTCCGATGGTCATCGGCATCGAGGCGTTCCGGCGAATTCGTGCTCGGGGAAGACCGTGGCGGGTGCTAAAAGTTCCCTCCTGTCAATCGTCTTTTATTTTTTAGGTCCCTACATAAAATGCCCTCAATCCCGTAGATATGAAGAAATGACCTAATCAATAAAAAAAATTCTGAGACGGCCGAATTTAGGGATCTATTCAGGCCGAGTTTAGGGGCTCAGCGCGGAAAAGCTCGGCCATCAATTAACCGGGCCGTTGGTCGGCCCAACTTTTGCGCCGTCTCCGTTGCCTTCTCCACCTTCTGTTCCAAATTTCGAAACTTTACAAAGCAGTCGGTCCCAGAGAAAGAAAGCGAGAGAGAGAAAGACGACGGCAGTGGCGGCGGCGGCTGGGAGAGAAGAGAAGAGAGCGGCAGCTCGACTCCGGCCGTGCGACGGGAAGCCCTTGGGGTCCAGCGGATGGCCGCGCATGTGTATCTTCCTGTCGGTCACCTCCCGCCATGGGCCTGCCTGCCGGAAGAAAAGGAGGAAGGGATGCAAGCGCAGCAGCAGGAGAAGGAGGCGGAAAAGGAGGGCGGCGGCGGCGGCAAGAGGAGGAAGGTCGCCGCCGATATCACCATTGACCTGAACATCCTCGACTGCCCCGTCTGCTACCAGCCCCTGCGCCCTCCCATCTTCCAGGTACCCCTGCACCTTTCTTGATCTGTACTGATACCACTACTACTCAAACCCTACGAGCCCCTCATGGATTCACTCATCTCCGGTGCAAATGAATCTGTGGATTTTCTTTTTGGGAGTCTCAAAGTACTGCGAAAATCTGCATATTTTAGTACCACTTCCAATGCGTCTGGTTCCTAGATTAGTTTTGTCACCAAACTATGGGGATGTTCCCCTGATTATTTAGTTAGTTATAGGATTCAGTGCGTAGTCGATCCAGAAATTAGACTTGGGTACCAGACTACCAGGTCTATAAACTTCTAATTTTGTGGTTGCAAAATTGCAAGTCGAGATTGACATCACTGAAGAATGAAGAATCAGATGCAGACATTAGCCCAGATATGTTGTAATGTCTCTCGAGCTTTCACTAGTTGGTCAAACATTCAGTTGGGATGGGCAATTGTAGCATTCAGCTTAATAAATGTTGCAACTTGCAACTATGGACAGAAGTGGGAATGGGCATTGCAGTAGAATTAAGTAGAATGGATTCAGATGGTAATTGCAGTTGAAGAATGTGTACCACCTAACAAACGTTTTGCCGTGTTCTTCAGTGCTCACTGCTTCCTGTTGTAATTGTGAAAAATTATGCTATATTAGGGAAACTGGGCAGTGCCCTGTGCAAACTAGGCAAGTCATGAAATCTATGTATCATCATTATGGAGAAACCACAAACTACGGGAAATATGTTATATTCGATGAAGCAATGACATATTATCAACTTGAGGTTGGGTGGCTTGGCTGGCGTATCTCTGTATAAGAAATTACATTATGCAAGAAATTCATGTTAATTGGAGATCCATGTGCATTCTTCTACAGTGTGAATGCTATTTCTTTTATTATAAAATGATGATATCGTAATCCTATTTATGCGGCACATTGGGTAGAGCTTTAGATCCACCCAACTTGTATGAAATTTCTGTAGTTTCTAAAGCAAATGTGTAACGGCTGTACACTAAGTCTGAAGCATAAAAGGTGGCCCAAGCCATGTTGTTGAAATGTATGATTAAAATACATGCAAACTACATCTGCGAGTCAACATAGTCGTAACTCATATGTAAGTGCTGCTAAGGGATCATTTGCTGGGATGTGTTTCTCGGAAGTGTATATATCTGCTCTTTTGAATATTTGGAAGGTTAGCAACAACTTTATTTGTTAGCGCCAGGAACCTTCCTTCCCTAGGTGGAAAGTGCTTCTAAAGTCAGAGCTAGTCCTTGTTTGGCATACGGTTAAGGACACCCATACACTAAAAGTTTCCTTAACTGGTTACACAAGCCCAAGCCATGTTGTTGAAATGTACAATCTGCGTGTCAACAGTCGTAACTCAGGTAATTGCTGCTAATGAAATATTTGTTGGGCCGTGCTTCTGGGAAGTGTGTATGTTATCTGTTCATCGGAATATTTGGAAGGTTAGGAAGCATTTTTTAGCGGCTGGAACGTTCCTTCCCTAGTTGGAAAGTGCTTAAGTCAGAGCTAGTCTTTGTTTCACATAGGGTTAAGGACTCCCACAGACAAGGGCCTACTCCATTTGACACTTCATTGTAATTATCTCAACCTTATAAACAGAAAATATAGCGGATCATCACCACTTTTCTTAGCTTCTTGTCTACTGGGGAAGAGGTCTGACACAGGGGGCCTCCCCCACTCTTCCGGGTAAAAAACAAAACAAAATAAGTAACAGTTGCATCTGGTGATTTTAAGGTATTGAAATGGGAATGATAGCTGACCTTAATTCCATGCAGGATATGCTTATCTGCTCCCTTTTTACAACTTTATTGGTATTTTGTTAACTCAAAACCATATCATGGTTATTCTAGCATGTAGTTGGCCACCACAATCTACATACTTTCAATTCCTGTGTTATTCATCATTATGGTTTTAATTCAGCTAAACTCATTAGCATATATACTGATTTGTTGTTTCTGTTCCTCAGTGCACTGTGGGGCATACCATATGCTCATCTTGCCATGACAAGCTCCCAGAGAAGTGCCACTTCTGCTCCCTTCCCACAGTCTACAACCGCTGCCACATGGTAGAACATCTTGTTGAATCCATCAAAGTTGCTTGCTCCAATTGCAATCACGGATGCACTTGAAGGATATCCTACTACCAGAAAGAAGACCATGAGAAAGGTTGTCCACATGCACCATGTTTCTGCCCCGAAACCGACTGCGGCTTCAGCGGACCTACCTCAATTCTCCTGGAGCATTTTTCAGGCAAGCACAAGTGGCACTCCCCGAAAGTTACCTACAACAAGGCGTTCCGGATCTGCATCCATGTGGGATCAACCGTTCTGGTGGACGAGGATGGGAACCTCTTCCTGGTCAACATGACAATGGAGTCCCGCGGTGGTGTCATCTCAGTTTGCTCCGTCCAGCCTCACATTACTGGATCCAGCTTCAGGTGCAAGCTAACATTGTCGTGCGCTGAACCGAGCTTTTCTCAGTCTATGGTGTTCTTAATGAGGAGCACTAATCTGTATGATGGGTTTCCCAAAGATTGCTTCCAGTTCCTTGTACTGAAGGTGTTGCTCCGAGGAGCTGGTACAAGCGCCACAGCGATGGTGGGTGTGACCGCCACACCACAATAGGCCCCATGAGCAAGTGATGGGGTGCCTTTGTATGATTGGGTTTGAAAAGCGAGTACTTCCAAATCTCAGTTTTTTTAAGGAATCTCTAGCTTCTGGTGGAGGCACTAGTGTTCATTTGGTCTGGATTAGATATTTCATCCGATTGTGGAGCACTGTTTGTAAAGTTTTGCTTCAAATCGATGACGGAAGCAAAACCTCACTGAAGCAAGCCATGTTTTGCTAGCTTAGTACTTGAACTTGTGTCAAACCATCTTTGTGTGTGATCTACTCCCTCCGTTCCTAAATATAAGTCTTTGTAGAGATTCCACTAAATGAAATACATACGGAGCAAAATGAATGAATCTACACTTAAAATGTGTCTATATACATCCGTATGTGGTTCATAGTAGAAGCTCTGCAAAGACTTATATTTAGGAACGGAGGGAGTATATATATGGATGGATTTTGACAGCAAAAAACCCGGCTAGGGCTTCCTGGGTGCAAACTGGGGGTGCTCTTGATCCAATGTTGTAAACCTATAAACCATGCCATGCTGCAACTCACTGAATAAGATAGCCAGACCGGATGAGTTGTGCCGAGGGCGACGGCTAAAGCTCGGAAGATGACACGATCGTCGCGAAAGTTTCATTTTCGGTAGATTTTAATTTAATGTGTGAGCCATAGGAGCTTGGCTGCTTGAACTGGTGCGTTTACTAGTACACAATAGATGTCATATGATTTCTGTATGTAAACGTTAATGATTGTATGAACTTAGTAAACCACGATATATAATACACAGAGTAGATTGGAACTAGGGATGGAATGTAGGGGATCACCGAGTCATGGTCGTGGTGTATCAAGCGATCCAGTCCAACTATATCCTTAGAGCATCTTCAACAGCCGCGCTAAGCGCCGCGCGCAAAAAACCTTGCCGCGCGCGCTTCGGCTGGTTTAGCACGGCCGCCAGCGCTGGCTCCAGCAGCCGCGCTGTAATGCAGCACGCGCGCGCCGCTCCAGCAGCGCGCAAAAATACAGCGCGCGCGACTCGCCGGGCATTTTAACATATATGATATTTTGGACACAAAATGAGTTTGAAACATTCATCAAAATGCAATGAACATGTGAAATTTGACACAAACAAGTTGATGAATAAAAGTTCATGCCCACAAGTTCAAAATCATGCCCACAAGTTCATCCAACCAAGTTCAAAATGGAAACTAAAGTTCAAGACATAAATGAAAGGCACATCAATCATCTTCCTCGTCTTCGTCCTCATCTTCCGAAGACGATTTTTCCGCCTCCGAAGATGAATCTTCCTCCCTAACCTCGTCACGCACCGCATCACGTGAAGCTCCGACGGTGTTGGCAAGATCTTCAACGGCATCTTCATGGGAATGTGTGTGAGGAGGCACATCGAAAGACATTCCACCCAAGTGTAGGATAAACATATCTTTGCATAGATCGTACATGGCGATTTCGAGTCTTTCAGCTGGACGGGGACAATAGTTGCTGAAGATGTAACACGGAGTCCATTGTGGTGGGTTGATGTCCACATCGTTGCACGTCTAAATCTCAATCGACTTGGACTTGGGCGGGAGATGAGCCACTCTCAGCTCCCCGTGCAGCTCGGCCAAGTAGGACATCTTGTATATGAGCCCTTCGCAACAAGGAGGCAACCGAGTGATAGTGAATGATTGGTCCTCCAGCCTAAAGCAGAGAAAACCCTAGTGGGGATTCTCCACCCACAAGTTTGTCGTGGTCGATGGTCCAAAACAAAGAGCCCCTGGAGAAGGTCGAGGTTCCTGTAATGTCAACGGGGTAGGGTGGCCGCACCACCATCTACCCCGATGGTGAAAACCACCATCCCAAAGTTGTGGTGGTAACCACCCACCGGGACGCGTTCTTTAGGACGGAAGAAGAAGCGGGCAACCTTGTAGATGTCGGTCACTGCGAGGGCCGTATCCGATGCTAAACAATTGGTGGAACATGCTGTAGATGAAGTCCTTGGTCGGTGCTAGTGATACACCGCTGGGGCTCCAAGGCAGCGGGAGGACGCGCCGTGTGGCAGGGTTGAGAACGCGGACCACAATCTTCATCGGCATCAACACCAGCACGTTACAGTGCGAGAAGTTATAGATCTCGTCTTCAAGGGGCAAGACCATGGTGTCCGCGAGGGCATCGCTCTCGGCTGCACAAGGTCGGCTGGTCTCGGCTCGCTTCTCTTGTGTACCCGGAGGCTGCCAAAGTAAATAAAATCATTTTTTTCTGGAAACATCAAATTTTACTTGTTTTAGAACTAACCAAAGTCTAGTTTTTTTAGGGGTAAACCAAATTTACTTTTTTCTTTGAGCGGATCAACCAAAGTTTACTTTTTTGAGTCTAAACACACTTTATTTAATCAGAAAGGTTCATAGGAATACAATGAAGGTCCGGTGGGTTTATAAGTCCCAAATAACGCCCATAATTTACATTTTTTAGGGGTATATTTTTTCTTATTGGATTGGACAGAAGTTTTAGCCAACGTAGCAGGCCCATATCCAGCCCACTCAAACCTCTCCGACCCCACCCACGCACGCACGCACAATCCCCACACTCTCTCCACTTCCGGTGGCTCCTGCCGCCGTCACTCTCGCCGCACCATCCCTCCCCTCCCCTCCTCCGGCCTCAGATCACCGCGCGCAAGGTCCCAGCTGAGAGCTCTCGGGCGGGGGATCGATCGGTCAACACCGAGGATCTAGCAGTCGTGGACCTCACCGCCGATGCCGCAGCCGTCAGCAGATTGCATCAAGGCCGGCGACGGCGACCAGCCCTCTCAGTGAATACACCGCCAGGCGAGGCGACCAGGTGAATCACTATTCTTTCTTTCATTTTTTTTCCTCTGTCATTCAATCCGAAGCCCGCCACCGGCTGGCTCAAATCGACGCCGGAATACGTTCCCCCTTTTAAGATTTTATCACTTCTTTTTTCAGATTATTATTAGCAGTCTAGCACAATATAACGGTGACAACAACTTGTTGGGATTGGAATAACTCGCTGTAGCTTTGAGTTTTCGCGGCCATGGACGGTGCTAAATCCAACAAGAGAGGAGCAGAAGCTCTGCGAGAGGGAGAGAGCAGCGCCAAGAGGCAGAATGTCAACGTGGCAGTGGACGGTGGTAAATCGAACGGGCGACAAGCTGCAGCTCGGTGGGAGGGAGAGAGCGCCGCCAAGACGCAGAGTGTCAATGTGGCGGTGGACGGTGGTGAATCCAATGCGCAACAAGCACAAGTTCGGCGAGAGGGACAGAGCAGCACCAAGATGCAGAAAGTCACCATGGGGTTGGATACCCTCGACTGCCCTGTCTGCTCCCAGCCCCTCAGGCCCCCGGTTTTCCAGGTAAATGTGTTTCGCGGTTCTACATATCACTACCATTATGAAAATCACACTTTAAGTTCCACTCTGGGTATATCAGTATATGATTCTCATGAGAGTTTCCATGCTTATTTCAGTGTCCTAAAGGGAATCTCATCTGCTCGCCCTGCCGTGACAAGCTCCCGAAAAGCGAGCGTCGTGCTCCTCAGCGTAGCTATGGTGTGGAGCGCATCATCGAGAACACTTTTGTTCCCTGCAAGCATGGATGTTTCACGAAGATCACCTATTACCACATAGAAGAACACGAGAGTAGGTGCCCACTCGGGCCGTGTTTCTGTCCGGTCTCTGGCTGCGGCTTCGCCGTGACAACCGTGCCACTGTTAGACCATCTCACCACCCTGCACAAGCTGCCAAAGAAGGCATTCAAATACTTTGTGCCATTTGAACTCCCTGCCCAACCATGCTCTATTGTTCTCCGCGGTGGATATGGTCGTGTTTTCCTGCTCGAAGTTGCATCGCTGGAGTCCCTGGGCCATTCAGTCTCACTAGTTTGTGCTGGGCATAAGGATTGGCTTGGCACGATCAGGTGCTCGGTCGGTTTCTCATGCTTTGAAGGTCATTACCAGGTTTCATTGTTGGAAATCGAGAGGTCATCATTGTCTAATGGGTTGACAACACAAGACTTCTGTGTTGTGCCCAAGGTTTCAGGTGGGCAAACTGATGTCATGCTCCGGATCACGATCTATTTGCTCTATGATGACGATGATGTTCCTGAGGTGGAGGAGGACGATGAAGACAATAGCTACATGGAGGGGGAGGATGAGGATATGACAACGAAGTGGAGGATGGCGATCACAAACCTGGGGGTGAAGGAGGATGACAATGACAGCGACGAGGAGGATGGGGATGATAACGATGAGGAGGAGGAGGATGATATGGCGATACTTGGTACGTCGAGGCGTGGCGTGACAATCGCAATTGAGAAGGTGAAGGACGATGGCAAGGATAATCGGGAGGACAATCAGAATGGTAACTGATGCTTGGCGCCACGTCTCGATGACAATGTCCACGGTGCACGTGTTTTTCTGCAAGACTTTGGTTACTATGGTGGTTGATGGCATTTAGGTGCAGGATTTGCTACGAGCCTGAGGGACTACAATCTCAGATTCTTAGTACTACAATGCTGTATCGTATCATTGTGTCTCATGAAGTAAGTACTCCGTGGTAGAGTGCGTTAGCCAGTGGTGCCAATTCTGTATTGTAGCGTGTCAACCAGTTTCTTTCTCCATTCCAGCTCTGAACTATGAAGTTTCTGTCTCAATTCTGCACTCTAATGTGTCAATCAGCTTCTACGGGATAATCTCAAAATATTTCATATACAGTCCGTAAAATTGAATTTCTAACATGTCGTGTCCTACCACATTACCTTTTTTTTTACATCATATCCTACTGCATTACCTGATCGGTTGCTCAGTCCTGCTCCGTTGTTGCTTCCTGATTAAGCTCAATAGCAATACGTCGTCGACAACATGTTGGTTTGATGACTTGGATGTGATGTTGGAGCTGGTTCAAATTGTTGTTCTCGATCTTTATTTTTGTTTTTCGGTGTGATCTCTGTTCTTTTTTGGTCTAAGTATATATCTATATCTACACCTTTTTTTAGGGAAATCTATATCTATATCGAATATTAAAGGGCGGTGCGTTTCTCTGAATTTTTGGTTCGTCCACTTACCCTAAGCTGCCCATAAAGTTTAAATAAATTACCCAGCATATATGCCACCAGTAAGTAAAAAAAACTCTTCGTTAATTGTTTCTTTAATTTACTTTGCCAGTCATTCAAACTGACACTAAATTTGAAGTAAATTACCAACCTCACCACCCGTAAGCGAAAAAACTCACCATTGAAACTGCCCCTAAAGTTGAAATAAATTACCCACTTCGTCAACCATAAAAGTGAAAAAATGAGCATTCCTCCGAATTATTGGTACACTATAGAGCTCTAGTTTTTCATGCATCGTGGGACTGCTCTTTTCTTATCCTTCTCATACACGCATCGATAATGTACTAAAAAATACGCGGCAGGGATCAAGTCCAACATCAATCCATTATGAGGATGTTAGAATGCAGTGTCTTACGTCCACATGCGCGCCGGTTGGTGCACAAATATTCAGATACGGGCATATACATGTAGTGTGAATAGTTGGAACTTGATTTGAATACCACGATTTTTGTTATCCCGTTGCAACACATGTGCCTTTTTGCTAGTTAATTACAAGACAGAGTACAAAACAAAGACAACCACGCTTAAACCATTACAAAATATGAAATTGATATCTACGACCGAGTCGCCTTCTTCTGCAGCAACACCTTCAAGAAAACATAAAGTCCTTGTGCCATTGTCGTCATGCCCTACTGGTTATGGCCCGGACAAGAATTTTCATCTTGCTTGTCGAGACTAGCCAATGAAGGCTAGCACAACAGTAAGTCGAAAACACCTTCAACAAGGAAACAAAGCAAATTCGTTGCTGTTGAGCCTGACCAACAAAGGTCAGAACAGGTGTTCCAGTCAACATTTTAAAGATGGATCGGTCCATAGTCGCATCTGCCAGTACTTCACGTCGGGCACTAGCAAATTATTTGGACATGACCACCACCATGACAGTCAGATGGACGTCCATGGCTGGGCATGAAACTAGCCGCTACCACTCCATACCTTGTCGCTGCATCATGTGATCCCTACTTCTCTCAAAATAGGCTTTCGCCCCGCTATAAAGATGTAGAAAGCACACGATACAACTGATAGTTCGATGTTGGGGCAGACAGCACAAGGAAGCCCAAAAGAAATAACAGAGAAGGAGAAAGAAACTAATGACAACAGAGTCGGATCGACGAAAACGATGGTGACCCGCAACTGTTGCGCCTGCCGGAGAATTTCCACCACGCTCCTAGCACTTCGGACTGCCGCATACCAAGCAACACCTTCAGGAAGGAACGCGACGATGTCGACGCTGCTGCCTGGACTGGTCCTAGGGTTTCCCTAGTACACGGAGGAGCGTGTGGAAGAGGCATGCCCGGCGCCCTTCAGGAAGGAACGGTGGCGCCCGCGGGCGTCACCGCATCGGTGCCGGCCAAGCCGACAAGGATTTCTCCCGTCCGCCACACAACCACAGCCCCGGCCGCTCCGTCGCACTCCACCAATCTTGCCGCCCACCAACATGCGCCACCACAGTCTTGAGATCACCACCGCCGTCTCACCATGGAAAGTGAAGCGAGACCGGTGGATCCGAGAGAGGACAGCCGCGAACAAGGAGCGGCAAAATCAGCAGCCACGCGGGAGGGGACAACCTCCACCGCCTTTGGCGGTCACCAGCCGGACGCAGCAATAGGAGCACACCAGGCACAAGGCCCTGCCGAGCCAGAAAGGACTCGTGAAGCTCCCGTCACCACGCTGCAGTTAGCGCACCGCCGTCTCCGCAACCCCCCGCACGAACCGCACCTCGTACGTCGAAGCCGTCGCAGACGAACAAGCGGCGAAGCGAAACATACGAGGCCGTGAGGGAACAACCGGGAACGAAGAGCGGCAGAATCGGCAGCCACGCGGGAGGGGACAACCTCCACCGCCATGGCGGTCACCGACCGGACGCAGCAAGGAGAGCACACCTGGCCCACAGCCCGGCCGAGCCAGACAGGGCTCGTGAAGCTCCCATCGCCACGCTGCAGTGCGCGTGCCTCCGTCTCCGCAATCCCCCGCACGAGCCGCTCCTCCGTCCGTCGGTGTCGCGAGCTAGGCCCGTCCAGATCCAGATGGGTCCCAAAAGGGCCCAGATCTGGGCCAGAAGTGCGCCGCCGCTTGTTGCCGCGCCAACCCACAGCCAAGTGGCTGCGTAGCCGCCTCCTCACCATCCGGCGCAGCGTCGCCGCCGGAACCACCGCTACCCGAGGAACACCGCCGCATGCCCGCGACGGGGAATGAAGACCACCCGCAGCACCACCGGAGGACCGAAGCCGGGCCCCCGCCGCCACCATGGGGCACAGCCGCCGCGAGCCAAGCACCCATCCACCGCCGCAGCACCGCAGCGCGCCGCCGACTGGAGAGATGGCCGCCTCGCCGCCGGGCCCTGTGCACGCCCGACGCCACCGCCCAGGGAAGGAGCCCCGCACCCACCTGCACCAAGACGTGGAGAAGAGATCCCCCGCAGCCAGCCACCGCGAGGGGCTTCTTCCTGGCGGTCCCGGCCGGCGGCGGAGGCGGGAGGAGGAAGGGAAGGGCGCCCGCGGCAGGATCTGGCGCCGCCGCCCGAGCCGCCTGCGGGAAGGAACAAGGCCTGGGTGCTCCTAGACGGTCTCGGAAAACTGCCCCCGCATGGAGCGTGTCATTGACTCTATCGTGAACGTGGTTCCGTGCTCCTATGCCACGCACGGCTGCGCCACCACAATTGCCTACCACGAGAACTCGTGCCGGCACGACCAGTGCTATGGCTTCACCCACCGAGCACGAGTGGCCAGCCACGGCGTTCAAATACTTTTAGCCGTTTAACACGGCATCCAGGAACGCTAAGAGGGCGATGACACGGGGTCCCTGGACTGCCTGCTATACGGGGTCTCATTGGTCCGCATCCAAATTCCAGGCACACGTGCAGGAGTACTACGTGATCGGATGCTCAGTGAGCTGCTCCTGGACCTGGTTCACGGGCCGGTCCCAGGTCACGACGCTGGACATTATCCGAGACAAGCCTGAGAGAAACCCGAGACAAACTGGGGGGGGGGGGTGGTTAGGGGTGTCCGGACAGCAGCCAAGTAGGACTCCAACGCCCCTGGTCCAGCCAAAACCCCTCCTGAACCCTGCGCCTCCATCCTCCCATTTTCTCCACTTTAGTGTTTCTCTCTTGCATTCGCCGCTGCTCGACCACCCCGGCCCCCATGTCACACCCCTGTTGGAACTCAACGTGTCCATCACCTCCAACGGTACAACCGGGCTCCACGCCGCTTCTCCTCTGCTGCCGTTCCACACTTCTCCTTCGACCGCCGCGCAGGCAAGGTTGCCGGAATCACGATTTTGAATCGGATTGTAGCTCCGATGGTAGAATCACAAATCATAGAATCTTCACTATCAGGATCTTAGAAACGTAGATTCTGTGAACTAAAATCACAGAATCATAGGGGTTAGTTTGGATGGTAAAGTCATAGAATCGTATAACAGAATCGCGATTATGACAACCTTGCGCGCAGGTATTATCTACTCCTACGATGCTCACCATGCCCGGCAACTGTTCGGTGAATTGCCCGAGCTAAATTTGGCATCGAGCAACTCACGAACAACCGAAGGAAGATCTGATTGATGAGCATCTGTGAGCGGTTAAGACGGACAACAATGTTGGAGTGTACTATTTGAACTTTTTTAAAATTAGAACCACTACTGCATTTGAGCTATTTTAGAATATATATGCGGCTAATTGAGCGTGCGTAGTTAAAAAAATGGGATCGAATGTATGCGGGTAGCCATGCAGTGGCGGAGCTTCAACGCGATTTGAGAGGGGGCTAAATGAGTCTTAAATAAACTTGAGGGGCCTAATCTAGTGCATTCTATTAAAGTTTGCCAAAATATTATTAAATATTACTATGCGTTTATACAAAGAAATAAATTTGGTAGGGGGGGCCATTGCCCCCTTTGGCCCTCACTAAGCTCCGGCACTGTAGCCATGGATGGCCGGCTTCCGCATGTGTGTCCGCGGACAGGTTCCCCCTTATCGGCAAATGGACGCGGGAAAGAATTTGCGGGTCACCTTTCGAGGTGTCCTTGTTAAGAATGTGTGCCATGGCTTTCGAGTGTGCCCGTATGTATGGTCATCTGTATACGTGAGCATGGATTGTACGATTATATTTTGACCAAGAACTCTTAAAGACAATTAAAAAGAGAATCTTAATTATAATTTGATTTTTTATGTTCGTGATTATTTTTTTGCATAGGTCCTTTAAAAAAATTCTTATTAAATTACAACTTGTAGCTTTTTCAAACGCGACATGCGTTTGCTGTAGGCTATCAGCTCCACCGCGTAACGACAACATGCATACGTCAAGGTATGCCATTGGCAAAGTAAACATCGTAAATGCTTACAAAATAAAACCACTAGAAAATATTGTAAATTCTTACAACTATCGACATTATTGAGTCTCGGGAACAAAGTATTTCCATTAAACAGATATCACAAATGGTTTTTGGAGAAATATATCAAACTTGTAGAGCCTAGTCTAAAAGATCTTACGACGCCTGAAAAAGGATAAAAATAGTTAACCATTTAGATACTTCATCCAAAAAAAAGCATTTCACATTTTTAGGTAAATCACATTTTCTTACCTTATAAAAAACCCGAAAAAAATGTTGCATGTGTGCAGTCGACGTCCAGTTCAAAACAGTTGGGCCTTGGCATGTTAGTTCGGCCCATTGGGATGCCAAAGAAAGAAAGCAGGCTCGACCAACCTCGGTTTGGGCGCCGGAGGATTTCAATTTCGACCGAGGAAGAGGAATTGGCTGCTGCTGCTCGTCTTCTCCTCCCAGCCGCCGCCGGCCGCCGCTTCTTCCCTCTGCAGTTCGCGTCTCGGTGAGCCTAGCTCCCCTCTCCCCCTCCTCCTTCTGCTCGTCCAGCTGTGCCGGTGATCGGTTCGCTTCGTCGGTCGACTACAGGCTCCAGCATCTTATTTCTCTACTTGGTCGGCCGGGGGAGCCACATCGTTCGATTCGATCGTCCGTGGACTTTATAAACGTTTTTAGTGATATAAACGTTTTTATATTTCTCTACAGTGGGAGTAGTTTAGTAGTACAATTGTATAAAAATGTCTACCATTCACAGGTTAATAGATGCACAGGTCTACCGGACAGCGAAACAAAAGGATGATATTCTTCTGCACCAGTTTGAGTTGGTGCTCAAGGGTACGCTCCATGCATTCCAGGCACTCCATCTATACTTAGTTCCAACGTCTGTGTTTCGAATAACGCATATACAATGCCCTCATGAGGCTTGGTTAGACACAAAACCGTTTGTGTAGGAAAAAAATGAAGACATAAAATATTTTTATGTGTAGAACTTTTCTAAAAATACTCTCTCAGAATAATTACAAGTTTATCAAATACATTGTTGAATAAAGTGCTAATGGTAAAAAAAATACATACGTGAGCAAACATCACAGTAGTAAATGTTGCAGCATTGACGACTAATGATCGTTGATGCAAACCTTACAGTACTAAATGTTGCACCCTCGACGACTACTGATGACCGATGCAAACCATACAGTAGTAAATGTTGCACCCTCGACGACTACTGAAGGCTGATGCAAAACTTACAGTAGTAACCCTTGATGATTAGAATAGAAAACAGATTGGGAAGATGAACAGCGATGCCATTTAAATATACTTATTAAAATATAATAACAGTACAAAAATATTCACAAAATTTTGAATAACATATTAATACCAAAAGCATCACAGTTCCATATTCCCTAAAAGAAACGTAGTTGTGTCAAGATCAAATGAACATAGATACTTCACTCACTCGAGGGTTACAACATTTCCATGACAAAAGTTGAGCATGAGCCAGAACAACAAGTGACGGTAGAATCAGTAAGCCTAACACACAGTGCAACTCCATTTTAAGAGGAACACATTGTGCAACTCAACACCGTAAAGCACCGTGACAACCAAATTTCCAAAGATCTAACATCTAACAGATTCATCATGGATATTGAGACAGTGCCGTCGATGCCTATGCATCAATAGTAATCGTTGTGGCTCACCTCCTCCCAACTTTCATCATCCTCGTTGCTAGTCTCATTATCCTCATGGTTATCACTATCCTCATCCTCCTCCTCCTCCTCCTTGTTGTAGCTCTCATCATCCTCGTCGCTAGTCTCATCATCCTCGTCTTCATCGCTGTCCTCGTCCTCATCTTCCTCCTTGTTTTAGCTCTCATCGTCCTCATCCTCCTCCTCCAGCTCGTCATCGTCTCCATACACCATCTCTGTATCAATTGTCACGCTACGCACGGCACAGGCGCCACCTCCACAGTAATCCTTGGCAACGGTGAGGAAGTAGTTTGTCGGCAGTCTGTGAGAAAGCGACATGCTCCTGATCGTATCCAGCGTTGAGGCCTGGTAATGGCCCTTGAACCAGGAGAAGCCCATGGAGCACCCGAGCTTGGATTACGGTGCTACGTGTTGCCCGATATAGACCAGTGGGACCCCGTGCAGCGGTGTGGAGTCCAGGGACGCCACGTGAAGCAGCAAGGGGTGGCCATCCTCGCCGCCACGGAGCACGCGCACGCTGGTCTTCACGGGTACGTCAAATGCCTTGTAGTACTGGAAGCGTGTCGTTGGCCACTCGTGCTGCGCGGCGAAGTGATCGAGGAGGGCCGCTGTCGTGCTTGCGAAGCCGCAGCCTTTCTCAGGGCAGAAGCATGGCGCGTGCTAGCACACCTCCTCGTGCGCCCTCTTCTTATGGTAGGCGATTGTGTCACCGCACCCATGCACGGCATAGGAGCATGGCACGATGATGGAGTCGACGACACGCTCCATGTCGTGGCAGCGGGTCGAGACGTCCGTGGAGCACACGCCCCAAACCTTGTTCGCCTTTGTCTCCAGGAGCTTGTCGCGACAGTTCAGGCACACGAAATGCCCCAGTGCACACTACAGATAACCAACCCAACAAGGTTCAGAATTAACTTCATCACATACAAGAGCACTGACCGTATCGACCTGAAGAGAGCAATGTACTAGAAATTGGACATGATTTTTGCGGTGACAGCATACATGAAATTGCATCAATGGAATTACTTGGAAAATGGGAGGGCTGAGGGGGGGGGGAGCAGATAGGGCAGTCCAAGAACTCCATTCCGGTGGCCATGGCGACATTCTGCTTCTTGACAACGACGCCCTCTCCATCCAGCCGATTACCTCCCCCTTCCTTGGTCTCGCTGTCGTTGCTGCTATTGTTCCCCTCCATGAGAGCCATGGCCCGCAGTACATTTCAGATCAGACCCCACAATTCAATTTGCTTATGCATTACCCGATTTGCAATGGCTACAAAATGAAGAATCAACAATTCCTCCTTACTGAAAGAGAAATAATTTCAATCTCAAGGGTAGGTCTTCACCAAAACTTGTGAGCTCCTCTCCCGTGCACATAGACCCAACAGAATCATCATTCAGTTACCTGTGAAAGGGAAGGGTCCTCCTTTGCCACCTTGGTCACGCCGCTGCTCTTCCCATCCACCTCCATCTCCATCTTCATATCCATCTCCATGGAAGCTAGGTCCACTGGTCAGTACTGCAGATCAAAACCCCACTGGTCAGCTCCAACATTTCGATTCCTTGTGCATTCATCAATTTGTAAGCGGATTAACAACGAATTCGAATAAGCCACATTGCGTACTTACTAAGAGCATCAACAATTATTTTTGAAAAAAAGAAAAAAATTTGTGAGCGGGTCTGCGGAAGGGCCAAGGGGAACGAGGGTTTCACCGAATTTGGGGGCGCCCACAACGACCAGAGGGCGAATATTTGCGGGGCAAGAACACATGAACCACAACAACTAGGAGACTAGAGACTTCCCCTGCTCCGGGCCGACCAAGGACCGAAAGCCCAGCCCAGGCCAACCGGCTGCCCATGACACTACTGAGATTGTTCCATGTTTTAAAAGCAAGCAGAAGAAAACATTTTGCATCAAAAAAAGCAGGACAAGAAAGCAGAAAAAGATGCCGAAGACAAGGCACGCCTAGCTAACAGACAGAAAGACTATCACCACGAAAGACACAAGTATATGTGGGGTCTCGTCGAGGGATCATAATACCGGGACTTTGCAAGAAGCCTAACGCACCACACTGGACTGCGTGCCGAGCCCCACGACACAGCTCAGGAGCATCCACAGCCAACGAGTGCAGTAAACACGAACCTTGACAGGGAGCTCCTCCATGGAAAATCAGAACGATTAGCAAGCTAGGGAGACATCTAGCGCGACCAATGGGCAAAGATGAACCGAGACATCACCAAGAGCACGAAGCTTGACGCAACACCTCGGCAACCGCGGGAAGAGTCTTGAGCACAGCACCAGGGCAATACTCCTTGCAACGGGAAACAAATGGCTGTCCTGCGGCGCAAAAAGCACCGCCGCCGAACCCCAAAGAACACCACCGAACAACCACCGTCAACCCCAAGCAGCCACACCATCACGACCACCATCACCACCGAAGTGAGCAACAAACACTCATCGACCATGCAGCCCTAAAGATGAAGCCTTCAAGAGGGGCCACGACGCCGGTTATGCCGACATCATCCGTACGAAGAAGACATGGACTAGGGGTTCTCCCCGGGGTGCCAACGAGGATGATTAAACAACATGACAATGATGCCTCCAAGAAGGTTAGCGATGCCCACGAGCGCAGCCGTCGCCGGCTCCGGATGAAGCAAGGCTTTCTTCCTAGTTGATCGGACACCTCTCGAAGAAGCGGTTGAGTGACTTGGTCACCCCTTATATTCTTGTCTCTCCCTAGGTTCAAGCAAGCTTTCCTGCTACCTATTCTCCACTATGTTATTTCTAGGATATTAGCTGAAGCTTAGCCCCTATTGTAATCTTCGATATATTTTCTACTCTCTATGTTCCATCACCTGGTGGTTAGCGCACATTGGTTGGGAGCCGATACTTGATTTTCCACATCATCCTTAGTGTTAGCTTTTTCGTGCTCTGGCAATGTTGTTCAAGCCTTTTTCACGCACTGATGCGAGGATGATCTTGGTTGGTGTCATCTCTAGTTATCCCCCTATGTCTCTATAACCTCCAGCTACGAATGCCTGCTTAGAAGTCTCTGGAGTAGGTGGTTGTGTGGTGTGATGACAAATGGATTGCTCATTGCTTCTTGATGGCATTGGCCGAATCTAGGGGTTATTTCTCCTACTTCATGCAAGCAGCTAATCAAGCTTTTTGGCGTTGGGGGTCTCCAAAATCTAGTACCTATTCCATGGATCTTTCAGAGGCTTGTGGTCATGTTGTTGTTATTTCACTAGTGCAGAACCCGGCATTAGCACCAGTTCGTAAGGCCCTTTAGTGCCTGTTACATAACCGGCACTAAATTGTGGTCACTAAAGGCCCCCCCTTTAGTACCGGTTCAGCACGAACCGGTGCTAAAGGGCAACCACGTGGCACGAGCCAGCTCCGGGGGCCTGGAGCCCTTTAGTACCGGTTGGTAATACCAACCGGTACTATAAGGTTTGGTTGGTTTTAGTTTTATGATTTCTTTTTCATTTAATTTTGTGTTTTCATTTTAATTCTTTTTCATTTGCTGGTATTTTACGATACTACACATTGTACACGTTATGCATATATATATAAATAGAATTTCTAGTAGAACCAATCATCGAGTTCAACATGATTGTCATGATATTATAAGCGTTCATATGTAACACCACAAAAGCAAATCAATTAAGTTCAGAACGAAGAACACGGACATGAAAGGACAAGTACTAATTAAGAGCAGCATGAAGAACTAGCTGAATCACTCCTGCTAGCTACTCTCTCTCTCTGGTAAAATAGCATAGAACATGTATAGCTCTCCTGAGTGATCATACTGGAGCATGCCGATGAACCTGTCTCCTAATCGTGGGCTGCGCTTCTCATTGCTTCCCCCTAGTACTTCTCTGCGATCATTAACAATTTTCCTCCAATCTTTCACTATTAAGCATTCACCGCTTCTAGAAATCCTGAATGCATTCATGTGCAATGCGGGATATCTTGGCCGTAAGCTAACAATTGACATATGACCTTTAGTCTCGATCCCCTAAGGCACAACTGTCATCGGGAGTCCCTGTTGAAGAACATCGTATAGTACTTAATTAATATACTTAGCAATGAAAGTTTAGCAAAAAAAAATATGTATGCAAAATATGCACTGAGGACAAAAAGTAAATATCTTACCATCATCCCTAAATAGATGTGACCGTAGTTCAATACCATCACTATTGGTCGCACGTTTTGAGTACTAACATTTCTAAGTGCAGGAAGAAAATTTGTCTTGACAGTATGAAGATCCTCAAGCCATGAAACATAATGACTTATCTCCTCGCAGTTTAGTTCAGCTCCGGGACAATAGTAGGTCCTGTCTACCAAGCGCCGGACATGTTTGGTTGAATGGAGATAAGCTGTCAGTTATTTTTGAAATAAGCAATATCAAAGACAAAAATATAGTTGAGAAGAACTCACATAATGGTAGAACTAGAGGCGTCTGCACATCGACCCATATGTCTCTATTACCTTCAATATCATCTTCCGGACGAATATCAAAGGTGATAACCATACCAGGCTCAAATGCATAAGCCTTGCATAGTGCTTGC
>OY997266.1:11762876-11777876 GCA_963921465.1 Triticum timopheevii | reverse complement strand
TTGGGGCGCGCCAAGGAGGAGGAATCCTCCTCCTAGTAGGAGTAGGACTCCTCCTTTCCTACTCCTACTAGGAAGGGGAAGGAAGGGGGAGAGGGGAAAGGAAAGGGGGGGGGGGGGGCGCCGCCCCCCTCCTAGTCCAATTCGGACCAGAGGGTGGAGGGGGCGCGCGGCCCATGCTGGCCGCCCCTATTTCCTTTCCCCTAAGGCCCATAAGGCCCATTACTCTCCCGGGGGGTTCCGGTAACCCCCCCAGCACTCCGGTTTTCTCCGAAATCACCCGGAACAATTCTGGTGTCCGAATTGTTGGGGAACGTAGTAATTTCAAAAAATTTCCTACGCACACGCAAGATGATGGTGATGGCATAGCAACGAGAGGGGAGAGTGTTCGTCCATGTACCCTCGTAGACCGTAAGCGGAAGCGTTAGCACAACGCGGTTGATGTAGTCGTACGTCTTCACGATCCGACCGATCCAAGCACCGAACGTACGGGGCCTCCGAGTTTAGCACACGTTCAGCTCGATGACGATCTCCGGCCTTCGATCCAGCAAAGCTCCGGAGATAAGTTTCGTCAGCATGACGGCGTGGTGATGATGATGATGTTCTACCGGCGCAGGGCTTCGCCTAAACTCCGCGACGATATGACCGAGGTGGAATATGGTGGAGGGGGGCACCGCACACGGCTAAGGAATGATCCGTAGATCAACTTGTGTGTCTATGGGGTGCCCCCTGCCCCCGTATATAAAGGAGCAAGGGGGGAGGCCGGCTGGCCCTTGGGGCGCGCCAAGGAGGGGGGGAGTCTTCCTCCTAGTGGGAGTAGGACCCCCCTTTCCTAGTCCAACTAGGAAGGAGGAAGGGGGAAGGAAAGAGGGGGAGAGGGAGAGGGAAAGAGGGGCCGCGCCCCCCTCCCCTAGTCCAATTCGGACTCCCCTTGGGAGGGGGCGCGCCACCTCCTGGGCTGCTGCCCTCTCTCTCCCCTCAGGCCCACTAAGGCCCAATACTTCCCCGGGGGGTTCCGGTAACCCCTCCGGCACTCCGGTTTTCTCCGAAATCACCCGGAACACTTCTTTTGTCCGAATATAGTCGTCCAATATATCAATCTTTATGTCTCGACCATTTCGAGACTCCTCGTCATGTCCGTGATCACATCCGGGACTCCGAACAAACTTCGGTACATCAAAACTTGTAAACTCATAATAAAACTGTCATTGTAACGTTAAGCGTGCGGACCCTACGGGTTCGAGAACTATGTAGACATGACCTAGAACCATTCTCGGTCAATAACCAATAGCAGGACCTGGATGCCCATATTGGTTCCTACATATTATATGAAGATCTTTATCGATCAAACCGCATAACAACATATGTTGTTCCCTTTGTCATCGGTATGTTACTTGCCCGAGATTTGATCGTCGGTATCCAATACCTAGTTCAATCTCATTACCGGCAAGTCTCTTTACTCGTTCTGTAATGCATCATCCCGTAACCAACTCATTGGTCACATTGCTTGCAAGGCTTATAATGATGTGCATTACCGAGAGGGCCCAGAGATACCTCTCCGACGATCGGAGTGACAAAACCTAATCTCGAAATACGCCAACTCAACATGTACCTTCGGAGACACCTGTAGTACTCCTTTATAATCACCCAGTTACGTTGTGACGTTTGGTAGTACCCAAAGTGTTCCTCCGGTAAACGGGAGTTGCATAATTCTCATAGTTACAGGAACATGTATAAGTCATGAAGAAAGCAATAGCAGTATACTAAACGATCAAGTGCTAGGCTAACGGAATGGGTCATGTCAATCGCATCATTCTTCTAATGATGTGATCCCACTAATCAAATGACAACACATGTCTATGGTTAGGAAACATAACCATCTTTGATTAATGAGCTAGTCAAGTAGAGGCATACTAGTGACTATAGTTTTGTCTATGTATTCACACATGTATCATGTTTCCGGTTAATACAATTCTAGCATGAATAATAAACATTTATCATGATATGAGGAAATAAATAATAACTTTATTATTGCCTCTAGGGCATATTTCCTTCAGTCTCCCACTTGCACTAGAGTCAATAATCTAGATTACATAGTAATGATTCTAACACCCATGGTGTCTTGGTGCTGATCATGTTTTGCTCGTGAGAGAGGCTTAGTCAATGGGTCTGCAACATTCAGATCCGTATGTATCTTGCAAATCTCTATGTCTCCCACTTGGACTTGGTCCCGAATAGAGTTGAAGCGTCTCTTGATGTGCTTGGTCCTCTTGTGAAATTTGGATTCCTTTGCCAAGGCAATTGCACCAGTATTGTCACAGAAGATCTTCATTGGTCCCGATGCACTAGGTATGACGCCTAGATCAGAAATGAACTCCTTCATCCAGACTCCTTCATTTGCTGCTTCAGAAGCAGCTATGTACTCCGCTTCACATGTAGATCCCGCCACGACGCTTTGTTTAGAACTGCACCAACTTACAGCTCCACCATTTAATAAAAACACGTATCCGGTTTGCGATTTAGAATCGTCCGGATCAGTGTCAAAGCTTCCATCGACGTAACCATTTACGACTAGCTCTTTGTCACCTCCATATACGAGAAACATATCCTTAGTCCTTTTCAGGTATTTCAGGATGTTCTTGACCGCTGTCCAGTGATCCACTCCTGGATTACTTTGGTACCTTCCTACCAAGCTTATTGCTAAGCATACGTCAGGTCTGGTACACAACATTGCATACATGATAGAGCCTATGGCTGAAGCATAGGGAACATCTTTCATTTTCTCTCTATCTTCTGTTGTGGTCGGGCATTGAGTTTGACTCAACTTCACACCTTGTAGCACAGGCAAGAATCCTTTCTTTGCCTGATCCATTTTGAACTTTTTCAAAATTTTGTCAAGGTATGTGCTTTGTGAAAGTCCTATTAAGCGTCTTGATCTATCTCTATAGATCTTGATGCCCAATATGTAAGAAGCTTCATCGAGGTCTTTCATCGAAAAACTTTTATCCAAGTATCCCTTTATGCTATCCAGAAATTCTATATCATTTCCAATTAATAATATGTCATCTACATATAAAATCAGAAATGCTACAGAGCTCCCACTCACTTTCTTGTAAATACAGGCTTCTCCAAAAGTCTGTATAAAACCATATGCTTTGATCACACTATCAAAACGTTTATTCCAACTCCGAGATGCTTGCACCAGTCCATAAATGGATCGCTGGAGCTTGCACACTTTGTTAGCACCTTTTGGATCAACAAAACCTTCTGGCTGCATCATATACAACTCTTCTTCCAAAAATCCATTCAAGAATGCGGTTTTGACATCCATTTGCCAAATTTCATAATCATGAAATGCAGCAATAGCTAACATGATTCAGACAGACTTAAGCATCGCTACTGGTGAGAAAGTCTCATCGTAGTCAACCCCTTGAACTTGTCAAAAACCTTTTGCAACAAGTCAAGCTTTATAGATAGTTACATTACCATCAGCGTCAGTCTTCTTCTTAAAGATACATTTATTCTCAATGGCTTGCCGATCATCGGGCAAGTCAACCAAAGTCCACACTTTGTTTTCATACATGGATCCCATCTCAGATTTCATGGCCTCTAGCCATTTTGCGGAACCTGGGCTCATCATCGCTTCCTCATAGTTCGTAGGTTCATCATGGTCAAGTAACATGACTTCCAGAATAGGATTACCGTACCACTCTGGTGCGGATCTTACTCTGGTAGACCTACGAGGTTCAGTAGAAACTTGATCTGAAGTTTCATGATCAATATCATTAGCTTCCTCACTAATTGGTGTAGTTGTCACAGGAACCGGTTCTTGTGATGAACTACTTTCCAATAAGGGAGTAGATACAGTTATCTCATCAAGTTCTACTTTCCTCCCACTCACTTCTTTCGAGAGAAACTCCTTCTCTAGAAAGGATCCATTTTTAGCAACGAATGTTTTGCCTTCGGATCTGTGATAGAAGGTGTACCCAACAGTCTCTTTTGGGTATCCTATGAAGACACATTTCTCTGACTTGGGTTCGAGCTTATCTGGTTGAAGTTTCTTCACATAAGCATCGCAACCCCAAACTTTAAGAAACGACAACTTTGGTTTCTTGCCAAACCACAGTTCATAAGGCGTCGTCTCAACGGATTTTGATGGTGCCCTATTTAACGTGAATGCGGCCGTCTCTAAAGGATAACCCCAAAATGATAGCGGTAAATCGGTAAGAGACATCATAGATCGCACCATATCTAGTAAACTACGATTACGACATTCGGACACACCATTTCGTTGTGGTGTTCCAGGTGGCGTGAGTTGCGAAACTATTCCACATTGTTTCAAGTGTAGACCAAACTCGTAACTCAAATATTCTCCTCCACGATCAGATCGTAGAAACTTTATTTTCTTGTTACAATGATTTTCCACTTCACTCTGAAATTCTTTGAACTTTTCAAATGTTTCAGACTTGTGTTTCATTAAGTAGATATACCCATATCTGCTCAAATCATCTGTGAAGGTGAGAAAATAACGATACCCGCCGCGAGCCTCAACATTCATTGGACCACAAACATCAGTATGTATGATTTCCAACAAATCAGTTGCTCGCTCCATAGTTCCGGAGAACGGCGTTTTAGTCATCTTGCCCATAAGGCACGGTTCGCAAGTACCAAGTGATTCATAATCAAGTGATTCCAAAAGCCCATCAGTATGGAGTTTCTTCATGCGCTTTACACCAATATGACCCAAACGGCAGTGCCACAAATAAGTTGCACTATCGTTATCAACTCTGCATCTTTTGGTTTCAACACTATGAATATGTGTATCACTACTATCGAGATTCAATAAAAATAGACCACTCTTCAAGGGTGCATGACCATAAAAGATATTACTCATATAAATAGAACAACCATTATTCTCTGATTTAAATGAATAACCGTCTCGCATCAAACAAGATCCAGATATAATGTTCATGCTTAACGCTGGCACCAACTAACAATTATTCAGGTCTAAAACTAATCCCGAAGGTAGATGTAGAGGTAGCGTGCCGACCGCGATCACATCGACTTTGGAACCGTTTCCCACGCGCATCGTCACCTCGTCCTTGGCCAGTGCTCGCTTATTCCGTAGTCGCTGTTTCGAGTTGCAAATATTAGCAACAGAACCAGTATCAAATACCCAGGTGCTACTACGAGCTCTAGTTAGGTACACATCAATAACATGTATATCACATATACCTTTGTTTACTTTGCCATCCTTCTTATCCGCCAAATACTTGGGGCAGTTCCGCTTCCAGTGACCAGTCTGCTTGCAGTAGAAGCACTCAGTTTCAGGCTTAGGTCCAGACTTGGGTTTCTTCTCTTGAGCAGCAACTTGCTTGCTGTTCTTCTTGAAGTTCCCCTTCTTCTTCCCTTTGCCCTTTTTCTTGAAACTAGTGGTCTTGTTGACCATCAACACTTGATGCTCCTTCTTGATTTCTACCTCCGCAGCTTTTAGCATTGCGAAGAGCTCGGGAATAGTCTTGTTCATCCCTTGCATATTATAGTTCATCACAAAGCTCTTGTAGCTTGGTGGCAGTGATTGGAGAATTCTGTCAATGACGCTATCATCCGGAAGATTAACTCCCAGTTGAATCAAGTGATTATTATACCCAGACATTTTGAGTATATGCTCACTGACAGAACTATTCTCCTCCATCTTGCAGCTGTAGAACTTATTGGAGACTTCATATCTCTCAATCCGGGCATTTGCTTGAAATATTAACTTCAACTCCTGGAACATCTCATATGCTCCATGACGTTCAAAACGTCGTTGAAGACCTGGTTCAAAGCCGTAAAGCATGGCACACTGAACTATAGAGTAGTCATCAGCTTTGCTCTGCCAGCCGTTCTTAACGTCGTCAGTTGCATCAGCAACAGGCCTGGCACCCAGCGATGCTTCCAGGACGTAACTTTTCTGTGCAGCAATGAGGATAATCCTCAGGTTACGGACCCAGTCCATGTAATTGCTACCATCATCTTTCAACTTTGCTTTCTCAAGGAATGCATTAAAATTCAACGGAACAACAACACGAGCCATCTATCTACAAACAAACATAGACAAGCAAAATACTATCAGGTACTAAGTTCATGATAAATTTAAGTTCAATTAATCATATTACTTAAGAACTCCCACTTAGACAGACATCTCTCTAGTCATATAAGTGATCACGTGATCCAAATCAACTAAACCATAACCGATCATCACGTGAGATGAAGTAGTTTTCAATGGTGAAGATCACTATGTTGATCATATCTACTATATGATTCACGGTCGACCTTTCGGTCTCCGTGTTTCGGGGCCATATCTGCATATGCTAGGCTCTTCAAGTTTAACCTGAGTATTCTGCGTGTGCAAAACTGGCTTGCATCCGCTGTAGATGGACGTAGAGCTTATCACACCCGATCATCACGTGGTGTCTGGGCACGACGAACTTTGGCAATGGTGCATACTCAGGGAGAACACTTCTTGATAATTTTTAGTGAGAGATCATCTTAAAATGCTACCGTCAATCAAAGGAAGATAAGATGCATAAAGGATAAACATCACATGCAATCAATATAAGTGATATGATATGGCCATCATCATCTTGTTCTTGTGATCTCCATCTCCGAAGCACCGTCGTGATCACCATCGTCACCGGCGCGACACCTTGATCTCCATCGTAGCATCGTTGTCGTTACGCCATCTATTGCTTCTACGACTATCGCTACCGCTTAGTGATAAAGTAAAGCAATTACAGGGCGTTTGCATTTCATACAATAAAGCAACAACCATATGGCTCCTGCCAGTTGCTGATAACTTCGGTTACAAAACATGATCATCTCATACAATAAAATATAGCATCACGTCTTGACCATATCACATCACAACATGCCCTGCAAAAACAAGTTAGACGTCCTCTACTTTATTGTTGCAAGTTTTACGTGGCTGCTACGGGCTTAGCAAGAACCGTTCTTACCTACGCATCAAAAATCACAACGATAGTTCGTCAAGTTGGTGCTGTTTTAACCTTCGCAAGGACCGGGCGTAGCCACACTCGATTCAGCTAAAGTGAGAGAGACAGACACCCGCCAGCCACCTTTAAGCACGAGTGCTCGTAATGGTGAAGCCATTCTCGCGTAAGCGTACGCGTAATGTCGGTCCGGGCCGCTTCATCTCACAATACCGCCGAACCAAAGTATGACATGCTGGTAAGCAGTATGACTTGTATCGCCCACAACTCACTTGTGTTCTACTCGTGCATATAACATCAACGCATAAAACCTGTCTCTGATACCACTGTTGGGGAACGTAGTAATTTCAAAAAATTTCCTACGCACACGCAAGATCATGGTGATGGCATAGCAACGAGAGGGGAGAGTGTTCGTCCACGTACCCTCGTAGACCGTAAGCGGAAGCATTAGCACAACGCGGTTGATGTAGTCGTACGTCTTCACGATCCGACCGATCCAAGCACCGAACGTACGGGGCCTCCGAGTTCAGCACACGTTCAGCTCGATGATGATCTCCGGCCTTCGATCCAGCAAAGCTCCGGAGATGAGTTTCGTCAGCACGACGGCGTGGTGACGATGATGATGTTCTACCGGCGCAGGGCTTCGCCTAAACTCCGCGAGGATATGACCGGGGTGGAATATGGTGGAGGGGGGCACTGCACACGGCTAAGGAACGATCCGTAGATCAACTTGTGTGTCTATGGGGTGCCCCCCTGCCCCCGTATATAAAGGAGCAAGGGGGGAGGCCGGCCGGCCCGTGGGGCGCGCCAAGGAGGGGGGAGTCCTCATCCTAGTGGGAGTAGGACTCCCCTTTCCTAGTCCAACTAGGAAGGAGGAAGGGGGAAGGAAAGAGGGGGAGAGGGAGAGGGAAAGAGGGGCCGCGCCCCCCTCCCCTAGTCCAATTCGGACTCCCCTTGGGAGGGGGCGCGCCACCTCCTGGGCTGCTGCCCTCTCTCTCCCCTCAGGCCCACTAAGGCCCAATACTTCCCCGGGGGGTTCCGGTAACCCCTCCGGCACTCCGGTTTTCTCCGAAATCACCCGGAACACTTCCGGTGTCCGAATATAGTCGTCCAATATATCAATCTTTATGTCTCGACCATTTCGAGACTCCTCGTCATGTACGTGATCACATCCGGGACTTCGAACAAACTTCGGTACATCAAAACTTGTAAACTCATAATAAAACTGTCATCGTAACGTTAAGCGTGCGGACCCTACGGGTTTGAGAACTATGTAGACATGACCTAGAACCATTCTCGGTCAATAACCAATAGCGGGACCTGGATGCCCATATTTGTTCCTACATATTCTACGAATATCTTTATCGGTCAAACCGCATAACAACATACGTTGTTCCCTTTGTCATCGGTATGTTACTTGCCCGAGATTTGATCGTCGGTATCCGATACCTAGTTCAATCTCGTTACCGGCAAGTCTCTTTACTCGTTCTGTAATGCATCATCCCGTAACCAACTCATTGGTCACATTGCTTGCAAGGCTTATAATGATGTGCATTACCGAGAGGGCCCAGAGATACCTCTCCGACGATCGGAGTGACAAAACGTAATCTCGAAATACTCCAACTCAACATGTACCTTCGGGGACACCTGTAGTACTCCTTTATAATAACCAAGTTACATTGTGACGTTTGGTAGTACCCAAAGTGTTCCTCCGGTAAACGGGAGTTGCATAATTCTCATAGTTACAGGAACATGTATAAGTCATGAAGAAAGCAATAGCAGTATACTAAACGATAAAGTGCTAGGCTAACGGAATGGGTCATGTCAATCACATCATTCTTCTAATGATGTGATCCCACTAATCAAATGACAACACATGTCTATGGTTAGGAAACATAACCATCTTTGATTAATGAGCTAGTCAAGTAGAGGCATACTAGTGACTATAGTTTTGTCTATGTATTCACACATGTATCATGTTTCCTGTTAATACAATTATAGCATGAATAATAAACATTTATCATGATATGAGGAAATAAATAATAACTTTATTATTGCCTCTAGGGCATATTTGCTTCATGAATATAGTCGTCCAATATATCAATCTTTATGTCTCGACCATTTCGAAACTCCTCGTCATGTCCGTGATCACATCCCGGACTCCGAACAAACTTCGGTACATCAAAACTTATAAACTCATAATAAAACTGTCATCATAACGTTAAGCTTGCGGACCCTACGGGTTCGAGAACTATGTAGACATGACCTAGAACTATTCTCGGTCAATAACCAATAGCGGAACCAGGATGCCCATATCGGTTCCTACATATTTTACGAAGATCTTTATCGGTTAAACCGCATAACAACATACGTCGTTCCCTTTGTCATCGGTATGTTACTTGTCCGAGATTTGATCGTCGGTATCCAATACCTAGTTCAATCTCGTTACCGGCAAGTCTCTTTACTCGTTACGTAATGCATCATCCCGTAACCAACTCATTGGTCACATTGCTTGCAAGGCTTATAGTGATGTGCATTACCGAGAGGGCCCAGAGATACCTCTCCAACAATCAGAGTGACAAAAACTAATCTCGAAGTACGCCAACTCAACATGTACCTTCGGAGACACCTGTAGTACTCCTTTATAATCACCCAGTTACGTTGTGACGTTTGGTAGTACCCAAAGTGTTCCTCCGGTAAACGGGAGTTGCATAATTCTCATAGTTACAGGAACATGTATAAGTCATGAAGAAAGCAATAGCAATATACTAAACGATCAAGTGCTAGGCTAACGGAATGGGTCATGTCAATCACATCATTCTCCTAATGATGTGATCCCATTAATCAAATGACAACACATGTCTATGGTTAGGAAACATAACCATCTTTGATTAATGAGCTAGTCAAGTAGAGGCATACTAGTGACTATATGTTTGTCTATGTATTCACACATGTATCATGTTTCCGGTTAATACAATTATAGCATGAATAATAAACATTTATCATGATATGAGGAAATAAATAATAACTTTATTATTGCCTCTAGGGCATATTTCCTTCAGTCTCCCACTTGCACTAGAGTCAATAATCTAGATTACATAGTAATGATTCTAACACCCATGGAGTCTTGGTGCTGATCATGTTTTGCTCGTGAGAGAGGCTTAGTCAACGGGTCTGCAACATTCAGATCCGTATGTATCTTGCAAATCTCTATGTCTCCCACTTGGACTTGGTCCCGAATGGAATTGAAGCATCTCTTGATGTGCTTGGTCCTCTTGTGAAATCTGGATTCCTTTGCCAAAGCAATTGCACCAGTATTGTCACAGAAGATCTTCATTGGTCCCGATGCACTAGGTATGACACCTAGATCGAAAATGAACTCCTTCATCCAGACTCCTTCATTCGCTGCTTCCGAAGCAGCAATGTACTCCGCTTCACATGTAGATCCCGCCACGACACTTTGTTTAGAACTGCACCAACTTACAGCTCCACCGTTTAATAAAAATACATATCCGGTTTGCGATTTAGAATCGTCCGGATCAGTGTCAAAGCTTGCATCAACGTAACCATTTACGACTAGCTCTTTGTCACCTCCATATATGAGAAACATATCCTTAGTCCTTTTCAGGTATTTTAGGATGTTCTTGACCGCTGTCCAGTGATCCACTCCTGGATTACTTTGGTACCTTCCTGCCAAGCTTATTGCTAAGCATACGTCAGGTCTGGTACACAGCATTGCATACATGATAGAGCCTATGGCTGAAGCATAGGGAACATCTTTCATTTTCTCTCTATCTTCTGCTGTGGTCGGGCATTCAGTTTGACTCAACTTCACACCTTGAAGCACGGGCAAGAACCCTTTCTTTGCCTGATCCATTTTAAACTTTTTCAAAATTTTATCAAGGTATGTGGTTTGTGAAAGTCCTATCAAGCGTCTTGATCTATCTCTATAGATCTTGATGCCAATATGTAAGCAGCTTCACCGAGGTCTTTCATTGAAAAACATTTATTCAAGTATCCCTTTATGCTATCCAAAAATTCTATATCATTTCCAATTAATAATATGTCATCTACATATAATATCAGAAATGCTACAGAGCTCCCACTCACTTTCTTGTAAATACAGGCTTCTTCAAAAGTCTGTATAAAACCATATGCTTTGATCGCACTATCAAAACGTTTATTCCAACTCTGAGATGCTTGCACAAGTCCATAAATGGATCGCTGGAGCTTGCACACTTTGTTAGCACCTTTTGGATCTACAAAACCTTCTGGTTGCATCATATACAACTCTTCTTCTAGAAATCCATTCAAGAATGGAGTTTTGACATCCATTTGCCAAATTTCATAATCATGAAATGCAGCAATAGCTAACATGATTCGGACAGACTTAAGCATCGCTACGGGTGAGAAAGTCTCATCGTAGTCAACTCCTTGAACTTGTCGAAAACCTTTCGCAACAAGTCGAGCTTTATAGACAGTTACATTACCATCAGCGTCAGTCTTCTTCTTAAAGATCCATTTATTCTCAATGGCTTGCCGATCATCGGGCAAGTCAACCAAAGTCCATACTTTGTTTTCATACATGGATCCCATCTCAGATTTCATGGCCTCTAGCCATTTTGTGGAATTTGGGCTCATCATCGCTTCCTCATAGTTCGTAGGTTCATCATGGTCAAGTAACATGACTTCCAGAATAGGATTACCGTACCACTCTGGTGCGGATCTTACTCTGGTAGACCTACGAGGTTCAGTAGAAACTTGATCTGAAGTTTCATGATCAATATCATTAGCTTCCTCACTAATTGGTGTAGTTGTCACAGGAACCAGTTCTTGTGATGAACTACTTTCCAATAAGGGAGCAGATACAGTTATCTCATCAAGTTCTACTTTCCTCCCACTCACTTCTTTCGAGAGAAACTCCTTCTCTAGAAAGGATCTGATTTTAGCAACGAAAATCTTGCCTTCAGATCTGTGATAGAAGGTGTACCCAATAGTTTCTTTTGGGTATCCTATGAAGACACATTTCTCCGATTTGGGTTCGAGCTTATCTGGTTGAAGTTTCTTCACATAAGCATCGCAGCCCCAAACTTTAAGAAACGACAACTTTGGTTTCTTGCCAAACCACAGTTCATAAGGCGTCGTCTTAACGGATTTTGATGGTGCCCTATTTAACGTGAATGCGGCCGTCTCTAAAGCATAACCCCAAAACGATAGCGGTAAATCAGTAAGAGACATCATAGATCGCACCATATCTAGTAAAGTACGATTACGACGTTCGGACACACCATTTCTTTGTGGTGTTCCGGGTGGCGTGAGTTGCGAAACTATTCCGCATTGTTTCAAGTGTAGACCAAACTCGTAAATCAAATATTCTCCTCCACGATCAGATCGTAGAAACTTTATTTTCTTGTTATGATGATTTTCCACTTCACTATGAAATTCTTTAAACTTTTCAAATGTTTCAGACTTGTGTTTCATTAAGTAGATATACCCATATCTGCTTAAGTCATCTGTGAAGGTGAGAAAATAACGATACCCGCCGCGAGCCTCAACATTCATTGGACCACAAACATCAGTATGTATTATTTCCAACAAATCAGTTGCCCGCTCCATAGTTCCGGAGAACGGCGTTTTAGTCTTCTTGCCCATAAGGCACGGTTCGCAAGTACCAAGTGATTCATAATCAAGTGATTCCAAAAGCCCATCAGTACGGAGTTTCTTCATGCGCTTTACACCGATATGACCTAAACGGCAGTACCAAAAATAAGTTGCACTATTGTTATCAACTCTGCATCTTTTGGTTTCAACACTATGAATATGTGTATCACTACTATCGAGATTCAATAAAAATAGACCACTCTTCAAGGGTGCATGACCATAAAAGATATTACTCATATAAATAGAACAACCATTATTCTCTGATTTAAATGAATAACCATCTCGCATCAAACAAGATCCAAATATAATGTTCATGCTCAACGCTGGCACCAAATAACAATTATTTAGGTCTAAAACTAATCCCGATGGTAGATGTAGAGGTAGCGTGCCGACCGCGATCACATCGACTTTGGAACCATTTCCCACGCGCATCGTCACCTCGTCCTTAGCCAATCTTCGCTTAATCCGTAGTCCCTGTTTCGAGTTGCAAATATTAGCAACAGAACTAGTATCAAATACCCAGGTGCTAGTGCGAGCATTAGTAAGGTACACATCAATAACATGTATATCACATATACCTTTGTTCACTTTGCCATCCTTCTTATCCGCCAAATACTTGGGGCAGTTCCGCTTCCGGTGTCCAGTCTGCTTGCAGTAGAAGCACTCAGTTTCAGGCTTAGGTCCAGACTTGGGTTTCTTCTCTTGAGCAGCAACTTGCTTGCCGTTCTTTTTGAATTTCCCCTTCTTCTTCCCTTTGTCCTTCTTCTTGAAACTGGTGGTCTTGTTAACCATCAACACTTGATGCTCCTTCTTGATTTCTACCTCCGCAGCTTTTAGCATTGCGAAGAGCTCGGGAATAGTCTTGTTCATCCCTTGCATATTATAGTTCATCACGAAGCTCTTGTAGCTTGGTGGCAGTGATTGGAGAATTCTGTCAATGACACTATCATCAGGAAGATTAACTCCCAGATGAATCAAGTGATTATTATACCCAGACATTTTGAGTATGTGTTCACTGACAGAACTATTCTCCTCCATCTTGCAGCTATAGAACTTATTGGAGACTTCATATCTCTCAATCTGGGCATTTTCTTGAAATATTAACTTCAACTCCTGGAACATCTCATATGCTCCATGACGTTCAAAACGTCGTTGAAGACCCGGTTCTAAGCCGTAAAGCATGGCACACTGAACTATCGAGTAGTCATTAGCTTTCTTCTGCCAGACGTTCTTAACGTCGTTAGTTGCATCAGCAGCAGGCCTGGCACCCAGCGGTGCTTCCAGGACGTAACTTTTCTGTGCAGCAATGAGGATAATCCTCAGGTTACGGACCCAGTCCGTGTAATTGCTACCATCATCTTTCAACTTTGCTTTCTCAAGGAACGCATTAAAATTCAACGGAACAGCAGCACGAGCCATCTATCTACAAGCAAACATAGACAAGCAAAAATACTATCAGGTACTAAGTTCATGATAAATTTAAGTTCAATTAATCATATTACTTAAGAACTCCCACTTAGACAGACATCTCTCTAGTCATCTAAGTGATCACGTGATCCAAATCAACTAAACCATGTCCGATCATCACGTGAGATGGAGTAGTTTCAATGGTGAACAACACTATGTTGATCATATCTACTATATGATTCATACTCGACCTTTCGGTCTCCGTGTTCCGAGGCCATATCTGTATATGCTAGGCTCGTCAAGTATGACCCGAGTATTCCGCGTGTGCAACTGTTTTGCACCCGTTGTATTTGAACGTAGAGCCTATCACACCCGATCATCACGTGGTGTCTCAGCACGAGGAACTTTCGCAACGGTGCATACTCAGGGAGAACACTTCTTGATTATTAGTGAGAGATCATCTTAAAATGCTACCGTCAACTAAAGCAAGGTAAGATGCATAAAGGATAAACATCACATGCAATCAATATAAGTGATATGATATGGCCATCATCATCTTGTGCTTGTGATCTCCATCTTCGAAGCACCATCGTGATCACCATCGTCACCGGAGCGACACCTTGATCTCCATCGTAGCATCGTTGTCGTTACGCCATCTATTGCTTCTACGACTATCGCTACCGCTTAGTGATAAAGTAAAGCAATTACAAGGCGTTTGCATTTCATACAATAAAGCGACAACCATATGGCTCCTGCCAGTTGCCGATAACTTCGGTTACAAAACATGATCATCTCATACAATAAAATATAGCATCATGTCTTGACCATATCACATCACAACATGCCCTGCAAAAACAAGTTAGACGTCCTCTACTTTGTTGTTGCAATTTTTACGTGGCTGGTACGGGCTGAGCAAGAACCGTTCTTACCTACGCATCAAAAC
>OY997266.1:9057027-9277027 GCA_963921465.1 Triticum timopheevii | reverse complement strand
TAGTGAGCCTCTAGTTGACTAGCTCGTTGTGATCAACAGATAGTCATGGTTTCCTAGCTATGGACATTGGATGTCGTTGATAACGGGATCACATCATTAGGAGAATGATGTGATGGACAAGACCCAATCCTAAGCCTAGCACAAAGATCGTGTAGTTCGTATGCTAAAGCTTTTCTAATGTCAAGTATCTTTTCCTTAGACCATGAGATTGTGCAACTCCCGGACACCGTAGGAATGCTTTGGGTGTACCAAACGTCACAACGTAACTGGGTGGCTATAAAGGTGCATTACAGGTATCTCCGAAAGTGTCTGTTGGGTTGGCACGAATCGAGACTGGGATTTGTCACTCCGTGTAAATGGAGAGGTATCTCTGGGCCCACTCGGTAGGACATCATCATAATGTGCACAATGTGACCAAGGGGTTGATCACGGGATGATGTGTTACGGAACGAGTAAAGAGACTTGCCGGTAACGAGATTGAACAAGGTATCGGTATACCGACGATCGAATCTCGGGCAAGTACAATACCGTTAGACAAAGGGAATTGTATACGGGATCGATTGAGTCCTTGACATCGTGGTTCATCCGATGAGATCATCGTGGAACATGTGGGAGCCAACATGGGTATCCAGATCCCGCTGTTGGTTATTGACCGGAGAACGTCTCGGTCATGTCTACATGTCTCCCGAACCCGTAGGGTCTACACACTTAAGGTTCGATGACGCTAGGGGTATAAAGGAAGTTTGTATGTGGTTACCGAATGTTGTTCGGAGTCCCGGATGAGATCCCGGACGTCACGAGGAGTTCCGGAATGGTCCGGAGGTAAAGATTTATATATGGGAAGTCTTATTTTGGTCGCCGGAAAAGTTTCGCACTTTATCGGTATTGTACCGGGAGTGCCGAAAGGGGTCCGGGGGTCCACCGGGGGGGTCCACCTGCCCCGGGGGGCCACATGGGCTGTAGGGGGTGCGCCTTGGCCTATATGGGCCAAGGACACGAGCCCCAAGAGGCCCATGCGCCAAGGAAACTTGGGGAGGGAAGAGTCCTCAAAGGGGAAGGCACCTCCGAGGTGCCTTGGGGAGGATGGACTCCTCCCCCCCTCTTGGCCGCACCCCTTCCTTGGAGGAAGGGGCAAGGCTGCGCCTCCCCCCTCTCCCTTGCCCCTATATATAGTGGAGGGGAGGGAGGGCATCCATACCTGAAGCCCTGGCGCCTCCCTCCCTCCCGTGACACCTCCTCCTCTCCCGCAAGTGCTTGGCGAAGCCCTGCAGGATTGCCACGCTCCTCCATCACCACCACGCCGTTGTGCTACTGCTGGATGGAGTCTTCCTCAACCTCTCCCTCTCTCCTTGCTGGATCAAGGCGTGGGAGACGTCACCGGGCTGTACGTGTGTTGAACGCGGAGGTGCCGTCCGTTCGGCACTAGGATCTCCGATGATTTGGATCACGACGAGTACGACTCCTTCAACCCTGTTCTCTTGAACGCTTCCGCTTAGCGATCTACAAGGGTATGTAGATGCACTCTCCTTCCCCTCATTGCTGGTTTCTCCATAGATAGATCTTGGTGACACGTAGGAAAATTTTGAATTTCTGCTACGTTCCCCAACAGTGGCATCATGAGCTAGGTCTATTGCGTAGATTCTTTGCACGAGTAGAACACAAAGTAGTTGTGGGCGTTGATTTTGTTCAATATGCTTACCGTTACTAGTCCAATCTTGTTTCGACAGTATTGTGGGATGAAGCGGCCCGGACCGACCTTACACGTACTCTTACGTGAGACAGGTTCCACCGATTGACATGCACTTGGTGCATAAGGTGGCTAGCTGGTGCCAGTCTCTCCCACTTTAGTCGGAACGGATTCGATGAAAAGGGTCCTTATGAAGGTTAAATAGCAATTGACATATCACGTTGTGGTTTTGCGTAGGTAAGAAATGTTCTTGCTAGAAACCCATAGCAGCCACGTAAAACATGCAAACAACAATTAGAGGACGTCTAACTTGTTTTTGCAGGGTATGCTATGTGATGTGATATGGCCAAGAAGAATGTGATGAATGATATGTGATGTATGAGATTGATCATGTTCTTGTAATAGGAATCACGACTTGCATGTCGATGAGTATGACAACCGGCAGGAGCCATATGAGTTGTCTTAATTTATTGTATGACCTGCGTGTCATTGAACAACGCCATGTAATTACGTTACTTTATTGCTAACCGGTAGCCATAGTAGTAGAAGTAATAAGTTGGCGAGACGACTTCATGGAGACACGATGATGGAAATCATGATGATGGAGATCATGGTATCATGCGGTGACGATGATGATCATGGAGCCCCGAAGATGGAGATCAAAAGGAGCAAAATGATATTGGCCATATCATGTCACTATTTGATTGCATGTGATGTTTATCATGTTTATGCATCTTGTTTACTTAGAACGACGGTAGTAAATAAGATGATCCCTTACAACAACTTCAAGAAGTGTTCTCCCCTAACTGTGCACCGTTGCTACAGTTCGTCGCTTCTAAGCACCACGTGATGATCGGGTGTGATGGATTCTTACGTTCACATACAACGGGTGTAAGACAGATTTACACACGCGAAAACACTTAGGGTTAACTTGACGAGCCTAGCATGTACAGACATGGCCTCGGAACATAGAGACCGAAAGGTCGAGCATGAGACGTATAGTAGATACGATCAACATGAAGTTGTTCACCGATGATGACTAGTCCGTCTCACGTGATGATCGGACACGGCCTAGTTGACTCGGATCATGTAATCACTTAGATGACCAGAGGGATGTCTATCTAAGTGGGAGTTCATAAGATGAACTTAATTATCCTGAACATAGTCAAAAGATCTTTGCAAATTATGTCGTAAGCTCACGCTTTAGTTCCACTGTTTAGATATGTTCCTAGAGAAAATATAGTTGAAAGTTGACAGTAGCGATTATGCGGACAGTAGAAAGCTTATGTCCTTAATGCACCGCTCAGTGTGCTGAACCCCAAACATCGTTTGTGGATGTTGCGAACATCAGACATACACGTTTTGATAACTACGTGATAGTTCAGTTAAACGGTTTAGAGTTGAGGCACCAAAGACGTTTTCGAAACATCGCGGAACATATGAGATGTTTCGAGGGCTGAAATTGAAATTTCAGGCTCGTGCCCACGTCAAGAGGTATGAGACCTCCGACGATTTTCTTAGCCTGCAAACTAACGGAGAAAAGCTCAATCGTTGAGCTTGTGCTCAGATTGTCTGAGTGCAACAATCACTTGAATCGAGTGGGAGTTAATCTTCCAGATGAGATAGTGATGTTTCTCCAAAGTCATTACCACCAAGCTGCTAGAGCTTCGTGATGAACTATAACATATCAGGGATAGATATGATGATTCTTAAGGTATTCACGGTGTTTGACACCGCGAAAGTAGAAATCAAGAAGGAGCATCAATTGTTGATGAAACCACTAGTTTCAAGAAGGGCAAGGGCAAGAAGGGATACTTCATGAAACGGCAAATCAGCTGCTGCTCTAGTGAAGAAACCCAAGGTTGAACCCAAACCCGAGACTAAGTGCTCCTGTAATAAGGGGAACAACCACTGGAGCAGAATTACCCTAGATACTTGGTAGATGAGAAGGCTGGCAAGGTCGATAGAAGTATATTGGATATACATTATGTTAATGTGTACTTTACTAGTACTCCTAGTAGCACCAGGGTATTAGATACCGGTTCGGTTGCTAAGTGTTAGTAACTCGAAATAAAAGAGCTACAGAATAAACGGAGACTAGCTAAAGGTGAGCTGACGATATGTGTTGGAAGTATTTCCAAGGTTGATGTGATCAAGCATCGCACGCTCCCTCTACCATCGAGATTTGGTGTTTGCGTTGAGCATAGACATGATTGGATTATGTCTATAGCAATACGGTTATTCATTTAAGGAGAATAATGGTTACTCTGTTTATTTGAATAATACCTTCAATGGTCTTGCACCTAAAGGAATGGTTTATTGAATCTCGATCATAGTGATACACTTTTTCATGCCAAAAAGATATAAGATAGTAATGATAGTACCACTTACTTGTGGCACTGCCATGTAAGTCATATTGGTGTAAAACGCATGAAGAAGCTCCATGTTGATGGATCTTTGGACTCACTCGTTTTTGAAAAGTTTGAGACATGCGAACCATGTCTATTGGTGTATATGCATGAAGAAACTCCATGCAGATGGATCGTTTGGACTCACTTGATTTTGAATCACTTGAGATATGCAAATCATACCACATGGGCAAGATGACTGAAAAGCCTCGTTTTCAGTAAGATGGAACAAGATAGCAACTTGTTGGAAGTAACACATTTTGATGTGTGCAGTCCAATGAGTGCCGAGGCATGCAGTGAATATCGTTATGTTCTTACTTCACAGATGATTCGAGTAGATGTAGAGTATATTTACTTGATGAAACACAAGTCTGAATTATTGAATGGTTCAAGTAATTTCAGAGTGAGGTTGAAGATCATCGTGACAAGAGGATGAAATGTCTATGATATGATCATAGAGATGAGTATCTGAGTTACGAGCTTTGGCATGCAATTAAGACATTGTGGAAATTGTTTCACAATTAATACCGCCTGGAACACCATAGTGAGGGTGTGTCCGAACATCATAGTTGCACCCTATTGGATATGGTGCGTACCATGATGTCTCTTATCGAATTACCACTATTGTTCATGGGTTAGGCATTAGAGACAACCACATTCACTTTAAATAGGGCACCACGTAATTCCATTGAGATGACACCGTATGAATTATGGTTTAGAGAAACCTAAGTTGTTGTTTCTTAAAGGTTTGGGGCTGCGACGCTTATGTGAATTTTTTTTCAGAATTGATAAGCTCGAACCCAAAGCGGATAAAATGCATCTTCATAGGACACCCAAAACAGTTGGGTATACCTCCTAATTCAGATCCGAAAGCAATATGGATTGTTTCTTGAATCGGGTCCTTTCTCGAGGAAAGGTTTCTCTCGAAAGAGTTGAGTGGGAGGATGGTGAAGACTTGATATGGTTATTGAACCATCACTTCAACCAGTGTGTATCAGGGCACAGGAAGTTGTTCATGTCGCACCTACACCAATTGAAGTAGAAGCTTATGATAGTGATCATGAAGTTTTGGATCAAGTCACTGCCGTACCTCGTAGGGTGATAAGGATACGTACTACTTCAGAGTGGTACAGTAATCCTGTCTTGAAGGTCATGTTGCTAGACAACAATGAACCTACGAGCTATGGAGAAGCGATGGTGGGCCCAAATTCCGACAAATGGTTAAGAAACCATGAAATCCGAGATAGGATCCATGCATCAGAACAAAGCATGGACTTTGGTGGACTTGCCCAATGATCGGCAAGCCATTAAGATAAATGGATCTTTAAGAAGAAGACAGACGTGGACGGTAATGTCACCGTCTATGAAGCTCGACTTGTGGCGAAGAGTTTTTTCACAAGTTCAAGGAGTTGACTACGATGAGATTTTCTCATCCGTAGCGATGCTTAAGTCCGTCGAATTCATGTTAGCATTAGCTGCATTTATGAAATCTGGCAGATGGATGTCAAAACGAGTTTCCTTACCAGTTTTCGTAAGGAAAGGTTGTATGTAATACAATCAGAAAGGTTTTGTCGATCCTAAGGATGCTAAAAGGTATGCTAGCTCTAGCGATCCTTCCATGGACTGGAGTAAGCATCTCGGAGTTGGAATGTGCACTTTAATAAGATGATCAAAGATTTTGGGTTTATACAAAGTTTATGAGAAACTTGTATTTCCAAAGAAGTGAGTGGGAGCACTATAGAATTTCTGATGAGTATATGTTGTTGACATGTTGATGATCAGAAATGATTTTCTAGAAAGCATATAGGGTTATTTGAAAGGTGTTTTTCAATAGAAAACCTGGATTAAGCTACTTGAACATTTAGAATCAAGATCTATAAGGATAGATCAAAATGCTTAATAATACTTTCAAATGAGCACATACCTTGACATGATCTTGAAGGTGTTCAAGATGGATCAGTCAAAGAAGAAGTTCTTGCCTGAGTTGTAAGGTACGAAGTTAAGACTTAAAGCTCGACCTCGGCAGAAAAGAGAGAAAGGACGAAGGTCGTCCCCTATGCTTTAGACGTAGGCTCTACAGTATGCTATGCTAAGTACCGCACCTGATGTGTGCCTTGCCACATGTCTGGCAAGAGAGTACAAAGGTGATCAAGGAGTGGATCATCAGATAGCGGTCAAAGTTATCCTTAGAGGAATAAGGATATGTTTCTCGATTATGGAGGTGATAAAGAGTTCGGCGTAAAGGGTTACGTTGATGCAAGCTTTAACACCTATCCGAATGACTCTGAGTAGCAAACCGGATAAGTATAGTGGAGCAACCATTTGGAATAGCTCCAAGTGGAGCGTGGAAGCAGCATTTACAATATGACCTAGAAATTTGCGAAGTACATACGGATCTGAATGTTACAGATCCGTTGACTAAAACCTCTCTCACAAGCAGAACATGATCAAACCCCAGAACTCATTGAGTCTTAATCACATGATGATGTGAACTAGTTTAATGACACTAGTAAACTCTTTGGATGTTGGTCACATGGTGATGTGACCTGTCAGTGTTAATCACATGGTGATGTGAACTAGATTATTGACTCTAGTGCAAGTGGGAGACTGTTGGAAATATGCCCTAGAGGCAATAATAAAAGTGTTATTATTATATTTCTTTGTTCATGATAATAGTCTTTTATTCATGCTATAACTGTATTATACGGAAATCGTAATACACGTGTGAATACATAGACCACAATATGTCCCTAGTGAGCCTCTAGTTGACTAGCTTGTTGTGATCAACAGATAGTCATGGTTTCCTGGCTATGGACATTGGATGTCGTTGATAACGGGATCACATCATTAGGAGAATGATGTGATGGACAAGACCCAATCCTAAGCCTAGCACAAAGATCGTGTAGTTCGTATGCTAAAGCTTTTCTAATGTCAAGTATCTTTTCCTTAGACCATGAGATTGTGCAACTCCCGGACACCATAGGAATACTTTGGGTGTACCAAACGTCACAACGTAACTGAGTGGCTATAAAGGTGCATTACAGGTATCTCCGAAAGTGTCTATTGGGTTGGCACGAATCGAGACTGGGATTTGTCACTCCGTGTAAACAGAGAGGTATCTCTGGGCCCACTCGGTAGGACATCATCATAATGTGCACAATGTGACCAAGGGGTTGATCACGGGATGATGTGTTACGGAACGAGTAAAGAGACTTGCCGGTAACAAGATTGAACAAGGTATCGGTATACCGACGATCGAATCTCGGGCAAGTACAACACCGTTAGACAAAGGGAATTGTATACGGGATCGATTGAGTCCTTGACATCGTGGTTCATCCGATGAGATCATCGTGGAACATGTGGGAGCCAACATGGGTATCCAGATCCAGCTGTTGGTTATTGACCGGAGAACGTCTCGGTCATGTCTACATGTCTCCCGAACCCGTAGGGTCTACACACTTAAGGTTCGATGACGCTAGGGGTATAAAGGAAGTTTGTATGTGGTTACCGAATGTTGTTCGGAGTCCCGGATGAGATCCGGACGTCACGAGGAGTTCCGGAATGGTCCGGAGGTAAAGATTTATATATGGGAAGTCTTATTTTGGTCGCCGGAAAAGTTTCGCACTTTATCGGTATTGTACCGGGAGTGCCGAAAGGGGTCCGGGGGTCCACCGGGGGGTCCACCTGCCCCGGGGGGCCACATGGGCTGTAGGGGGTGCGTCTTGGCCTATATGGGCCAAGGGCACCAGCCCCAAGAGGCCCATGCGCCAAGGAAACTTGGGGAGGGAAGACTCCTCAAAGGGGAAGGCACCTCCGAGGTGCCTTGGGGAGGATGGACTCCTCCCCCCCTCTTGGCCGCACCCCTTCCTTGGAGGAAGGGGCAAGGCTGCGCCTCCCCCCTCTCCCTTGCCCCTATATATAGTGGAGGGGAGGGAGGGCATCCATACCTGAAGCCCTGGCGCCTCCCTCCCTCCCGTGACACCTCCTCCTCTCCCGCAAGTGCTTGGCGAAGCCCTGCAGGATTGCCACGCTCCTCCATCACCACCACGCCGTTGTGCTGCTGCTAGATGGAGTCTTCCTCAACCACTCCCTCTCTCCTTGCTGGATCAAGGCGTGGGAGACGTCACTGGGCTATACGTGTGTTGAACGCGGAGGTGCCGTCCGTTCGGCACTAGGATCTCCGGTGATTTGGATCACGACGAGTACGACTCCTTCAACCCCGTTCTCTTGAACGCTTCCGCTTAGCGATCTACAAGGGTATGTAGATGCACTCTCCTTCCCCTCGTTGCTGGTTTCTCCATAGATAGATCTTGGTGACACGTAGGAAAATTTTGAATTTCTGCTACGTTCCCCAACAGATGTATGGTCTTGATGAGGGTATGCTTGTCACCATGGATCTTGGTGATCCTACAATCGAGCAAGAGACACCTTCGATTTCGGTCCCTGTGGATACACCTCCAGCTCTTCCCTCATGTGAGCTAAACATAGTTATTAAGTAATTTATATTGTTTATTTCAAAATATATAGTTGACAACTTATCTCCATTGACAGCTTATTTTCATTCTTCAAAGAATGTGCGGAAGATGGTAGACAGAACGTACTACACCGAAGGCTCCGAATTAACTTATCAGGAGAAAAATCATCTGGTCGGATTTTGTACTGATCTTGAGAATTACAATATCTACAATCAAACTCCTCAACATTATGGTCAATACGTGCCACTAGTGCACGTGTTGAACTACGGTAACTACCATGGAGATACCCTGGTAAGATTATTTTTTACTATTACAACATTCGTGCATCTTTTTGCACACTTCTAAAACTAGTACATCATATCATTGCTAACTACGAAGTTATTACTATGTTTTTCAATAGATAATCCCAAATGATTGTGTGCCTCATCTGATGTATACACGGGGTAGCCTTCATGTTTTGAACATACAACCAGGTCATCCTACGAATCTCAACTGTCCATACCGGGTTTCTAAAAGAAGTGGAGACGTGATAATCAAAGAATGGAAAAAATGTATGGACAGTCGTAAGGAGCTTCTTGGAAGCAATATTCAGCGAAGGGCAAAAATTGGAGGCAGGATGATCGCCATTCTTCATAATGGAGAGTCAGGGTCTATATTGTTTATGCTATTTTACCTTAAGGGTGTTTAGGTCCTACCTGATACTGATGATCATGTGCTAAGAACAATTATGTAGGGTTGGGTTCGATGACTATGAGGATGATGATCGTATGAGTAGCTAGCAGGAGTGATTCAGCTAGTTCTTCATGCTGCTCTTAATTAGTACTTGTCCTTTCATGCATGTATGTGTTCTTCGTTCTGAACTTAAGTGATTTGCTTTTGTGGTGTTATATATGAACGCTTATAATATCATGACAATCATGTTGAACTCGATGATTGGTTGATCTACTAGAAATTCTATTAATATGCATAACGTGTACAATGTGTAGTATCGTAAAATACCAGCAAACGAAAAAGAATTAAAATGGAAACACAAAATTAAATGAAAAAGAAATCATAAAACTAAAAACCCACCAAACCTTATAGTACCGGTTGGTGTTACCAACCGGTACTAAAGGGCTCCAGGCCCCCGGAGGTGGCTCGTGCCACGTGTCTGCCCTTTAGCACCGGTTCGTGCTGAACCGGTACTAAAGGGGGGGGGGCTTTAGTGACCACAAATTAATGCCGGTTATGTAACCGGCACTATAGGGCCTTACGAACCGGTGCTAATGCCCGGTTCTGCACTAGTGTGTGGCGTGGAGACAAGGGAAACCGACTGATTTGTGATTGAATCTCTTTAATTTTTGGGGGGTTGAGCCAGATTTTTTTTACACAATATAATCCAAATGCATCCATCTTACTACTCCTCAGGTCCTTCCAAATAAGATGGCGTTTGTCTTGCTCAACTGGAAAAGTAGTACTATTAGCGCATCTCTTGAACGGCAACCTGCAAATAACGTCCTGCATCCGTCCGCGGATAAGGGGACTAACAGGGCCGGTCCTGAGATTTTCTGGGCCCGGGGCGGAACAAAAACTCGGGGCCCTCTAATATAACAACAATAATCAGTGTTATCAATGAAGTTTTCTATCAGATAACGTTACACATATTACTTTGAAAATTTCTTCTAATTCTCAATGCTAAGTCTCTTATGACAGGGTTGATGTCAGTTTCATACATTAATTTCTTTCTGAACTACCTGTATTACTCTTGAAAAATTTGTAAATAGCTTATCTCCGTGATTGTATCATAGTTAGTGGTAAAGCTAGAAACAAAACATGACTGACTTATAGCATGCGAAAAGTTCTCTAATTGCAACAAAAATGTTATAATATAAATTATATATTTGGCACTAACATACTTATTATATAGTCCACTAGAGAACCAAAAATAGCCAAGGTTTAAGGTATGAAGGCAAATGCATAAAAATAGTAGACCCGGATCTAGTTAAGTTCTCTCAATGGTTTTAGGTAGGGGTGGACTAACGAGCAGCTCGACTCGTTAAGCTCGTACTCATTAAGCTCGTGCTCGTTAAGGCTCGGCTCGTTAAGCTCGTTAAGATTAACGAGCAGAAAACCCTGCTCGGCTCGACTCGTTTGAAGCTCGTTAAGCTCGTGAGCGCTCGCGAGCGCTCGTTAACAAATTATAATATGTTATGATATACATGACGAATGTGTAGGTATGGTTTTCAAAATGAAATATGGTGACTACAAAAAGAAATGAAGTAGTTTGTTGCCTCATATGTCGATTAGATTAAATAGATGGGCTGAGATGCTACAAAAAATTTGTCACATAAGATAAAAATATGTGTTGTGTTGTTGCTAACGAGCTTAACGAGCTACTCGTGAAACTCGTTAGCTCACTCGTTAAGCTCGTTAAGCTTAATGAGCTATAATCAATGATTGGCTCTGTTCATTAAGAAGCGAGCTATGAACTTAACGAGCCAAACTATCGAGCGCTCATTAAGCTCACGAGCTACCAGCTTTTGGTCCAGCCCTAGTTTTAGGTGATTTGGTTATGCAATCATTGTAACCGTGAAACACGGCAAAATGATGTTCTCTTCATTCTTTGTAAAGATGACTCCCTTAATGCAACCAGGGGACGGTTTGGCATAACTACCGTCCAAGATAATGACTGAATCATTAGAATACTAGTCATCTTGGTACATGCGCATTCATCCCAGGGTAGGAAAATTAGAAAAACAACAAACCTCTTCCGTGTAGATGGTGGCATGATCGACGGAAGCATGTGCAGGCTGCAGACGAGAGGAGCAGATGATTGTCCATCATAGCAGTGGAACGCAGATTGTGGGAAGCCGGACGGGGGCATGTACTCGTGTGATTACAGCAGATCAATCGATGACCTTCATTGTGCGCGGGCACCATGTTTTTTTTTTTGGAAACGGAGGCAAACGGATTGCCTCGTCGATTAATTAAGAAGAAGATAATTGCCCAATTAATTTACGAAAAACCGGGCGAAAACCGATACAAAAGTGACACTCCAGAAGCGACTCACTCTCACGATCACATAGACAGTCCGCCAAATGCTCCCAACACACAACAACCACAACCATCAACGCTTCTACGACTCAAAAGACCAAAGCCGCGTGGACAACACGAACACTGAGCACTACCATCATGAAATTGCAGCTGCCTTCCCTTTAGCATCATCAACCAAAGGAACCTCCAACTGCTCACTTGACAGGGGCACCATGTGAGATTGTTGGCGGCGTGCGATAGGAACCTTGGATTAGGGCTTTTGGAAAATAGGGACCGAGGAGATTAGACGATCTTTACATTCCCTACTTACAATTATGAGCGCAGTATACGCGGAGATACAGATACGATCTCGGCCGTGCGCTCGTGCGTCTAACTCTGAGGACAATCGATCGATCGATCGATCGGCTGTGCCCTCGCGGCCTCGCCTGTACGAAGCTCATGTGCTGGCCTGCGTACTACTTGTTCGGGAGGGGGCCCTGGGGACTAATCCACGAACACGGATGTAAGAGGTCGACATCCAACCGCTTACATTCGGCCTTCTGGGTTTTTTTCCAGTCCGCACAATCAAGTAGCCGCATGCAAAGGGCACAAAAGTTCAAATAGCCGCATGCAGCACTAGTTAAAATTTTAAAAAGTTCAAATATTTTACATCCCGACATTATTGTCCCCTTTCACCATCTATTGATGCTCAATCAGATCTTCCTTGAGCTGCTCGTGACTTGGTCGATGTCGATTTTGTTGATGCATTTGAATAAACTCCTCAAATGTGGCCGGATTCTGGTCTGGAAGTTGCATAGGATCACCCATGTTAAAAAATCCAGAGCTATGGCAGCATCGTCAACCTCATCCTCGAGGATCATGGTGTGCGTTATCACACAACATCTCATCACCTCCCACAAGGTCTTCGGATCCCATTGTTTTGCAGGTCCACGAACAACTGCAAAATGGGCCTGAAGAACTCCAAGTGCCCTCTCGACATCCTTTTTATCTGCTTCTTGTCTTTGGGCAAAGTGAACCTTTTTCTATCCAACTGAGTTTGAAATGGTGATGAGAAAGGTAGCCCATGGAGGATAGATACCGTCAACCAGATAGTAGCCCATGTTGTACTTATGCCCATTAACAGTATAGTGGCAACGAGGAGCTTTTTCTTCAATCAGCCTCGCAAACAACGGCGGTCGTTGCAGCACATTGATGTCAATGTGAGACCCGGGCATGCCAAAAAAGCGTGCCAAATCCAAAGATCTTGTGATGCAACTGCTTTAAGAATGATGGTGGGCTTCTTAACATGACCCTGATATTGCCCTTGTAAAGCCTTCGGGCAATTCTTTCATTTCCAATGCATGCAGTCAAGAGATCCAAGCAAACCTGGCCGTCCTCTTGCTTCTGAGATTGCCAGGAGCCTCTCGGTGTCTGTCATAGTTGGTTCTCTCGAGTACTAAGGTCCGAACACCTCGACCACGGCAGCTGCAAACCTGACCATGGCATCTTCATATGTGCTCTCAGACATCCTTAGGTACTCGTCCCACGAATCAGCGGCCATGCCATCTGCAAGCATCCGGAGTACGGTCGTGCACTTCTAGTAGCCAGAGAATTCAATCGTTCCCACGACGTCCTTCTTCACGATGAAATAGTCATCATAGAACCGGACGCCATGGTACAAACGATCGAAGACAGTCTTGCGCATCAGAAAACGCCGGCGAAAATGGTCAACAAATAGTGCATAGGACGCAAAGTAGTTGGCCATCAGTGTCAAATGCCCGTGCGCCCTGTTGCAGTTGACCACTCGATGACCCTTGATCAAGCCCTTGAAATTGAGAACATGCTCCTCCGCACACTCCGCGTCTTCAAGGACTGCTTGCATCATCGCCGTCTCATCGGAGTACTCCTCGTCCGACGAGCCGCCGGAGGACTCAACATACTGCTTGTATATGTACTCCAAATCAGAATCCATTGCTACAAACAAGAATGGACAATAGTTTTCAGCTTCGGCGACTCATCAAACAGTTGCCGGGCATCGTAGATGATGGTACCTGTCGGGGCGGTCGGGGGACAGGGGGTTGAATGGAGACGGAGGAGAAGCGGCGAGGAGCCCCGCTGGATCGCCGGGGGTGACGGAGACGCAGATTTTCGGCAGGGGTGTGGCGTGGTGGAGCGGCGACGACGGCAAGACAGAAAGAAATAAGGAGAGAAAATGAGGATGATGGAGTTGCGGGGTCCGGGAAGGGTTTTGGGTGGGCCTGGGGTGTCAGGTTCGTACGTTTCGCGTGTCCGGACTCCCGCGAACCTCCCCCACTTTTGTCTTTGTTTTGCGGGAGAAATCGCGTCCGGACCGCCCCGCGGGCCGATACAACCGCGTTGGATGACTTTCTCGGTCCGAACAGCGCGGTTTAGACTGTCGCGGGGGTTTACGGGTCCGCCTTGGAGATGCACTTAGCATCAGCTTCTTTCAACTACTACTTCTATACATCTAGCTGGTGTTATTTTTTACCCTTTTCAACCGTTCTAGGAATTGAAATATGTATCTCGATAAGAAGAAGGAAAGAATTGAAACTTTAAAAAAAAATGTCCACTCATAGCTTTTCCCCCAAAGGATATTAGACGTGTCAAATTTCTAGGGAAAAAATCCTGCATTTAACATCTTTTCTAACTGCGCAAAACATTCCCCCCTTTTTTGAAATATCTCTTGGTTGTTCACTTAACAAGAACAAGTAAAAGAAAATGAAGTTCTTCACGCTCACTAACCATTGCCTGCTCTCTTTCCGTTTTCGTTACATGCAGCTGGCATGTCTACAATTTTCTCTTCATAGTTGGCATCAAGTCTTGTGCGTGCTTGTTTTTTTTTCTTCTGAGCAACCTGGATTATGTAGTTCCAAAAGGAATTTCAAGACAGAAATCGCATGCTCCAAAAGTTAGCGTTCACGATTCAAATAAATCCTGGTGTGTTATATCTTTGTTTCTGAACCAACCATATCAACAACACCCCTGTCCTGAATATCATCAGTTATTTGAAAAATATGAGACGATTTCAGACAATATGCCTTCAGAATATTATTATGCTTACGGTTGCTCACAAATTATAAGAGGATATGCTCAGGCTCGGAACTTCGAGCAAGTACCCTCGCCAAAAGGAAAATACTTCCAGTCCCAACCTCCAACAGTTGTTCAACCTTCAACAGTTGTAAATTCCCCAGTGAACACAACTAAATATAGTCCCAACCTCCACATAAAAATCAGAGTTTTTCACAAATTTCACACTGCAGTTGCTCACAATTTTCAACCTATTGCTGGTTGGTTACATGATTAATGCACACTTACATCTCAGCTTGCAGCCTAGTGTTGTTTTCTCAACTCCCAAGGAACAACATTCTTCAAGTACTGATGGTCTTCAGCCTTCACAATTGTAAATTCATCTGTGAACTGAACTAAAATATAGCTTCGGGCTTCATGTACCAAACACACTTTTTTTTCACAAATTTAAGTGTAGTTTCTTTCACAAATTTCAATCTGAAAGTTTTCTCAAGTCCCAAATAGCAGCAGACATGTACCTTTTCCAAGTACATCAAAATGTGCATGACAAACAAAACAAGTTCAAAGTCTTTCTGAGGTTTTAACTAGAAGCAGTGTGTCAGACATTATATCGCAGAAATGCACATGAACATCAAAAGTATTGTAGTCAACAGTCAGCCACAAGTTACAGTTTAGATGGATTTGGTGCAATGGGAATATTAATTCTGAGATACATGGGGCAAATTGTGAGCTCCAGCCACACTACTAATGCAACAATGGTGGTTCCATAAACATGCATGAGACAATCTAGAGCAACAACAGTTTGAAAGTTTCATGGGCATCATATTCAGTCAACTACCTTAGTTCAGAGAGTCGGTAGACGGGGTCTTCGCAGATTCTGCATTGTCAGGAGAGGCAATTAATTCTTCTAGTGTGCGGAACCTCTTGTGATCGGCTGCCAGTTCTTCCACGGGCCCCTTGTGACGTTCACGCTTCAGTTGAAACCTAGGGCTTGTCCTAGGAGTGCCAGTATGGTAATCCTTCCTAGCATGTTTCACCTTCCCCCTCACCAGCTCTGCATCAGCACCATCAGAGGTCAGAGCTTCAGCTGGCAGCTCTTCCACAGACCCGTTACGACATCCACGCTTTGTTTCAAACCTAGGACTTGTCCGAGGAGTGCCGGTATGGCAGTTCTTCCTAGAATGTTTCACTTCCCCTCTCACGACCTCAGCATCACCACCTTCAGAGGTCAGAACCTCAGCTGGCATTTGTTCCACAGACCCGTTATGACATTCACGCTTCGGTTCAAACCTAGGACTTGTCCTAGGAGTGCCAGCAGGGTAGTTCTTCCTAGGATGTTTCAGCTTCCCTCTCACCAGCTCCGCGTCGCCAACTTCAGAGGTCAGTGCCTCGGCTGGCAGCTCTTCCACAGGCCCGTTCTGATATTCATGCTTTGGTTCAAACCTAGGACTTGTCCGAGGAGTGCTGGTGTGGTAGTTCTTCTTAGGACGTTTCACCTTCCCTCTCACCAACTCCGCATCGCCACCTTCAGAAATCAGTGCCTCAGCTGGCAGCTCTTCGACAGGCCCGTTACGACAATCAAGCTTTTGTTCACGCTTCAGTTGAAACCTAGGACTTGTCCTAGGACTGCCAGCATGGTAGTTCTTCCTAGGATGTTTGAGCTTCCCTCTCACCAGCTCTTCATTGCCACCTTCAGAGGTCAGAGCCTCGGCTGGCAGCTCTTCCACAGGCATGTTATGACATTCAAGCTTCGGCACAAACCTAGGACTTATCCTAGGAGTGCTGGTATGGTTGTTCATCCGAGGATGCTTGACCTTCCCTCTCAACAGCTTTGCGTTGCCACCTTCAGAGGTCAGAACCTTGGCTGGCAGCTCTTCCACAGACCCGTTATGACATTCATGCTTCGGTTCAAACCTTGGACTTGCCCTAGGAGTGCCAGCAGTGTAGTTCTTCCTAGGATGTTTGAGCTTCCCTCTCACCAGCTCTGTGTCGCCACCTTCAGAGGTCAGTGCCTTTGCTGGCAGCTCTTCCAGAGGCCCGTTCTGACATTCAGGCTTCAGTTCAAACCTAGGACTTGTCCTAGGAGTACCGGTGTGGTGGTTCTTCCTGGGATGCTTCACCTTCCCTCTTACCAGCTTCGCATCGCCACCTTCAGAGGTCGGAGCCTTCATAACGGTAGAAGTCGGGCCTGCAGCAGGTCAATGTTAAATTTTTTTCTGGGAAGGGTGCTGCTAACTTCAAATAATAATAATTGTTGCAATGTTTGCTTGATATGGACTGTTTGCAAGATAAACACAACTGTACTGAGAAAGGGATAGAGGAATATACTGGGGAATGTCGCTGATGTGGGAGAGCGAGGACAGTTGTGTGATTCAGCCATATCAAGAGGTGCTTTTCCAGTAACCAAAGATGATGCTCTAGCTTCCAAAGCATTTCCGGAGTCGGCAACTTCTTGCCTTCCTTCAGTAGCTGCAACAAGCACAGCCTGCACATTTTGGCTTCCTTCACTAGCTGCAACAAACGCAGCCTGCACATCTGGGCTTCCTTCACGAGCTGCAACAAGCACAGCATGCACATCTTGGCTTCCTTCACGAGCTGCAACAAGCACAGCTTGCACATCTTGGCTTCCTTCACTAGCTGCAACAAGAGGTGCCTTGTCCGTAAACAAGGGTGATTTGGTGGCTTCCAAAGCATGTTCGCACTCAACAGCCTCTTGCCTTCCTTCACCGGCTGCAGCAAACACAGCCTGCGCATCTTGGCTTCCTTCACTAGTTGCAACAAATGCAGCCTGCACATGTTGGCTTCCTTCACCAGCTACGACAAGCATAGTCTGCGTATCAAGCAACGTCGCCAGGTTCTGAGTTGCAATCTGGTCCTCTTGAACAGTCTCATCATCGCTGCTCAAGTCAATAATATCATGGTCACTCAGGTCTATGAAATCTATTACTGTCATTTTGAGGCCTGAAATAGTAAAATTGCGTGAGCAATGGTTAATGAAGAATGGTGCATGAATAAAAAGAAGCTGAAACTATATCCATCCATCAGACAGTTCACCCCTAAGGGGAAAAGAAACAAGTAGCAAGGATAATAAAAATAACCAAAGTCGCTTACCCTTTTTAAGAATCAAGATATTTGAACATTTACGTAGCTATTATAACATGCCTGGCTCTTTAACTTGGAGCACCGGCCATGAGCACTCTTTTTTAATACATGTGGGGGAAAAAACAATGAACGTACTATATAAGACAAATGCAGTAAGATTATTTTCTTATAACCTGTCACAAACATTTTAATGTGCAAATTCAAAGAACTCTGATTCCAGAACTCTAGAGATTGCGTTGATTCCTACATATCTGTTCAATATATCTTGATTGAAAATGAAGCTGTCATTTTCTTTCTGTGCATTCCTAAATGGATAGATTTCACAAGAGGTCGAGAAGCTCGAGTGGTAGTAAGAATTATAGTTCTTCCTCAATTATGGAATTTTTCACATAGCTCCAGTCAATTAGCATCTCCATATGTGCTGTGTTAACATTAACAGTGACGTTGCTAAAAATCTAACAAGAATTGCTTTACTGGATCCAAGTGGGACCCAAACTGTCGCTTTCGAGTGTATCCACTGGAATGAGGCTATTTGTGAATCTTGAGACCTGAATCACATAGCTTATATCTACTAGCTGAATGTTTTTATTAAGGATTCTGGTAGCATACTAGAATATTGCTCTTTAAATTATTTTGCAAGGTTACCATCTAAGTATATATCCATAATGATAGTAAAACAAGTAGCAAGGGTACACAAATTGCAAACCTTATAGTAGAACTGCCAGCAGTTACGGGCCAATTCTTCTTAAACGCTGGCCCCAAGTTTCCTCGGCTTCACTGGATCAAACTGTGCACACCAGAGAAACCATGACAAAACAGTAAGGAAAAAAGGCATGCTGATGGTTATGTATTTGTGTTGTCTTTGATACGTTATTCTTCTGTGTACCACAAAATTATATTGAATATGTATGTCAAAACCAGACCATGTTGGTTTATCAATAAAAAGTGAAACCATGCGCAGATGACAAAGAAGAAATTCATTCCGCTATACAGATTCCACAAATTTAGTAATCCATATATTCCACAAAGTGAAACCATGCGTATATAAATGTATAAACATTACTTTCATGCATCCAGTCATAAACATCCCGTATATTTTAGCGTGCGAATTTGAACAACTCCGATTGCAAAAATCTAGAATTTTCTGCAAGATTTGTTCACAGCAGTTCGTCAAGCAAAGCCGAAGACGCGCCTGGTTGGCGGAGAAAACTTTGATGATTGCAATTTAGGAGAGCAGCAGGTTTGTTCGCCGCTAAACCTTAATTTTTCTCTGTGCCCTGGGCCAAGTACTTTAGCTGAAAGGTGTGCTTAGCATAAACAAATTATACTACAGCTAACTAGTACCACCAATGTCAGGAGATCTCTGTTTTACTGTTCAACGTACTACTAGTACTAGTTTAAGCTGGCTTTGGTGGGATCAGTGAGCTCTCGAATGCTACGAGGAAAGAGTTGGCAAATCCCAAAGAGGGTATCTGAAAAAAACAAATCTGGAAGAGAAAGACACAGACGGAGGCAGCAGACCTTGGTTCCTCTGCTTCCCCTTCTCAATCTCACCTCCAGGCTTCTTCCTTGCTCGCCTCGCCCCCCTCCCCTCCCCTCCGCTTGGCCCCCTTCCGAGCTCCAACAAAACGGCCGGAAATCAAAGCGCGATCGGTGCTCTGCAAGGAAACCAGCAGGGATCGTTGAGCGGCGAGCAAGAATCGGCGCAAAATCAGCTCCAAGAAACAGAGGGTTCCTCACCCGCGGGACGGATCGACCGGAGGCCTTCGCTCAGCGCCCACGGCAGCGCGGTCCACCGGAGGAGGAGCTGATCTGGTGGGGAATGCTCTCCGAGGGAGGGAGGGGTCGCCGGATGGGTTCACTCAGTCAAGAGCGGCCATGATTCGTACGGGGCGGAGAGGACGGAGGAGCCCCGGGTGGGAAGAAAACGAGTAGAAAAGGTAGGAGCGCCTACGACGATCACGTGGGGGTTTTCTGCGCCGTGGGACCCACCGAGAACAGGGGCACAACAAAAAGAACATGTAGAACACTATAACTCCTTTCATTTCACAACTTATTAAAAAAGGCCCATAAGTCCCGAAAAGGATTTGACCATGTCAATGCAAATGTCTTTTTGACAATTAATATTTGTTGACCACGGTAAATGTAGTTGATAAGCATGACAAATTGACTCTCGGTTTATTTTTTTGCCAGAAAATTGGCGTGCTTGCTAACCGAACTTATCATCCTCGCATCAACTAAAATCGCCGTAAAAAGGGTTCGATCTGCCATGGTCAAATCCCGAACGTTCAGGATTTATAATTTTCGAAAAAAAAAACTCCTTTCACTTTGTGATTGAAAAAAAACTCATTATTGCTTGCCCCCCTCTCCCGCCACCTCCCGTGTCGCTCCCGCGGCTGGCCCAGGAGAAAAAAAACCCTATCTCTCCCACAACTAAACGTTTACTATGCTTAAACTATCTACAACTACGATAAAATGCAAGATATAACTAATTTACTTAGAAAAATAAAGTTAAAAGTCAGGTACTATTATATATTACTTCCCCTAAAAGAAATATAAGAGTGTTTAGGTCACTCCTCCTATATTTCTTTACGGAGGGAGTAGTTTGTAAAAATAAAGAGAGAGAAAGTTTTATGGTTGTGAAGGTAGTGGTGGAATTTTCCCTAGGCAATCGGTGACATAACATACCCGGCACACAAAACTCGTTACAACTGTTATGCGGCAGAGGCATGTACTTACATGCTGCAAAATAACGGTCTCACATGTACTTATAATTATTCACTTAGCAAGTATCCGCAAGTACTAAGATTTATTCAGGTAAAACGTTAACTGTGACCATAACTTCATCTAGGGTTCCTTTCGAATTGCCTATGTTATAATTCATAAACTCAGGAAACAGCTTTTGTCACTCCGGCCTACCATACTAAACTTATCATAACACATTGCTTACCCTAAAGTGTGATTCAATATAGTGTGCACCTCTATATTAACAACCTAGTACAACACAATAACAATTCATACAATGCATACTAAGCATCCTAGAACACCGACCGGTATAATAGGACAAAAGAAAACTACTCAAACATGAAAACAATGAAACAAATCATAGGCGAATTATTCATTAATCAAACACCATGTCTTAGTAGCAGATTACGGGTTATTTTTTAAAGTGGTGAACTGTTTGGTCCAAGGAAGATGGTGGTGGAAATGGTGGAGTCCTCCAGCAGCCTTCCCACGGCCGCCGAATGGGAGAGGGAAGGTCCCCCTTTCTTTTGTTGGAGATGAGTTTTCTACTCTGTAGATGGAGGCTATGGTGCTGCAATTTTTGGCACCAAAGGATGTCTCCTCGGGAGGAATGTTAGGGTTTCCCAATAATATATAGGTCAAGTCTTCCAATCTCAGCCATCCAACCCATAAGGCTTTGATCCAAGTGCCCTACGACATGTTTAGGCCCCTCCAAAGCCTTTCTTGCCCATAGGAACAAACCACGTTCGAATCTATCAAGGTTGGAAGGATTTAGAGTCAATCTCGTCACTCTGTTTGAAACTGGTAGTTCTTTTGTAAATATTGGATTGAGCCCACACAGTGCATACGAACTTAGAATTGGGTGATTCCAAGTGCTACGGTTTTGCTATGATGTGGAGTATAATTTTCATGTATTGATTTTCTTCATTTGACTCAATCTTAAGGGGTCCAAGTGATGATCTTTAAGAATTATACTTCTGTGGACAGATATGTAGGGGCTGTTTCGATGCCATCCAACAACTGCCTTACCAATTTTTCGGCGTTGACTTAGGGCTTCGGCATGCGTTTGGATGATGGCCAAATTTTCGGATCCACGCCAATATTTTGGCCAACAGTTCAATTTCATTGCCAATCATGGGTGGAACGGCGCACGCCCACGAATTGGTGGGGCAGGGGTGGGCACGATCCAAACAGCCCCGTAGTAACTCCAAATTTTACCGGACATTGAAGTTTTTTCATAGTTCATTGAATTTCCATGAAGTTCCTACAAATATAAGGGAAAACAAGAAATTGTGCTTGTCTTGAAATTATTAGTAGGTTAGTCCAAATAAATATCAAAGTTTGCATAAAAAATAAGATAGTGGCAGGAAACATACAAAAAAAATATAGATATGTCGGATACTTATGTGGCACGATGCTCACATGTCGCGGAGGTGGTAGGGTGGATGGGATGGCGGGGTCATGGGTTTGGGAGGGCGAGGCTGCTAGCGAAAGTCGTGCTCCGATTGAGGCCGGGGTCGTCGATAGCGGTGCCTACAGGCACCGTTCCTTGTTGAAGGCATTGATGTTGCGGTCCTCCCCTTCTTTTCCAAACATGCTTTGGGGGAAACCCTAGATCCCGTCTCCCTTGAACTCAAATAACATTTTAGCATGCATCCACGCTGCTTGAGCACTTTTTGCTCAACTGAGGATATTATTAGAGTTAAATGCATGTGCGGTCCTATTTTCTTCCCGAAATGTCAACTGAGTCCGAATTCTTCAAAAATGCACATCCCAGTTCTACCTAATTCTTTGAAAATGCACATCCCAGTTCTAAATCTTTTGTATGAGATTCATCTGAGGTCCTATTGACCTCGGACCCATGCTGACCAGCATGTGTGGCCCTTTGACTATCGCCACGTAGTCAATAATTTGCACAAAAGCCCCCAAAAAATCATCTCTTTGAATTCTATGCCCCCTACTCTCCTTGACGCGGTCGATTTCCTTGCTCATCCTCGTCGCCAACACATGAACGGACGCGCATGCACTCTAGGTCGATCGGGACACCGGAGCGCCGCCTCCGCCAGCGCTTCCACATGCGGATCGGCCAGACACATCCACATCAGCATCCATGCATATGGCCACCGACCATCTCGACGCCTCGTCGATCAATGCAAGCAAGCCAACGACTAGCAGATAGATTGAGCAAGCGCGGTGACCTGCTCTCACAAATTTCAACTATTGCTGGTTTAGTTACATCTCAGCTTGCAGCCAGGATGAGAAGAACAAAAAATGTACTCCATCCATTTTTATTTACTTCGTATATTAGCTTTGGTCAAAGTCAAACTTTATAAATTTTAACAAAGTTTATAGAATAACAAAGTTTATAGGAAAAAATATTAACATAGACAATAACAAATCAACACCAGTAGATTCATTATCAAATGTACTTCCACATCATATAGATTTGTTATGGTAAATATTTATATTCTTTTCTATAAACCTGGTCAAACTTTAGGAAGTTTGATTTCAGTCAACTCTAATATGCGGAGTAAATAAAAACGGAGGGAGTAGTTTTCTTAACTGACAATTAAATAACACTTTTTGTGTGCCTTTTTCATATACATCAAAATAACACCTTAGAAAATGTGCATGCCTAAACAAATTAAAAATTTCTTGGAGATATTTAACTGGAAGTTCAGCAGCAGCTTGTCCAACAAAAAAGGGACATAATTAAACTGATCTGCAATTCTTCAAGGCGAAAATGGACTCATCCACTAAAATCTTTATTCTTTTTTTTGTGAGGACCTAAAATCTTTATTCATTCCCATGTTTCCGTGGGCAGCAAGTGTACAATTACATTTTTAACTTCAGCCTCTCCTAATTAATCCATCTCAACGAGCTCATAAGCTAGCTAGCTACGGCTAGGCTAGGCTACTTCTACTCCTCGATCCTCTGGGCCGCGGCTACTGCTCCAGCAGCTTGTTCATCGTGGGGGTCTTCATCTCCCACGCATGCAGGTTGGTGACCTTGATGTCCGACTCGCCATTGTTGAAGACGAAGAGGTGCGCGTCGTCCCCGATGGCCTTCCTCGGGTAAACCCTCGTCAGGATGCACGTCTTTCCGCCGGCCCCGAAGCTCTCCACCACAGAATGGTCAATCTGAAATGAAGTTCGCGACATGGCTTAGACCACTCTTGCAACGGTTTAATCCACTCCAGAGGATACACTGATTATGTGGTTACATATATACGTACCAATGTTCTGAGGGCGATCTTCCTGGTCTTGTCTATGTCGACGTTGACAAAGCCGGCAAAGGTCGGCCTGTAGATCTGCGACTCGTATGACGACCTATTTGATAGCGATCATTGGGAATTACCGTTGGATCTGGATGCATGTATACCATGTAAGTTGATTTTAGTGAGTTATATCTTATATGTTACCTTGTGGGGTCATTACACATGAGGACGACGTAACTGGTGTCGTTGGTCTTGAACACCCTGAAGAAGACGGCCGTCCTCTCCTCGAGGTCGTCGGAGGCCAGCAGCCAGAGCCCGAACGGCCCGACACCGCCCTTGACATGTGAGTTGAACTTCTTGCATAGCCCCTGTGCGTCGGTCCGCCACGCCGGGTCGAACTTCTCCGCCTTGTCCAGGTTCCTGATGGCGAACGCCGCCTCCACGTCCGACTGCACGGATTTGAAGCCGGTGACCTCGAAGTACTCGCCGCCCTTGACGGCCTTGTTGCTGACATTTACGTGCTTTGAGCGCAGCGACTTGACCTCCTCCACTGGCCACTGGATCAGCTGCCTCCCACTTCGCGACAGGAAGATCTTCCTTGGTATCGCCTGAGGAAATCAACAACAACAATATGTCTCGATCTCAGGCTCTCAGCACGTACGGTTGAAAACATACTAGCAAAAATAATTTGTTCATGTGCAAGCGTAGCTAGTGACCTGGATGCCGGCCCAGCCCTTGTGGCGGTCGTCGGTAACGGTGTCAGACTCATTGGCCCAGCCCCAGAGCACTCGTCGTTTCTTGGCCGGGTCGAAGAAGGACTTGGAGGCGTAGAAGTCGCCATAGTCGTAGCGGAGGCCGTAATCATTGTCCGGGAAGGCGCGGTCGGGGGTGTACCTCTCCTTGTCGTGGTCGTATGTGCCAACTGTGTAGTAATCATATCGTGTCAGTTCTAAGCTCACCTTGAGCACGTACTTGACCTCCTCGGCCACAACACGGTCGTGCAACTCCGCGGTGTCCACACCGCTCTGGTGGTGACGGCTGCCTCCGGCCACCGCCACGGGGTAGAAGTCAGGACATTCCCACATTCCGGTGAGCCCGGCGTGCAAGGAGTGGTGCGCCTTGACCCACTTCTTGAAGTCTCGGCTCCGGTACAACACTGCGATCCCCCTCATGTTCTCCTTGGTGCCCACCACCAACCTCCAGTGTCTGCAATATATCATGTACGTACAATATATAATCCGTACGTATAACCATAGCACAATATATAGTTTAGAGGGGGGGAAGGGGGGGCACCGCCCCCCCCCCCCCCCCCCCCCCCCCCCCCCCCCCAAAAAAAGCTGTGAGCCAACTTGTGAAGAAAATTTGTTTGGAGGGCCAAGAATTTCTTAGTGGCGTGGACGGAAATCATGTACGTACCCATCTCGACGAAAAGAAAATGCATGTGTGCATACCTGTCCGGCCCGTACCAAGCTGTCGTTGGGTCCCGAAAAGCACTCGCGTTGATACCGTGCTCAGGGGTGATGATGGGGTTGTACTCGGGCTTGACCCACTCGCGGAGGAAGGGGTCGGAGAGGTTGGCCGGGTACGCGACGTTCTGCACCTGGTTCTTATCGGGGTTGATGCCGGTGTACATGATGACGGGGACGCTGTTGGGCAGCAGTGTGGTGGAGCCCGACCAGCAGCCGTTGACGTCGAAGGGCTTGTTCGGGTAGATGGCGGGCTGGAGGGCCACCCAGTGGATGAGGTCGGTGGAGACGGAGTGCGCCCAGATGATGTTCCCCCACACGGCGCCCTTGGGGTTGTACTGGTAGAAGAGGTGGTACAGCCCCTTGTAGTACATTGGCCCTGCATGTGTAGCTAGGTTTAGACGCTGGGTCGCACAGTGTCATGCAAATATCCACACTAGTTAGTTAATTGCTACACGTAGTCACGTACCATTGGGATCTGATTGGTTGTTGCGTCGTCATGGGAAGTAGGTCAATGCCATTCAGACAAAGGCGACGAGGAATGAGCAATGGGCCGTTGAAGAAGGAGATGATCCACAAACATGCAGAGGTAGATATATATGGGTCGAAAGAAAATACGTAGGTACCATTGATCCAGTGCTTGGGGGGTTGGAAATGGTAGCCGGTGCGCAGCTCGGTGGCGACCTCCTTGGCCTCCAACGACTGGAGCTCCGGGTAGACGACGTGCGACGCCTGCACCGCCGCCCAGCACAGCAGCGACACGATCGCTAGCGCCGCCGCCGCCGTCCCCATTTCCTCTCCTCTCAACCTCTGAGGAATACGCCCTACGTATTCTACGTACCAGACTAGCTAGCTGGCTCGAAGGATCCGGAGGAGATGAGTGAGCAATGCGGTGTGTATGCAGGGGTATTTATAGTCCGAGTTTGGATAAGCAGTACACATGGGATGGACAAAGGAGTGAGATCCTAGGGTTCCACGTGGTGGCCGGGCTGTATTGACAGTCAAAGCTTTGGATAAGAACGCACGCATGGAATGGAGCGAGATCCTAGCTAGTATTCCACTGGGTCAGGGTGGACCGCCCGCGCGCATGGATAATAGGCCACGGACGGCCAGCGGTACGATTTGACCGTACGTGTCACCACGCCCGGATACATGCTGCATGCACGTATCTATCCGCTGGTCCACGGCGAACGTCGCCGTGCGCCGCCGATCGAGCTCGCCGCGGCGTGCTGCTGCTTTGGATACGGCGACCGCGGAGCCGCCGTAGGTGGATAGGTACACGATGTTTCATGGGTTAACTTAACTCCGCACGTGCCCCTCCGGCCGTTTCATAAATTTCCTATATGAATTCTATTTGTGATGCCAAGAAGTTGAGCACTGAGGAAATACTCAAAGGAAAAATGCCGGTTGCTGATTGGGCTTTGGCCGAAGTGAGAATTAATCCTGCTCCTAAGCCTTGGCCGCCTCCTACTACAGACTCTGTTGCTCTATCAGTTGATGGATCTTTTTCAATTGATTCTGGCACCGCAGCCATAGGGATGATTCTTCGGCGACATGATGGATCGGTTATTTTTGCAGCATATCGGTATATTTTCAATTGCAATGATGCACTAGAAGTGGAGATACATGCGCTTATGCAAGGGATGGCACTTGCTATACAACACTCCAATTGTCCGGTGATTGTTCAATCTGATTCTAGTGTGGCGTTATCGAGTTTGACAGGAGATGGATTGATTCGTTCTGCCTATGGACATCTCGTAGCTGAAATTAAAGCGTTGATGAGGGATAGGGAGTTTATTCCCCAGAAATTAAATAGGGATCAAAATAGAGTCGCTGACCGTTTGGCTAATTATAGTCGCGTAGAGTGTACCACGGCTGTGTGGATGCATCTAGGACCATCATGTATCGAGGATCTTTTGCCTCACGACTGTAACTCTATCAATTTGGAATAAAACTCCTTTTTCATCGCAAAAAGAAAAAAACTTAGAACTTGCTTGATTTATAAAACGCCATCAAACTATCCATAAAACAAAGAACTCGATCTGTGTTGCTGAAGATGAGTGTGCTTCATTGATTTAGTTTTGAGGAAAAAGCAAAGAACTCGAATTAATACAAGTGCTATCCTAGCATCAATTAATAATGTCCGATTTGGAGGGCCTTCTTTGATTTACATGAATTTTATCAGCATTCTTTGACAAAGCGTCCATAAAACTCAAAGTCAACGGAAGAATACTTTAGTCAGCCAACTCCTGAGGCTTCAATTCTGGCCTCATCCACTTCAACTCCGTGCGAAGTTTTCCTCAAAAAAAAAATGAACTCTCTATGAAGTCACAATATAGCCACGGAAACGCTGCTCGACCAATGCAAAATATGGAATTTTTTTAAGAGAAAGAACAGTTGTAGCAAGATGACCTTTCGCCCCCATTGCTCCCCTGGGGCTACTCTGGTGGCGACTAGTCCAGTCGCCTCCACACCTCTCCCTTCCTTTGCCCACCTCGTCGCTGCTTGAGAGGGTTGCTAGGCTCGTCCCTGAGGCTTCTGAGGGTGGCGGCGGCGGGGCCTCCTCCGAGTGTTGCTTGCGGCTGCATGGGTGGCGCGCTCGTGTTGCCTATCTGGTGCGGTAGAGTTCGTTCCTGGTGACGGGGTGGCTGACCCGGTGAACATCGATGGTTGGGCAGTGTTTGGGCTTCAAATCGCACGGATCTAGGGCATGAGGGCTCCGGGATGCCTCGTCTAAGTGTGTGCATGGTCAGGCAGGAGAGCTGGGTGGCTTCAACTAGCGTCTGACCACCCATTGTCGGCGGCGGTTGCAGTCCTCCGGTCCTGTCTGGGGTGGCTCTGGCTGCTTCTTCCCCCTACTTGTCCTGATCAGCGGTTGTTCGCCTCAAATCCACCAGGTTTTCCTGTTCGGCTTGTTTGCCTCCTTCCTTCAGATCTGGATTTCTCTGGTGGTGGGTTTGCTGGTGATTCAGTGCCCTTAGGTTGGGAGTTGGCCACAAATGTTGGGACCGTGTCGCCGTTACCATGGTCACCATTTGTTGGATCCGGTGTTAATTTTGGATGGCACTGTTTTTTTTTGTTTTTTTTTTTTGCTTTAACTGCACTGGGAGGTCCTGTTGCTTAGATTTTGCACGGCAACACGGTGGTGATAGTCGACGAGGGCAACAGCCGGAGCCGATGACATTTTGGGGGATGCTACAACCATGGTGTTCGTCTGCTGGAACATGCCGGTGTTAGAGACACAATGGCAGCCATCCTGGAATCCCGACGGTCTTGAGGTGGGGGAAGGCAAGCGACAACGCCCTGCTGTTGTCAGAAATGAATAGTGTCAATGTTGCTTTTGTAATTCCAGGTGTGAATAGTGTCAATGCTCCTTTTGTCTTTTTACACTATTCATGCTAGATTTCATTTTTTTTCTTTCTCAATGTTCGTTTTGAGTTTGGACATGAAAGTTTTAGGGGTTGTAGTCACGTTCCTTGCCCTCCCGCGCTGGTGGACAGCGTGCACGGTCCGGTCTATAATCCGGCCCACCGCGTTTGGACGGGGCAGGATCAGGCGAACCTCTCCTCCATTCAGGGGTCGCTCTCTCCGGCTGTCGCTGGACTTGTCGTCTTCGCCAAGACGTCTCATGAGGCATGGACTATCCTCGAGCGCTCGTTTGCGGCGCAGTCACAGGTGCGTGTCTCTGCGCTTCGCCGTCAGCTTGGCGAGTGTGAGAAGCTTGACTCCACGGCCACGGAGTTCTACAACAAGGTCAGCCGCTCACCGATTTCGAGTTCAACTCCTTCATCGTCAACGGGGTCGACGAGGAGTATGATGCTTTGGTCGAGATCATCAACGAGCGGGGCAACTAGACTCCCATGGCGACACATGAGGTCTACTCCCGCCTTCTCCTCACCGAGCAGCGTGTCGAGGCGCACCGCTCCAAGGCCAGCCACGGCTCCCTCTCGGCGAACGCCGCCACTAAGGGTGGCCGCAACTCGTCCAAGGGGCCGCCACCCGCTTCGTCTTCGCCATCTTCGGCTCCCCCGCGTCCGCAACTCTTCCAGGGGCCGGTGGTCGATGCGTGTGTCAGTTGTGTGGCATTGAGGGGCACTGGGCCTCCAAGTATCACAAACGCTTCCAGCGGAGTTTTCTTGGTCTTGGCAATGACGGCAAGGATACACGCAACTTTGCCCGTCAGGTCGCCATGGCTGGTCGTCCGGCGCCGCAGAAGCAACAGGGACACACTCAGTCCTACTCCATCGATCCACACTGGTACATGGACTCTGGGGCGACGGAGCACCTGACGAGCGAGATGGGGAAGCTTCACACTTGTGAACCCTATCATGGCTCCGACAAGATCCACACCGCCAATGGAGCAGGTATGCACATCTCTCATATTGGTCAAGCATCTCTTCTCACTAGACATGCCAATAGGAGTCTTCAGCTTCGCAATGTTCTTAGAGTTTCATCTGTGACATGTAATCTTCTTTCAGTTCCTAAACTCACACGTGATAATAATGTGCTTTGTGAATTTCATCCTTTTGATCTTTTTATTAAGGATCGGGGCACGAGGGACATTCTTCTTAGTGGGCGGATGTGCCAGGGCCTCTACCGTATGGAGCATCATGGCGTCGCTCGCGTTTTCAGTGGAGTTCGGGTATCTCCATCACAGTGGCATGCTCGTCTTGGTCACCCGGCCACACCTATTGTCCGTCATGTTTTGTGTCGTCATGAGCTTCCTAGTGTGTCTAGTAATAAAGATGTAGCAGTGCGTGATGCTTGTCAGCAGGGGAAGAGTCATCAACTTCCTTTTTTGGAGTCCAGTCGTGAGGTGAAACATCCTTTAGAACTTGTGTTTTCAGATGTATGGGGTCCTGCTCAGACTTCTGTCAGTGGTCACAATTATCATATCAGTTTCGTTGATGCTTATAGTCGCTTTACCTGGCTTTATCTTATTAAACGTAAATCTGATGTGTTTGACATTTTTGTTCAGTTTCAAAAACATGTTGAACGCCTTCTCAAGCACAAAATTGTTCATGTCCAGTCGTACTGGGGCGGCGAGTATTGCAACCTCAACTCCTTCTTTCAGTCGCTTGGGATTTCTCACCGTTTAGCATGTCCACATACACATCAGCAGAATGGTTCAGTAGAACGTAAGCATCGTCACATTGTTGAAGCTGGTCTTACTCTTTTGGCCCATGCATCTGTTCCGTTTCGGTTTTGGAGTGATGCTTTCACCACTGCATGTTTTCTCATCAACCGTACTCCAACTCATGTTTTGAACATGAAGACTCCCATTGAAGTTCTTCTTAGTGAACAACCGGACTACACCTTTTTCAAGGTGTTTGGGTGTGCTTGCTGGCCCCATCTCCGTCCATATAACAAGCGCAAGCTCGAGTTTCGTTCCAAGAAGTGTGTATTTCTTGGTTATAGCTCTCTTCATAAAGGATACAAATGTCTTCATGTGCCCACTAATTGTGTCTATATATCTCGGGATGTCGTGTTTGATGAGCATGTTTTTCCCTTTGCCAAACTCCCTGTGTCCACTACCGAACCACCACCCATGCATTCATCCTCTGTTGCTTCTGACCAATTTGATGATGTTGCATATTATCCTCTATTGTTGCCTAACCATGGTGCAGGCACTGGTCGTAGGGCTCGTTTGGAGATCTTAGAGGCACCATCGCCTCCTTCGTCGCCATCGCCTTCCTTGTCGGCACCTTCAGCTGTGCACGACGATCACATGCGCCACTGCATGGCCTCGGTCCCCATGCCCATGCACGGCCGATCAATGCCCCGGTCCTGTCGCCCGCTTCGTCGCCTCTGGCCTCTGGGCCGGCATCGCCGCAGCCGCGGCCCGCGACCCCGGTCACGCCAACGGCGTCTCGGCCGGCCTCGCCCGCTCCCGTCTCGTCACCAACGGTGACTGGGCCGGCCTCACCTGCCCCTGTCTCGCCCATGGCGTCTGGGCCATCGCCATCGGGGCTGGCCTCGCCCGCCCTCGTCTTGCCCATGGCGTCTGGGCCATCGCCATCGCGGCTGGCTTCGCCCGGGCCGGCTTCGGCCCCATGCAGCCCGGAGCCGTCTGGTATCGGCTCCCCGGAGGCGTCGCCTGGTCCTTCGCCGACCGCGATGCCCCCATCGCCCTCGACTTCACTGGCTCCTGCTGCTGCTCTACGTCCACATACGCGCAGTCGGAGTGGCATCTTTCAGCCTAAGCAATGTGCCGATGGTACAGTTGCCTGGTTAGCTGCATGCATGACTGCTGCCCTTGCAGATCCCTCCTCCAAGCCGCACACGTATCAAGCTGCTATGCGCATTCCTCATTGGAGAGAGGCCATGGAGCAGGAGTATCAAGCTCTCATTCGCAATCAGACATGGACTCTTGTTCCTCCACCGTCACGGGTTAATGTCATTGATTCTAAATGGGTTTTCAAAGTGAAGAGGCATTCTGATGGGTCCATTGAGCGCTACAAAGCTGGTCTTGTTGCTCGTGGTTTTCGACAGCGTGTTGGTCTTGACAATGAAGGCACCTTCAGTCCAGTGGTCAAGCCTACTACCATCAGGCTTCTTCTCTCTCTTGCCATTACTCGAGGTTGGTTTCTTTGTCAGCTTGATGTTCAAAATGCCTTCCTCCATGGTGTGTTGGAGGAGGAGGTCTATATGCGCCAGCCTCCGGGTTTTTCTGATCCAGATCGTCCTGATCATCTCTGTCGTCTGTCCAAGGCACTTTATGGGCCCCTCGTGCTTGGCATGCTCGTCTTGTAATGGCCCTTCGTGCTCATGGTTTTGCATCTGCTGACTCCTCACTATTTCTTCTATAGAGGCCTGAGGTTACTATGTACTTGTTGGTCTATGTGGATGATATTATTTTGGTCAGCTCCTCTCAGTCGGCTGCTACTACTCTTGTTCGCTCGCTTGGTGCTGATTTTGCGGTCAAGGACCTTGGGAAGCTTCACTACTTCCTTGGTGTGGAGGTTACTTCTCGGGCTGATGGTCTTGTTATGACGCATAAGAAGTACTCCTTGGATTTGTTGCAACGGGCTGGGATGCTTAAGTGCAAACCGACGACTACACCCATGTCTACCACTGACAAGCTCACTGCTGTTGATGGTGCGCTTCTGTCTTCTGCTGATGCGACGGAGTACAGGAGTATTATTGGTGGTCTTCAGTACTTGACGATCACACGACCGGACATTTCCTTTGGTGTTAACCGAGTCTGCCGGTATCTGCAGTCACCCCGTGATACCCATTGGTCTGCTGTTAAGCGTACCTTGCGCTACATTCGATTCACGGTGGCTCATGGATTGCATGTTCGACCGACCTCCTCTGGGTGTCTCTCAGCATATTCTGATGCAGATTGGGCTAGCAATCCGGATGACAGACGATCCACGGGGGGTTATGTTGTGTTCTTTGGCTCTAATCTGATCGCCTGGAGTGCTCGGAAACAGGCCACTGTCTCACGTAGCAGTACTGAAGCTGAGTATAAAGCTGTGGCCAATGCCACTTCAGATATAGTCTTTGCTTCGGGAATTGGGTATATCCCAACCACAGTCTCCTGTCCTTTGGTGTGATAACATCGGTGCTACATACCTGTCTGCAAATCCGGTATTCCATGCCCGAACGAAACACATTGAAGTTGACTATCACTTTGTGCGTGAACGTGTCTCTCAGAAGCAACTACAGATCAAGTTCATCTCTTCCAAGGATCAACTTGCAGACATCTTCACCAAGCCATTGCCTTTACCACAGTTTGAGGCTTGCAGGTGCAATCTTACCCTTCTAGATTCTTTAGGAAGTGGCTAAGATTGAGGAAGGGTGTTAGACTGTATAGCTTCTGTATTTACATGTGTATACTGTAACGTTGTATACCACCTCATTATATATATGTGATAGGCCACCGCTAGAGGGTTGTGCCGGTTCCTCCAAACCTATTGTCTTACACCGGCACCGTACGCGTTGGCGGCAGATCTAGGGTTAGGTTGTGGTGGGCTCCGAGGGGTGCATTGGATCTGGCCCATGGAAGGCCCGCTACTCCGGCGGCTCATTTTCTAGGGCTGCCCAAGCGATGATACTGGTTGGCCCCAATGACCCGCGCCTACGACCGAATGTGGCTGGTGATCCTCCTCGGGACGTCTTCGATGTGTGTGGTGATCCCTCGACGTGACGGTGTATCTTCTATGCTTCTTCTCGACGGGCTCAGGAGGTTTAGTTGTGCACATCTGTGCGTCTTTTACGTTCTCGGATTGCTTTGTTTTTCTTCGATCAGCTCTTGAGGATTACCTCAATACGTTGTGTGTTCTATCGCTTGGTTGGGTGGCTTTATTAATATGGAGTCCTACGTAAACAAAACAAAAAATACATTGTAATAAATGTTGAAAATTTTCTTTGATCCGGATGGCCCTTACTAATTTTTTGAGGCAAAAATGGCCTTTACTGTTGATTAATCTTCGAATCTTCAAAGGTGCACTTTTATTTTCATTTCAAAAAGAAGAAGAAGAAGAAGAAAAAGGCGCGGGTCAAAAAAAATTTGGCTGGCAGTTGTTCAACGCTCTTCTTTTTGCTCGGCCACTGTTCTTGGCGGGTCCCACGGTACAGAAACCCTCACGCCATCCACGAAACCCGCGTCTGAGTTTTCATTCATGGCTCCTTCCTCTTTCCCCAATGGAGGTGGAGATGGAGCAGAGCAGCAAGCCCACCTTCCCCTGACTGAACCCATCCAGCTCGCCTCCCTCCCTTCCATCCAAATACTCAAGCAGATCCACTCCTCCTCCGCTGGATCACCGCACTAAGGCCTCCGGTGGTCGATCTGCCCTGCCGCTGCGGCCTGCGGGTGAGGAACCCTCTCTTTCTTGGAGTTGATTTTGCGCCGGTTCTTCTTCGCCTCAAACATTCGATCCCTGCGGCGCCGACCACTGATCGCAGCTTGGTTTGCAGTTTTGTTGGGGCTTGGGAAGGGGGCCGAGCGGAGCGGCCGAGGAGAAGCAGAGGAAGAGGAAGAAGGTTTGCCCCCCATGCCTTCCCTTCCAGATTTGTTCTTCAATTTCAGATGACCCCTTTGAGATTTGCCAAGTGATTGTTTCTTCTGAGCATTCCAGAGCTCACTCATCCCGCCGCATTCAGCTTACACTAGTACTAGTAGCAGTACGTTGAAGTTGTACAGTAAAACAGAGATCTCCTGACATCGGTGGTAGTAGTATATACTCCCTCCGTTCCAAATTACTCGTCGCTGAAATGGATGTATCTTACTGAGCTAAATGTAGAAGCGATTTGTTTAGTCCAAGCACTCCTTTCAACCAAAGCACCTGGCTAAATGTGCGAGTTCATTATTGCAAAACTCAACATGTATGGACTGTTATTTTCATACATGTTGCAAGACTCTGCTTTTGTTATTTTCAGATGATCTGTTTTCCGAGTTGCTTCCTTTTCTTCTAAGCACCCAGAGCTCACTCATCCCACCGCAGCCAGCTTAAACTAGTACCACTAGTGCGTTGAGCAGTGAATCAGAGATCTCCTGACATATGGTGGTGGACTGGTGGTACTAGTTGAATGCGATTTGTTTAGGCTGACCACACCTGTCAACCGAAGCACCTGGCCAAAGGCATAGCATTTTTTAACCAATGTTTCTGCATTTGTTTAGGCTCGCCTTTGCTTGTTGAATTTCTAAACAAATATTGCAGGAAATTCAGACTCTGTAGCAGTCAACTTATAGAAGTGTTTATTTGCAGACTACCAAGTTTTTGGAATGTGTTGAACAAAAGGAATTTCTTCAATGTCATCTGCCTATGCTTTCATTTCATTTTTATTGATAGACCATCATGGTCTGGTTTTGACTTGCATATTCAATAGAATTTTGTGGTATACAAAAAAATAAAATAACACATCAAGACAACACAGATACATAACCATCAGCAATTCAGCATACCTTTTCTCCTTACTGTTTTGACATGGTTTCTCTGGTGATCTATGTGCACAGTTTGATCTAGTAAAGCCGAGGAAACTTGGGCCCGAAGAAGATTGTCTCCGTAACTGCTGGCAATTCCTCCAGTATAAGGTTTCCTACTTTCATACCCTTGCTGCTTGTTTACTATCTGTATATATATTTTCCTAGATGGAAACCTTGCAGAATTGTTAACACATCCACATTTCAGTAAGGTATAATGATCTCGAATAAAACATTTAGCTGGTAGATATTGAGCTATGCGATTGGAGTGTCTCTTTTCAGTATTTCTCTCAACAATGTCATTCGGATTTATGATACTGCTTGGTAACATTGTAGCTTCATTTTTACATGACCAGACTACCTTCTATTTGCAATATCCAGCCAAACTATGATGTATATCTTCAGTAGTAAAAATCATGGGTCTGTTCTATGTCATCTTAAGAGTGTACTGAAGCTCGATTATTTCAGAGCTCGAATTTTAGGATTTTTTCACGGTTAAGATGAATTAGGCAAAGCGATGTTTACGTTAAATTGTAACTGCAGTGCCATTCGTATGCTCCTATGTGCAGTGTCATTCTTATGTTGAACAGTAAAACAGAGATCCTGCATTGGTGGTGGTACTGGTGGTTAAAAGTAAATATGATTGTTTAGGATAAGCACAACTTTCTGCCAAATTACTTGGCTAAAGGCACACAAAAAAAGTAAAGGTTTAGTCAAGAACGAACCTGCTGTTCTTGTAAACTGCAAGCAAGGTTTTCTCCGCCAACTAGGCTCGTCTTCGCTTGTTGAATTTCTGAACAAATCTTGCTGAAAATTCAGGACCCTGAGATTTTGCCACTCTGGTGTGAAATTCAGTAAATGAATCAATAATAAACTCAACCAACATGTGTGAATCAACACAGATATTGAGTTTAGATCTTTGAACTCCCACACTAAAATATTCGGTTCCCTTCAATATATGTCATGTTTATGATTGGCTGCACGACAATAATGTTACCCTCTGATCCATATTACTTATCTTAGATTTGTCTAGATACGGATGTATGTAGACATGTTTTAGTGTTTGATACATCCGTACCTAGATAAATCTAAGACAAGTAATATGGATCAGAGGGAGTAGTAAATTTGTCATTAACAGTACTTTCACCGTTTATACTTTATCACGTCTATTAAATGAAAAGATTTCGTGTGTATAATAAAGAGAGTTTGTGACTTGTAGAGGCTATCAAGGCAAAATTAACGGTTGATTGCTTGGATATAGCTGTATTGTTCATATGGTATTAGTATCTCAACTCTTAAAGAGGGTTAAGTTCATGATTCAGTAGTCAACTTACAGTAGTGTTGACTTACAGAATACTAAGTTTACGGAATGTGTCTAACGGAAGGAATTTTTCAGAGTCAACTGTGTGTGGTTTCATTTTTATTGATAAACCATCATGGATTTGTTTTGACTTACGTATTCAATACAGTTTTGTGGTATACATAAAAAAATAACATATCAGCACAAGGTTTTCTATTTAATAGAAAAAAAAACATATTCTGTCCGAAAAAACAACATATCAACATATTCAATACAATTTTGTACTTAATGTTTTTCAGAAAAAATAATACTCAGTTAGCAAATACATAACCATCAGCATATCTTTTCAGCTTTTCTCCTTGCTGTTTTTGACATGGTTTATCTAGTGATCTATGTGCACAAGTTTTATCCAGTTCGATGGATATAGCTTCAGCTCTTTATGTTCCTTCACCACTCTTGTTTAATCATTTCTCACATATTTTTACTATTTCAGGCCACACAATGACTATTATAGATTTCATAGAGCTGAGTGATGATGATATTATCGACTTGAGCAGTGATGAGGAGACTGTTCAAGAGGTTCAGATTGCAACTCAACACCGGGCGACGTCGCTTGATAGGCAGGGTATGTTTTTCCTAGCTGGTGAAGGAAACCAAGGGATGCAGGCCGTATTTGTTGCAGCTGGTGAAGGAAGTCAAGATGAGCAGGCCGTGTTTGTTGCAGCCAGTGAAGAAAGTCAAGATAGGCAGGCTATGTTTGTTGCAGCTAGTGAAGGAAGGCAAGAGGCTTCTGAGCCCGTACATGCTTTGGAAGCTACCGCATCGTCCATGATTATGGAGGAAGCACCTCTCGTTGCAGCTAGTGAAGGAAGTCAAGATGTGCATGCTGTGTCTGTTGCAGCTACTGAAGGAAGGCAAGAGATTACTGAGTCCGGACATGCTTTGGAAGCAACCGCCAAGTCAGTGAATGTGAAGGCGAAATATCATAAGAAGAACTACCATACCGACACTCCTAGGTGAAGTCCTAGGCTTATACAGATGGGTGAATGTTGTACCGGTCCTGTGGAAGAGCCAGCAGCTGACCACAAGAGGTCTCGCACGCTCGGGCCAGCAGAAGAATCAGCTGCCTCTACCTACTCAGCTGAAACGACTGTCCTCACTATGCCACATGTTGGATCAACGAGTTGTCTTCGCTCTCCACCATCAACGACATTCCCCAGTAAATTCTTCTCTACCACTTTGTCACTATAATTGTGTGTTTATCATGCAAACGATCCATATCAAGCAAACACTGCAACAAATTTCTAGTATTTGAAAAGTTTAGCAGTGGCCTTCCTGAAAAATGTTAATGTTGACCTGCTGTAGGCCCTACTTCCACCACTCCGAAAGCTCAGACTTCTGAAGGTGGCGACGCAAAGTCAGTGAGTGTGAAGGCAAAATGTCGTAAGAACTACCATACCGACACTCCTAGGAGAAGTCCTAGGCTTATGCAGATGGGTGAATGTTGTACCAGTCCTGTGGAAGAGCCAACAGCCGACCACAAGAGGTCTCGCACGCTCGGGCCAGCAGAAGAATCAGGTGCCTTTATCAACTCAGTTGAAACAGTTGTCCTCGCCCTGGCACATGCTGGATCAACGAATTGTCTTCGCTCTCCAACATCAGCGACATTCCTCAGTAATTTCTTCTACATCCCTTTGTCATTACAGTTGTGTCTTTATCATGCAAATGTTCCATATCAAGCAAACATTGCAACAAATTCCTAGTATTTGAAGTTAACATTGCCTTCCTAGAAAAATGTTAACAGTGACCTGCTGCAGGCCTGATTTCCACCAGTCCTAAAGCTGTGACTTCTGAATGTGGCCATGCAAAGCTGCTGAGAGCGAAGGCGAAACATCCTGAGAGGAACTACCATATATTGTCATTGGTTAGGGAAAAATCACCTCTTGGTATGGTTGTCCTTGCTCTCCAACATGCTGAATCGCCGAATTGTCCTCGCCCTCCAACATCAGCGCCATTCTTGTCATTACAGTTGTGTTTTTTATCATGCAAACAATCCATATCAATGCAAGTGTTGCGACAAATTCCTAGCATTTGGAGTTAACAGTGGCCTTGCCAGAAAGATGCTAACAGTGATCCTGCTGCAGGCCTGACTTCCAGCAGTCCGAATGCTCTGTGCTCAGAAGGTGGTGATGTAAAGCTGGTGACCGGGAAGGTGAAACATCGTAGGAAGAACTACCGACCCTGCAAACTAACTCTAGTTGACTGAATCTTTCTAACTCTTGTTGCTGTAGTTCCTCTCATGTGTAACCACTCTTATTGCATATGTAGTGGGATCGATCTGAGCTCGTGTTGCGCCATCTCAAATTCGTCTAGGATGTAAGTTGTGGGTGATTTTTGGACTTGTTTCGTCAAGCACATCATTAATTAGGTGGTATTTTGGTGAGCTTGGAAATGGCGCGCAGCTGCTGTTATCTGGGAGCTTAGGAAAATTTTGTAGGGGTTAATCCTGGCTCCAAGCTGAGATGTAACCAAACCAACAATAGATCCAGATTTGTTAGAGCAACTGCATTTTGATTATCAATATTGCGAAAAAAGTGTGTGGCTTTGGTAGAAGGCTGAAGCGATAGTTTAGTTCTGTCCGCAGATGAATTTACAGGTGTTCTTGCTGACCTGCACACCTGGTAATGTTATGCATGACAAAGTGTTCCTGCTGCGGTTCAGAATACAACCTTTTGGAGCATGACATTTTTTTTTTGCTCCGTTTTATTTTTGCGAAGACTTGAAAGTTATATCAATTTAATGCTAGATATGAAGAGAAAATTGCAGACATGCCACGGCCAGCTAGAAGACATGCATCTGACGAAAACGGGAAGATAGGAGGCAATAGTTTGCGAGGGCGCATAACCCTTTTTTTTTAAAGAAAATCATTTGCTCCATTAGAAAAGCTAACAATTAATGCAGGATTAACTCCCTACAAACTTTTGACTGTAACATATACTCTTGTATAACATTTGGGGCCTTGCCATTTATATAAAAAAAAAGGTCACTCAAACCAGCCTCCACACCCGGGCGGGCCGCCCGGTCACTGCCTGGTCGCGACATTTTGACCCAGGCAGGCACCTCAAGTGGGCCTCAAATGCCTGGGCTGACCGGCACCCCCCATATCCAGCCCAAATATGGGGTGGATATGGGGCGCCCGGGCACGACTGCCATGCAGGATTTACGATGGGGTCCCACGCGGATTAGTCCGGAAACCCGGCGGTCTGACGGACGTCGCGTTTGTCGCCGCGGTGTGAATGGCGTGTGATGCAACCCTAGCCCATCCACCTCCCCCCTCTCCGCGCCACCAGTCTGAACCCATCCACCTCCTCCCTCTCCCGCTCCGGCGCTCTGCCCATGCTCCGAGCCCCACCATGGTCCGGAGGAAGATCACCTACTACGCAACGCTCATGCCGGAGCGCCGGTACGAGATCCAGGCGAGACAAGCCGGGCGCGTCGCCAGCATTGCTGTCGGGCTGCCTATGGGCTTGCCGGAGCCGGAGGAGGAGGAGGGAGAGGAGCTGGCTCCGATGAAGGTGGTGGAGGAGGAGGTGGTGGAGCAAGCGGAGCCGGAGCTGCCGGGCTTCAACATGGAGTAGACGGAGGTGGAGTTCGTCATCGCCCAATCGGAGGAGATGGCGGAGCAGCGGGCCATCCTGGAATCCACCCAGTGTGGAGGCCCAACCAGGCGTTCCTCCGGCAGGAGCAGGTGGCGTCCAACGCGCTCTTCGCCGAACTCGACATGAAGATAAAGGAGTAGGAGGCCGGAGCGAAGCAGCCGGAGGAGCAGGAGATGTAGCGCCGCCCATGCTGCCGGAGCCGGGCACGGAGATGGTCTACATCTCCGGCGAGGAGTAGCTAGGTGATCAACGTAGTACGGAGTTTTATCCTTCTGCATGTCTTTGTATGGATTTAAGAATCGTGTTTGAGATGTCCGACTGCAGTTGTGATAAATTTGAGGCGTGCCCGGTCAGTGCCCGTGGACCCGCCCGGTCGCCTCCGCCGGCGTTTGAGTGACCGGATTTGCTATGTCCGGTTGTAGATCCTCTTAGATAAAGAACATGGAGCCATATTTGTAATGCTGAATAACAAGATGTCATCCCATCATGTTTCATAGTCGATTGTTTTAAATTAGGTTATAGCCATAGTAATTTTTTTTGTCAACCATTGTAACAATTCAAACAGCTCAGGTTTCTCCCATCGAAAAAAAATCAGCTTCCTTATATTTGTACACATCTTCTCTTTGACCTCGAAGCCATCTTTAGTGCAGTTGAAAAAGGTCAGAGATTGTGGTGATGCCATCCAAAATGTTTTCCTTTTTTCTATTTTTGGGTGGGGAGGTTGGGGGTGGTGAAAATCACATAGTACAATGATGATGTAGAAGTGAGTTTTCGTAAAAGTAATAATAAGAGAAAGCGTGGGTGGCATGCATCCAAAATGCTGCTGCGGTGCTTTTTGGTGAAGACCGCAAGATATGACCCAGCTTGCCAATGGCTCGTCAGCAAGCACGTACTACGTACACAAGAGCACAGGGCAAAGGCAAAAGCAAAAATACTATCCGATCCGATGCAACAAGAGCGCTATGGCGTAGCACAGGAGTAGAAGTAGCCAACTGGCCATCCACGTCAAGGACCCAACTTTCTTCCTTTTTCTTTTCTTTTTGGGCTCAGACTCAACCACGCAAGGGAAAATACTTATCGAAGAAATAAATGCATACATCTAGACGTGTTTAGTTTTACATACATTCATTTTTATTCATTTCCCCGATAAGTATTTTCAAACGGAGGGAGTATGAGTTACTCGTTCCACAAAACATGTGCCATGTGTTCTCCGTTGATCCTAGCCGCCGCCACACATAAATCTTTCGCCCCGCCCCTGTCTACCCCCCCCACCCTCCCAATTAGACGGCGGCGACCGGAATTCATACACCCAACATGCCGCCCTCCTTCTGGTTGTCACTGAGATGGCAGTTGGCGCCCATGTCCGGACCTCGGCCTTGGCATCGAGGTTATCCCGCGCATCCAACGGCGGATTTAGAGTTTCCAGGCTCGAATCCACTTCCTGCCAAATTAGAGTATGCGGGAGATCATCCAAGAGAAGCTGGAGGGCCAGAGCGGAGTGGCCACGGTTTGGTTCTGGGTGCGGATAGGAATGAGATATTTACAGGGTCAGGGTGGGCCAGTGCGACGTGGCGGACGCATCTAGTCAGCCTCAAATCCGCCCCTGCTATGGGCTGGATTTGGAGGGAGGGGGAGGGGGGGCGTTGTGTGACGATTTTTGACCGGACTGCCCGCTCGAACGCTTGGGGGAAGTGGATGGAGTTTGAGGGGTCCGATTGTAGATGCTCTTAGGTCGCGGGTTCAAGTCCCACGCAACGTGTGACATTTTTTCCCTATATTCTGTTAGGTTGGCAGTGTTACGAAAAGTCCCAAGTAAAAATTAGTTAATTTGTGAGCTGCCAAAGGTACGCTGACGTGGTAGTCACGTGGCCAATTTTCTCCCTTCCCAACCAGTTTTCGGTTTATTTGATCAAATGAAGGAGTTTGAAATCGCGTGCAGGCATGTTGAGCTTTGTGAGGATGCACTGGAGTCTGAAATTCTGGCTGTTCGGGAAGGGATCAACCTTGCGCTGCAGTGGAGCACCTTACCTATCGATATTGAATCCGACTGCCTAGAAGCTGTGACTATGTTGAAGAGCGCTGAGGGTAACATGTCAAAGTTTTCTTTCATGATCAGAGAGATTAAGCAAAGTATGGGGGAACGGGACTCTTCCATTACTCATATTCGTCGCAATGGCAATTGTGCTAGTCATGTTTTAGCAAATTTTGGTAGAACTCAGGGACGAACCATGGTCTGGCTTGGTTCGGGTCCCGAGGATGTCCTGGATATTGTATTGCGAGATTGTAATCACTTGAACATTTGAGTAATGGAAGAGTTATTGTCGCAAAAAAAAGGAGTTTGAAATCAATCAAGTCTCGAGTTGTTGTTGTCCTAAAGCCTGCAAATCAATTTGAGTTCATTGACCAATGGCGCGTTTCACTTGTATGTTCGTGCGTACGAAGAGTGCAAGGGTGAGTGTTTTGACTTTTTTTTTTCTTTTAAGAAAAGAGCTGGTAACAATACTCCCTCCGATCCAGAATAATTGTCGCGGTTTTAGTTCAAATTTGCACTAAAACCACAATAATTGCTACAAATTGAAGGGAGTATTAAATGTTTTAATATGGATTTAAAAGAAAACTTTTGCATGCTCATCCAAAGCAGAAACAAATTGATTGGTACGTGGAGCACAAGTTACTTTCAAAACAGAACAAAGATGTTTCCTGACATGAGATCATGACGCTGAGATAGACATGACAGATTGCAAATTGAACGGCTTGGAATTTCATCTTGAATGGTTTAATTCAGCTGGATCTCTGCAAGGAAGGAATATTGAGCACGGGGTGATCAGAATGTATGGTGGTCCGACCCACGGCGAGGTCTTGTGGATGCGCACGTTGAGGGCCACCTCCATCTCCATGCCGCCCCCGTCCGCTCCTGGGACGGCACAGCGAGGTACACAGACGGCCGGCACCGCGAGGAACATCTTGTGGACACTGTTTTCCCGTCCAACTCTTCACCAACTTGGCAAGCAGTGGCATGGGCTGGAGCTTCTGAAGCATGGTATTTTATGGCGGGTAGGCAATGGGCAATCCATTCGTATATGGAGAGATCGTTGGATCCCGAACGGTGGCTCTGGCAAGCCTATCACCGTGCAGGGGCGATGCCGTCTGAGAAGAGTTTCCGAGCTGCTGGATGAACGTGGTGCATGGCGTATGGACCTTTTACAACAATATTTTAATCCGGTAGATGTCGAGCAGATTGTTAAAATTCGGACTTCTCCATGGCTCGAAGAGGATGTCCTTGCTTGGGAACCGGAGCGTAATGGTATCTTCACGGTTCGGAGCGCGTACCGGCTTGCACTTGATGAACGTCTTCGTCCATCTTCAGTCGCGGCGAGCAGGGCACCGGACGGGCGACGAGCCGTCTGGGGTTTTTTATGGAGGTGCCCTGCTCCTCCTAAGGTGCGTATGTTTGCTTGGCGGGTGGCGACGAACTGTCTGGCCACATGGACTAATAAACATGCTCGTAGCCTTGAAGTATCTAACTTGTGTCCTGTGTGTGCTACCGAACCGGAGGACACTTTCATGCTCTCTGCAGATGTCCTCATGCGACCGCCTTGTGGCAAGCTATGGCGCGGCAATGGAATATTCCGGACATCCGTCGAGTAATGCACACTGGGCCAGAGTGGCTTTTTCATGTGCTCGCGGACTTGTCACCAGAGGAGAGGATGTATACGCTCATGACGATTTGGCGTTGCTGGCATGTGAGAAATGAGATCGTCCACGACAAACGACCACCGCCGGTCGAAGCCTCGACCAGATTCCTATCCGGCTATATCAACTCATTGCTAGCCATCCAGGCGTACCCTCATGGAGATCACATCAAAGGAAAAATGGTGGCTGCACCTTTGTATAGCAGGAAATTGTTATCACATGTAGAGCGTGAGAAGCCATCAACACTTGGATGGGAGGCACCGCCGGCCGGCTGGGCTGCGCTCAACATTGACGGGTCCTTTTCTGCCAAGGACGAAACTGCAGGAGCTGGCATGGTCCTCCGGGATGAACATGGAGATATTATTTTTTTCATCTTGCCGTGAGTTAAGGCAGTGTGCATCACCACTAGAATCTGAACTTGCTGCATGTTCAGAAGGCATCTCCCTGGCTACCCAGTGGTCTGAGCTGCCTTTTGTGATTCAAACAGATTGCGCAGAAGTGGTAAAACTAATTGAAGGAGGTACTGGCGACCGATCGGAGCATATGATGTTGATCCGCGAGATTACTACGCGTCTTCGAGAACATGGTGAATCCTTATTTAAGCTTGTGAGGCGTGAACAAAACGCTGTTAGTCATTTTTTAGCGAACTTTGGTCGAATAAAGAAGCGCACAGCGGTGTGGCTTCATTCTGGGCCGGACGAGGTTCCGGACCTTTGTAATGCAGATGGCTGCCACTTAATTAATGAATTCCTTTTTCCCCGCAAAAAAAGAATGTATTTTGAGACGCACGCAACGCAACGCAACGCAGGCTTCTTCAAGGCTCGATCGAATAACAACTCCTCGTCGTGCGTGGCCTCGGCGAGGAGGGGAGGCCGCTGTTTCTCCTCTTCCTCGTCGTCAGAGAGCACCTCCTCCTCCTTGACCGTTGAAGTGGTGGATGCCGACGCCATGATCCGGAGCTCCCCGTGGATCCACTCACCAATGCCGAGGACCTGCCCACCATTAATGCGTGCACAGAAGAGGAGAGGAGGATAGGCAGCTAAGTGGAGAGGATATTTCAATTAGGGTTTGGCGGAGCCCTGAGCCGGGGCAGGCGGACCGGCGCCGCTTCAATGCGAGCATGAACGGCTGGAGTAGGCTTCTTGATCGTCACGTCCATATTGAAGCGACATCAGTCAGTTAGTCGTCCGGGCACATCGGTGTGACAGGCAAGAATGTGGGCCGCTACTGCCCCGCCGCGTCCGCTCTAGAGCGGTATGAATGTGCGACGAGGATTATTGAGCGGACACGTGGCGATGGCTTTGGGTGGGATCGTGCAGCGGGACGCCAACATGGTCCGCGTCCCGACGCCCGCCAACCTCCCCTGGTTTAACCTCTGGTTTGGTGAGAATTCGGACGTCCGCGCCAGTCCACGGACGTTTGATGTGCGATTGTGGATGACAAAGAAGTGTCCGGACGTTTAGAGGTGTACTGGTGCGCGACGACGGAGTCGCCCTAAAGTTTAAACGGCAATGAAAACTCCAACCTAACGTAGCCACGACGGGTCCCATGCGACTATTGTTGTCCCTGTGTTGCGGCTCGATTGCAATCTCATCTCAGGCCGAAAAATATTTGGGTCCGAGTCCCACTCGCATTCAAGCTTTCATAAGCTTTAGAAAACTCTATGAGTCCTTTGGTCCACTACTGCTCATGAGTCAAAAAAAAGTGAAGCGAAAATAGGGTAAGAGGGAGAGGATGGTATCTTGACCCAAATGAGGCATCTCTCCTCCATTGGATCTGGCAAACGGTTGAGATAGACTGAAAAGAGAGATCAATCCGTGGGAAGTAGAGTTTTGCAATCGACCAATGAGCATCGAGCAATCCTAGACACAAGCTAGCGAGTAGAGAAAAAAAAATCACAAAACACGGGACGCCCGCACTCCCGCCATATATATTTTCAGCAGGCTCGTTCAAACGAAACGAAAAAGATATTACTAGATATTTCATTAAAATCTCATCTAAAGAAAAAGATATTTCGTTCAAAAGAAAAGAAAACCAAAAGGCCCACCCAAGCCCAAGTCCCCAAACCAAACCAAACCAAAGCAGAGCAGAGCAGACGAGCAGCCCGCGACTCATCTGTCTCACCGATTCCTCTCCCCAATCCACCCGCCGCCGGCGACCTCTTCTCCCGCTCCGGCGACCTCCTCTCCGCCAGCCCCGCCGACGGCCTCGTCTCCCGCAGCCCGCAGCCCCACGATGACCTCCCTTCCTCCCTCCCCCCCTCCTCCGCGACAGCGACAGCGCCCGAAACCCTAGCCCCTCACGTCCCACCTTTCTTGACTGAGCCCATCCAGCTCGCCTTCCTCCCTTCAAAGTAATCAAGCAGACCCACTACCTCCTCCTCCTCCGCTGGACCGCACTGGGGGCGCAGAGCCGAGGCCTCCGGTCGATCTGTCCTGCGGCTGCGGGTGAGGATTAGGAACCCTCTGTTTGTTTCTTGGAGTTGATTTTGTGACGGTTCTTGTTCTCTGCCCGACATGCGATCCCTGAGGGTTTCTTTAATTTCAGAGCACTGATCGCGGCCTCGCTTTCATCTTCTTGGGACCTGGAAGTTGGAAGGGGGGCAAGCAGGCGGAGGGGCCGAAGCGAGGCAGTAACCAGGCTGGAGGTAGAGTGAGAAGGGGAAGCAGAAAAAGAAAGGTTTACTCCATGCCCTCTCTTCAAGATTTGTTATTTTCTGATCATCTACTATTTCCGAACGAAATTGCTTCCTTTTCTTCTAAGCATCGAGAGCTCACTGATCCCACCGAAGTCAGCTTAAACTAGTAGTACTAGTAGTGCGTTGAACAGTAAAACAGAGATCTCCTGACATTGGTGGTGGTACTAGTTAAATGCGATTTGTTTGGGCTGAGCACACATTTCAACCAAAGCACCTGGCTAAAGGCACACCATTTTTTAAGGTTTAGCCTGCTGCTCTTGTAAACTGCAAGCACAGTTGTAATTTCTGAACAAATCTTGCAGAAAATTCAGAGCCCTGAGATTTTGTGGCTCTTGTCTGGTGTGAAATTCAGTAGATGAATCAATAACAAACTCAGCCAACATGAAGTTTGAATCAACACGGATGCTAGTGTTCTGCAATCGTATATAGGTCTTTGAACTCGCACACTAAAATATATATGGGGTGTTTGTGACTGGCCGCATGACAAGAATGTTACTAGTAGTACATTTGTAACCAGTAGTGCTTTCATCATTTCATAGTTTACCATGTGTGTTAAATGAAGAGAGTTCATGGCCGGTGCTCTAACTTGGATATGCTGTCAAGGCAAAACCAACAGTTAATAAGGAAATATAGCTGTTCCGTTGTCATGATATTAGTATCTCAAATTCTTGAAGAGGGATAAGTTGACAATATGGCAGTCAACTTATAGTAGTGTTGATTTGCAGATTACTAAACTTATGGAATGTGTCGAACGGAAGGAATTTCTTCAATGTCATTTGCATACGCTTTAATTTCATTTTTTGTTGATAGACCATCAAGGTCTAGTTTTGACTTGCATATTCAATACAATTTTGGGGTATACAAAAAATAACACATCAACACAACGCAGATGCACAACTGCAGTGCCATTCTTATGCTCCTATGTACAGCGCCATTCTTGAACAGTAAAACAGAGATCCTTCATTGGTGGTGGTGGTTAAATGTAAATATGATTGTTTCGGATAAGCACAACTTTCTGCGAAACTATTTGGCTAAAGACACACAGAAAAAGTAAAGATTTAGTGAAGAACAAACCTCCTGCTCTTGTAAACTGCAAGCAAAGTTTTCTCCGCCAACTAGGCTCGTCTTCGCTTGTTGAATTTCTGAACATATCTTGCAGAAAATTCAGGACCCTGAGATTTTGCGACTCCGATGTGAAATTCAGTAAATGAATCAATATAGACTCAACCAACATGTATGAGTCCACACAGATGTTGAGTTTTGCAATCATAGGTCTTTGAACTCGCACACTAAAATATAGGGTACCCTTAAATATAAGTGATGTTTATGATTGGCTGCACAACAATAATGTTAGTAAATTTCTCATGAATAGTACTTTCACTGTTTTATACTTTACCACGTCTATTTAAATGAAGAGATTTCATGTGTATTAAATAAAGAGAGTTTGTGACTTGTAGAGGCTATCAAGGCAAATTTAAGTTGACGATTCAGCAATCAACTTACAGTAGTGTTGACTTGCAAAATACTAAGTTTATGGAATGTGTCTACCAGAAGGAATTTCCTCAGTGTCACCTGCGTATGGTTTCATTTTTATTGATAAACCATCATGGTCTGGTTTTGACTTACACATTCAATACAATTCTGTGGTATACAGAAAAAATAACATATCAACACAAGGCTTTCTATTTAATACAAAAAATAACATATTCTGTCTGAAAAAAAATAATATATCAACATATTCGATACAATATTGTGGTATACTCAGTTAGCAAATACATAACCATCAGCATACCTTTCCAGCTTTAACCATTACTGTTTTTCACATGGTTTATCTGGTGATCTATGCGCACAGTTTGATCTAGTTCGATGGATATAGCTTCAGCTCTTTATGTTCCTGCACCACTCTTCATTACTCATTGCTCACACATTTTTACTATTTCAGGCCAGACAATGACCTTAATAGATTTCATAGAGCTGAGTGACGATAATATTATTGACTTGAGCAGCGATGAGGAGACTGTTCAAGAGGATCAGATTGCAACTCAACACCGGGCGATGTTGCTTGATAAGCAGGGTGTGTTTGTCCTAGCTGGTGAAGGAAGCCGAGGGGTGCAGGCCGTGTTTGTTGCAGCTGGTGAAGGAAGTCAAGATGTGCAGGCCGTGTTTGTTGCATCCAGTGAAGGAAGGCAAGAGGCTTCTGAGCCCGGACATGCTTTGGAAGCTACCGCATCGTCCATGATTATGGAGGAAGCACCTCTTGTTGCAACTAGTCAAGGAAGTCAAGATGTGCAGGCTGTGTCTGTTGCAGCTAGTGAAGTAAGGCAAGATGGGCAGATTGTGTTTGTTGCAGCTAGTGAAGGAAGGCAAGAGGCTGCTAAGTCCGGATATGCTTTGGAAGCTACCGCATTGTCCTTGGTTACGGAAAAACCACCTGTTGATACGGTTGTGCTCGCTCTCCCACATGCTGGATCACCGAATTGTCTTCGCTCTCCAACATCAACGCCATTCGCCGGTAAGTTCCTCTCGTTCTCGTTTTGTCATTACAGTTGTGTGTTTCTCATGCAAACGATCCATTTCAATGCAAACATTGCAACAAATTCCTAGGCTTTGAAGTGAACAGTGACCTTACCGGAAAAATTGTTAACGGTGACTTGCTGCAGGCCTGACTTCCACCACTCCGAAGGCTCTGACGTCTGAAGGTGGTGACACAAAGCTGGTGAGAGCAAAGGTGAAACGTCCTAGGAAGAACCACCATACCGGCACTCCTAAAGCTGTGACTTCTGAAGGTGGCGACTTAAAGCTCGTGAGACTGGAGACGAAACATCCTAAGAAGAACCATACAGAAAAACCACCTCTTGGTACGGCTGTCCTCGCTCTCCAACATGCTGAATCGCCGAATTGTCCTTGCACATCAGCGCCATTCCCCAGTAAATTCCTCTCTATCCCTTTCTCATTACAGTTATGTGTTTTATCATGCAAACAATCCATATCAAAGCAAATGTTGCAACAAATTCCTAGCATTTGGACTTAACAGTGTCCTTGCCAGAAAAGTGTTAACAGTGACCCTGCTGCAGGTCCGACTTCCACCAGTCCGAGGGCTCTGTCCTTAGAAGGTGGCGACGCCAAGCTGGTGACCGGGAAGGTGAAATGTCGTAGGAAGAACTGCCGACCCTGCAAACTAACTCCTTAGACTGAATCCTTCTAACTACTGTTGCTGTAGTTCATCTCATAGGTAACCACTCTTATTGTATCCATACTGGGATCGGAGCTCGTGTTGCCCCCATCTCTCTGCATTCGTCTAGAATGTCAGTTGTGGGTTATTTTTGGACTGGTTTTGTCAAGCACTTCGTTAGGTGGTATTTTGGTGAACCTGGAAATGGTGCGCAGCTGCTGTTATCTGGGAGCTTAGGAAACTACTTAGAATTTAGACTTTTTGGCCATCCTGGCTCCAGGCTGAGATGTAACCAAGCTGACAATAGACCGAAATTTGTGCGAGTAACTGCATCTTGAGTTTTTTGTAAAAAAAATAGTTGGTAGATGAAGGCTGAAGCTACAGCTTAGCTCTGTCCACAGATGAATGTACAAGTGTGGGTATAACCTTCACTTCACATCTGGTAATGTTATGCATGACATAAGTGTTCTTTGCTGTGGTTCAGACTACAAGCTTTTGGAGCATTACATTTCTGCTTTTGGAGCATTATATTTGGAAATAAGTAAAAAAAACATTCGGGCCCTTGCCTGCTTGCCATCTTTTCTTTTTTTTTTAAAGAAAAAAGTGTAACTCGTAATTGACAAAGACATAAGATGGATCCATATTTGTAACAGCGCCTCCCCCTCCCCTCCCTCAAACCTAGCTCTAGCATTTGAGGTGGACGAAGGGCAAAACCCTCGTCGACACGAAGAAAGCGTTTATACAGAATGACGTTCCAGACATGTTGTAGCGAAACCTTTTAAAAACCTTGACACCCGGCATTTGAAAAGCGAAAGGATTAGACATGTTGTGAATGATGCATGGTCTATCAGAAGCACCGAGCCAACCCCCCTCCCCCCGTCAAACCCTAGCTCCATCCAACCCCCTCCCTCCCTCGTCCCCTTCCTCCTCGCCGCCGCCGGGGCCTGTCGTCCCCCTCGGACGCGGTCTTCAGCGCGGGCTGTGGCGTCGTGTTGGAGGCGTGGTGCTGACGTGGGGCGCTGCGGCGGCGATGCGCGTGGTTGTGCTGCGGTGGCTGCGTGGGGTCGGGCGCGGATGGGCACGGACCAGCGTCGTTCTGGCGGTGGATCTGGATCCAGGCGGCGCGAGCCCCGGGCGGCGAGGGCGGCCGCTGGGGTCCGGCTTTGGGTTCCTGGCAGCTGCGGATGGTCCTTCTCTGTCGCGGGCGCGCGGCGGTTCCAGCGGCGGCGCACTACCTCGGGCGGCACGACTCCGAGTGGTGAGGAGGCGGTGGCGCTGGCACTTGGCTGCGGGCTGCCGCGGCGGCGCCTTCCCGGCCCAGATCTGGGCGGGCTTGGCTCAACTCCGCTTGCGACGGCTCCGGCGGACGGAGGTGCGGGGGGTTGCAGCGCCTCCATTCCAGCGCGGCGACGGGAGCTTCACGGGCCATTTCGAGCTCGACCGGACCTATGTGCCTCGTGTGCTCCTCTTGCTGTGTCCGGTCGGTGACCGCCGATGGCGGTGGAGGTTATCCCCTCCTGCGTGGATGCTGACGCTGCCGCTCCTCATTCCCAGCCACTCCCTCTTGGACCCGTCGGTCCCGCTTCGATCTCCATGGTGAGACGGCGATGGGGAGTCCAAGACCGTGGTGGCTCATGATGGTGGGCAACAAGTGTGGTGGAGCGCGACTGATCGGTCGGGGTGGCTGTGTGGTGGGCAGGAGAAATCCCTGTCGGCTTGGCCAGCACCGATGCGGCGACGCCTGTGGGCGCCATCATTCCTTTCTGAAGGGCGTCGGGTATCCCCCTCACCCATGCCCCTCCGCGTACCGGGGAAACCCTAGGACCAGTCCGAGGAGCAGCGTCGTCATCGTCGCGATCCTTCCTGAAGGTCTTGCTTGGTATGCGGTGGTCCGAAGTGCTAGGAGTGTGGTGGAAATCTCCGGAGGGCGTAGCGGTTGCGGATCGTTATCGTTTTCGTCGATCCGACTCTGTTGTTAGTAGTTTCTTTTTCTTTCTTTTTTTTTTTGGCCGTGCTTGTGTTGTCTGCCCCAACAGTGAACTCTCAGTTGTATCGGATGGTTGCTATATCTATATAGCGGGGCGAAAGCCTATTTCAAGAGACATGTTGTGAATCATGTGCTTAGTAGTAGAAATCCGTGTGGGAAAATTGTTGCTAATATAACATTTTGTTGTCAATGATAATGCAGTTGAATTCAGTGGGCAGAAGCTTAGGAACTGTGATGATGTCATCCAAAAATGTGTTTTAAAGAATGTATAGAAGTGGGTAGTCGCCACTTGTTTCAAGGAATGTGTGGATTTCAACCAAAATGCTAGAGTGATTTTTGAAGAGCCAAGTTGAAACCAGTGAGTGATCCTTGCCCAGCTTGCCATGGCTCGTACGCACGATCCCCTGGCTGCCACACAAGAGATCCGCCTCTGATGCAGCAGGCAGCAGAAGTCCACGAGAAAGCAGCGCAGCGCAGCGCAGGAGGCGACGGAGTTGAGGTCAGGTCGGTCAGTTCCTTGTCCTTGTCCTTGTCGCTGTCGAGACAGGCGCAGTGGGAAGGGATCGTGATCAGCAGAAAGTATGTAGAGTACTACTACTCGTGGATCTCGACCCGTGGCCGTGGGTCGTGACTCGTGATTCATCATTTCTGAACCGTGCTTTTCTTTTCCTCGTCTTGTCTGTGAGACTCTGTCCGGCGGTACACGGGAGTGGTAGTAATTCTTCGTGTGGCTTGTGGACAAGAAATTTCCATGCCAAAAGGATATTCTTTTCTTTTAAGGGGAAAAACGTTGCCAATTTATTCATAATTCGCGGCCCTCTCGACCATTACCTCGGAGCAAACACACCCCAGAGGAACATGGAGCCAAGATTTACATAAGGAATTGCAGGGCCGGCCCTGGGGAGGGGCAGGGGGGGCGGTCGCCCCGGGCCCCCAAAATCGAGGGGCCCCTCCCGATATACACGTAGGCTATGGCCTATGGCCCAACAGAACGTTCGCACGCAACAAGTCACAGAGGATGAGCCAGCGAAACCATTCGATCCATGCACATAGGAAAAAAGGAACTGATTGACCCGTTCCGATTCTTTCCTTAGGTTAGTACATGCACGTAGAGAAAAAAGGGACTGATTGATCGCTTTCCATTCCATCACCCCTAAATCGGGTTTTCATTCCTAAATCAGTGAGGTCGTTCGCCAATTTCAATTTCCCGGCGGCCGGTGCAACCTCGCTTTGCTCTCCATCCATCAATAATTCTAGTTTCCTATTCCCTCCGTTCTAAATTACTTGTTGCACGTATGGATGTACCTAGATGTATTTTAGATCTAGATACATCAATTTCAGCGACGAGTAATTTGGGACGGAGGGAGTAGATGAATAGCCCCCAAAATCTTAGGACCGGCCCTGTTTATTAGTAGAATAAAAATGGTAGTTATGTTCGACTGAAATCCTAACTGTGGTAGTTTTTATTGAAATGCTCAGATTTGAGGCCCTAGTTTTGACTAAAATCTTGTGCTTATTTTTGTTATTTGTTGTACATTTGGTTTTTCTTTTGAAATTCATCCATGGTGATCAATATGATGCCCAAGCACGATTTTGGCCCTGATTGCATTATGTAAAAATGCATCCAAATATTCGTATTATTATTAAGCTCGGACACCCTGAAGTCATTGCATGATATTGAACTTGAAGAGTCTTGCACAAACTTTCTCTCTTAATGGTTCATGAGATGTTCAGGTATATGATCTTATTTTTAAATTGAAGATTAATATTAACTTTGCCAGATGTTCAGGTATATGATCTTGCACAAAGTTGAAATTACAAATGAAGAACTATATGAGGTAAACAATGGTTCAGAGAGGTTAAATGATTTGGCAATATTATGCATCGAGAAGATATTATTGGATGATATTGACATTGATCCCATCATAGTTGACTTTGCATCGAGGATTGTTAGAAGAAATTTTTAAGGTAATATATATAGATTATTTTATATGCATACTGATTTAGATGCATTTGAGTGTTATCAATAAATATTTTATATATATGTATATTCATTTTTATTGTTATGGCATCTATACTAAGGGCCCCAAGTTTTAGTTTCGCCCCGGGCCCCCAAAATCTCAGGACCGGCCCTGAGGAATTGCAGCAACATTCCCTAGCTAAAATACGTGCGACTTTATTAGCCGGCCGTCGCACCCCAAGCAACCTTATAAACTCCTAAAAAGACCCAAGTAAAACTTTGATCTCTTCAAATAGTTGCCCCTTAGCTGGGAGATCTTTTTGATCACCTAAAACCTTCCTCGCCGCCACCTGCGAGTCCGTCTCCAAAGTCACCTTCTGCACGTTGATTTCTTTTGCAAGGGTAATGGCTAGCCCAAGGGTGGCATCATCCCTTTCTGAACCTCCTGTCGCACCGTAGCCTCGTCCCTATAATCTGTACTAATTTCCATTCTTCATACAGTATAAGAGCAACTCCAACGAGGCGACCCATTTCGTCCACCGACGTCCATTTGGGTCAGCGCGAACAGAAAAGTCGGCCCAACGCGTCGACCCAAACGGACGCGCGTCCGCTTTTCGTCCGCCTGCTGACCCATTCCTGGTCCATTTTTGAGTCGGATTTGCGTCGACGCGGACACGAGACGGACACGCGCGCTCGCCTTCTCCTCCCCATGGCTCACTGGTCGGTGGCAGCCTCCACCATTTTTCTCCATTTCCTCACAAAATACCCTCCCACCCCCGCGCGCTTCGGCCGCCCGCCATGGACGACGACCTCGACGCCGCCGCTGGCCTCGCCTCTCTCGCCTCGTCCGGCATGACGGTCGCCCCCTCCGGCAAAAAGGCAAGCCTCCTCCCCGCAAGACCGCCGCCGTGCCCAAGCCAAAGAAGACGCTGACACCCGAACAACGAGCAAGGGAGTCGGCGAAGAGAAAGAACAGGAGGCACGCGGCGGACGCGAGGGACGAAGCCATCGCAGCGGCCGCCGTCGCCGCCGTCGCGCAACAGGAGGTCACCAACGCCCGTGTCACGGCGGCAACGAGGGAGGCGCTATATATGATAGGGTTAAACCCTAGCCAGCACGACCTCGTCAATGCCGTCGCGGCCGCGGCCAGCACCGGCTCATCCACGTTTCCTCGGATGGTGCTGCCCGACTGGCCCCGTGCGTCGGCGACGCAGCCGATACCCGGCTTTCACGTCTACCCGCAGGCCTCCCACCTCTCCGGGGAGTGCTCGCCCGAGGTGAGCGTGGTGGCGCCTTGCACGCTCGCGCCCGCGTCCATCGACCTCAATGCCACACCGGTGGTCGGTGGCTCGTCATCCGGAGGTGCGAGGAAACGCGCGCGACACATGCCAGCCGGCGAGCTACCGGGCGCACGCAACCTGTTCGACAGAATGCCGGCCTCCGGCGACGACGACTACATGCAAAACATCATCTTTGAGGGTGGTGCGGCGGCTGCTGGCGGTGCCGTAGGGGCCGGCTACGATCCCGAAGAGACACAAAGTCAAGACGGCCGAGGGGCGTTCATGCCATCCACCTTTGATCAAGATTAGGTGGCATTCATGCATGATCAGGTCGGCCTGGACCTGGACGGCTTCCCACTCGACCACGAGTTTCCGGAGGACTACGGGCAAGAGGAAGCAGATGATCGAAGGGGAGCCTTGGTTTGAGGACGAGCTTGTCAACCAAGTCGTCGGGGCGAGAGCAAGCCGACAAAGGCGTACACGGCGGCCGAGGACAAGCTCCTTTGTGAGTGTTGGAGAGACATTGGGCAAGACCTCAAGGTCAGCGCCGAATAAAAGGCATCAACCTTTTGGATTCGTGTCCGCCGTGAGTTCCATGAGCGCAAGAAGTTTTCGCCATACCAAATGCTAAGCACACACGGGTGGGTGTCCATTTCGCTGTGATGGAGGGTGATCCAACAAGAGTGCAACAAGTTTTGTGCCACTCTTGAGAGCGTCAAGGCCCGCGCCGTGAGCGGCATCGGCATGCAAGATATTGGTATGCAAGTGTCCCTCTTTTGTGTCATTCCATTTATGCTTGCATGTCCATTTCCATATCCATTTTGCCAATATGCTTGCATGCACTACATTTGTAGGCATTCAAGGTCCAACACGGTGGCAAGTGCTTCAACCTCTTCCATTCTTGGACGGTCATCAGAGACGAGGAGAAGTTCAAGGCGCAATATGCCGTACTCAAGTCGCATGGGGGGAAGAGGGCCGTGGAGGAGGAAGACGGCGAGAAGCCACGCCTGCGGGGAAAGACCAACTCCAAGAAGGAGGACAAGCAGGATGTGGCGTTGAATGCCTTGATCGCAAGCGTGGAGGGCAAGATGAGTAAGAAGGACTCAAGGGAGGAGGAGCGCCGGCGATACAAAGAAGAACAAATGAACACCTTCATGGAGATTCAAAGGAGGAGGCTTGAGATGGACGTGGAGAAGCAAGCCAAGATGCTTGAGATGGAGGCGGAGAAGCAAGCCAAGATGCTAAAGATCGATGCCACCAACGCCAAGACCAAGGCGAAAGAAGTGGCTCTCGCGAGAATGATGACCGGGGTGGAGATCATGAAGGTGGATCTCAACACCGTGTCACCAAGGAAGAGGCCGTGGTTCGAGAAGATGCAGACCGGCATGCTCAAGTTCGACGACGAGTGCAAGCACTGTAGCGAGCCAATGACACGCCACCCGTTATCGCCCCTCCCTCGCCGGAGCCGGGCAAATCTTGTTGTAGACAGTCTAGAAGTCGTCGTGTTAAGGCCATCGCATCAGAACAACAACCGCCGCCGATGTTTTCTTATGCCATGTTCTCGATTTCCGTTTATACTTGGATGCTTCGGCTAGGGATTACAACTTGAATTTAAAATTTTACTTCAATTCACTTCCAGCGCGAAAGCTTGAATGGGTGGTTCGGCTCTTGGATGACTCCCCATCATGGTGGTGACTCATCACTACACTACCCGCCTGAAACTGGTGATCTTGCCCTTCATTAGCTAGACATGGCAATGATGCTACTTTTGTCGTCTACTTATTGAAGGCATTGTCCATTGTGTCTTTGCTCGTGTTTTGGCTTCAAAATAATCAGTTAGATGCCACCTAGGATGAAAAATCCTTGTCGCGAGGGGCACACCTCAACGTAATAATTATGTATATATATTTAGTCGTATGTGGTTTTAGTCCATTATTGTGTGTTGTGTTTCTCTCAATGTTTCTCACGCCATGTTCTCGGTCTCCGTTTTATAATTATTAGATGCTTCAGCCATGATGACTTGCGTCTATTTTGACAGTATATGATTGTTGCCGGGAGATTTTGACCCTTTTACAAAATATAATATTTATGACAAGTATTCAAAATTTGGACGGAACATCTGGATAGATCATTCTTCTTAGACAATGTAATAATTTCATATTGAAAAGATTACACAAAACGGAAAAAAGATTTGTATGTGCGTGGAGTAGAGGTTACTACTTGAACATAAGAAAAAAGCTTCACTTGAGTTCTCGTGAGAAAACTTGAAGGAGTGGGTTGGCTTTCGGATGACTCATCACTTCACTACCTGCGTGAAAAAACTTGTGATCTCGCCTTCATTAGCTACTTTTGTTGTCTACTTATTGACGGTTAAGCATTACTCCTTGTCAGAAGTTTTTGCTTATGACAAGTAGTGCTTAACCGTAATCAATAGACTGCCACCTAGGATGAAAACTCCTTGTCACGAGGGGCACATCTCCACATAATTATGTATATGGTGTCAGTCCATTATTTTTGTGTCGTGTTTCAGGCAATGTTCTTGACTCCATGTTTTTGGTTTCGGTTTATAATTAGATGCTTCGACCACAGTGACTTGCACCTATTTTAATTAAATGTGATTGTTGCTGAGCGGTTTTGACCTTTTAGAAAATAAAATATTTGTAACAAATACACAAATTCCGGATGGAACATCTAGATAGATCTTTTTTGGTCAAACAGTGGAATAATTTTAGATTGGAAATATTATACAAAACGGAAAAGGTCTTTGTACATGGAGCAGAGGTTACTACTTGAATATTAAAAAGCACTTCACTTCACTTCCTGCGAAAAAAACTTGAATAGGTGGGTCGGCTCTTGGATGATCCCTCGTCACTATGGTGACTCATCACTCCACTTCTCGCGTCAAAGCTTGTGATCTGGCCTTCATTAGCTAGACCTGACAATGATGCTACTTTTGTCGTTTGCTTATTAATGGCATTGCGTTTTTTCTCATGTTTTGGCCGTAATCAGTTAGACTGCCACCTAGGATGAAATATCCATGCCACGAGGGGCAAACCTTAACATAGTTATGTATATGGATGTAATCGTTGGTGGGTTTTGTCCATTATTTTGTGCCGTGTATCTCTCAATGTTTACCAAGCCATGTTCTCAGTTTCCGTTTATAATTAGATGCTTGGGCCGTGGCGACCTGCGTCTATGTTAACAAAATATGATTGTTGCCAACAGATTTTGACCTTATTACAAAATAAATACTTATAAGGAACACACAAATTTCAAATAGAACATCTAGATGGATCATTCTTCTTAGGCATTGGAATAATTTTCGATTGAAAATATGCACAAAACAGAAAAAGTTGTATGTACGTGGAGTAGAGGTTACTACTTGAACATACAAAAATATATTTCACTTCACTTCTCGCAAGAAAACTTGAACGGGTAGGGTCGGCTCTTGGATGCCACCCCCACCCGATCACGATGTGACTCATCACTTCACTTTCCACGTGAAAACTTGTGATCTTGCCTTCATTAGCTAGACCCGACAATGATACTACATGTGTTGTGTTTCTGTCAATGTTGTGCAGGCCATGTTCTTGGTTTCCGTTTGTAATTAGATGCTCCGGCCACAATGGCAGCATCTATTTCAACAAATTATGATCGTTGCCGAGAGGCTTTCTCCTTTTTTTCAAGACAAAACGTTTATAACAAATATACAAATTTGGATGGAACATCTAGAAAGATCATTTTGTTAGACTATTACACCGGAGAGGTTATAGCAAATGAAAAGAAAAATGTGTGCGTGGAGCAGCGGTTACTGCTTGAACATATGTTTTCTTGATGCCATGCAGGAAAAAAAAAATAGAAGTTCCATCAAGACACACACAAAGTACGTTTCTTGACATCAGTTTGGCTGTACGACCTAACTTCTGTTGGTACTAAATCTACGCTTATTTTGAAACAGAGAGAGTAGGTGTTTAGCAGTTCGTGGAGTTTTGTTCATGCGTTTGGTAGAGAAATATATATGATTCCCCCAAAAGGAAAATGATGTTTTCAATAGCATGTGAATTCCCAAGGGTGCACGCAACAACATTAAAAATCCTTTTAATCTTCACATCCATTTAAGCTCAGAGAATTATGACTTAGCTAGCACCCATGGTTATGGCATTTCCTAACAGGACCAGTAGCATGCAATGCAAGTGTCTTCAATCATACTCCAGATAGTTTCAGTTGCATCTCGGTGAGCTTCAACTGCCACCACAATCAGTCGAACCAAGGCGCGATCTTGTCGATGCGGACGCTGAGTGGCACCTCCATGGCCGCCGCCCCGTCACCCCCGTCCGCTCCCGGGACCAGGTACATCGGCGGCACCGCGAGGAACGTCGGCTCGCCGGCGGCCACCACGGCGCCGGGCGAGGTGCTGCTCCTCACCTGCATCTCCACCAGCACGATGTCCGCCTTGCCGCCGTTCGCGGCCGCCGACGCGGTCAGGTTGACCCACATCTTGCACGTGAACCGCGGCCTCGTCGCGGCGCTCCCCCTGGCGCAGACCACGGACACGGCGGTCGCCCCGGCGCCGAGCGCGCCCACGGTGAGCACGAACACGCGGCCGTCGTCGTCGCCGACGAGCAGCTGCCGCGGCGTGGACACGGGCACCTGGAGCCGGCTCACCTTGCCGTAGCGGATGGCGTGCACCGGCACGGAGTGGGCGACGCTGAGGTGGCCGGCGAGTTCCGGCGCCGCGCCGACGAAGGCGCAGCCGTGCTCCGCGCAGCGGCAGGGCGCGTGCGCGCACGCGCTCCGGTGCTCTTCGGCCTCGTGGTAGGTGACGTACCTGTGGCAGCCGGCGTTGGGGCACTCGACCCTGGTGGAGGACACGACGGCGTCCAGCGCGGGGCAGGGGTCGAAGAAGCCGCAGCCGTCCGCGCACGCCCCGCACTGCCCGGAGGGCTGCTGGGCCGCGCACCCGCCGCAGGCCAGGTGGCCGCCCTTGCACTGCAGGCACACAGATCGGAGTCCGGCGGTAGATCAGCGCATCCGCAGGAAAGAATCGACTGACGAAAGAAGGAAAGGAAAGGAAGGGAGCAGAGGAAGAACCTGGAAGACGGGGGGCTTGAAGGGGAGGGTGCAGAGCGGGCAGTGGAGCACGCACATGTCGATCTTCACGGCGAGCTCCGCCCTGGGGCTGTGCTCCGCCACCGCAACGATGGCGCCTCCTCCGGCCGCCGCGTCGTGCGCGACGAGCTCTTGCTTCACGGAGTGGCCGTCGGGCAGGTCCAGCCGCGCCTTCTTGGCGCTCTCGTCGGCCTTGTCCATGGTCGACGGCGAGCCCCTGCTCCTCCCCTCGGCGGCGCCGGCGCCCTGCATCCTGGCTCTTGCTCTTGGGGAAACGAAAACCCTCTCTGGCCAAGCTTTACCTGTACGAGGCGCAAGAACAAATGGGGCGAGGAAAAGGAGCTCGGCCGGTACCGCACTAGAGATGAGATGCTTGCTTCATCATTGACTAGTGCCGAATTGCGCCCGCGTCCCTCCACTTGCCACTATTCCACACACCCCCTAGAGTAACCGAGTAAATGTTTTCTACTAGACATCAGTGTGAAAAACGCTCTTATATTACGGGCTGGATAGAGGGACTACATGATAAACCGGCCAAAATGGCTTTTTATTGGTGAAAATGGGAGATGCACATTGTCCCAGTGCCCATACCAAGTTGTATGCATGTACTTTTTAAGTCTATCTTTGTCACTAAACTATTGGTGAGATCTTATTTTTGCTTTGGTCCATAAACTCCAAACTAGACACACTTAAAACTTGACTTTGAAAGCCGGTTACATTTGGGTCCTCACTCGACTTCAAGGCGGTATTACTAGACGAAGCGACAATAGTTTTGAGCACGCGGAGGTCTGGTTAACAAAGAAATAAAGAAAAATGAAAGGACATTAAAGATGAAAAGGGAAATTTGATAATCAAATTTAAAATTCAATCAAATGTCAGGAAATTCTACATCCGAAGGCAATTATTGGAAAATCCCGAAAAAGTAGAAAAAACATGATTAGGAGCATTCAAGAACAGTCATGAAACAAGGCTATTTTTTCATGAATATTCACAAACTATTTGTAACAATCCTATAATTCCTTGTTTGTCGATAGTACTTGTGATTTTTCTTCTTCATCTCCAACAGGACACATATGTTGTTCGTACCTTCTGTAGGAAATATTTATTAAAAAAGTTATCAACATTTCCTTGACTTTTAAATAGATTTTGTGATTTGTTAATAAAAATATTTTAAAAAATCATATGTTTCATTTTTTTATGTTTTATGATAGGTTGTAACATGCAAAAACACCGATTCGTCTCCAATCAATACAATCACTTTGAGTGGTATGAGAGACATCATCTACCTGGTTTTAAAAGTTAGGGGTTTGAGCATATATTTAAGAAACTGGAAGTCAAAGCTAAGCTTACCTAATTGAGGAAATCAAAATTGTTTCTTTTTATCTATACAATAAAGAGAAGTTGGTGCAATCATTAATAAGTCTAATTTCGGTGTTCATGTCGTTTACCGCCTAAATTTTGCATGTAGGCTAGATCTCTTAAAAATTTGACTTGTTTTCGTAAATGTTTTAATTATTGTTTGGGGTTTAATGGAATTGTTGTACCTCTAGCCATTTGACTAGAGACCAACTTCATATTCAAAGTCATGCATATCTCACTAAGGCCCCCTTTGTTTGGGCTACAAATTCCTGAAATAAATTGTGGCTTGAATTTCAGAGAATCAGCTGTAGCTGTAGATTTTGAGAATCAGAAGCTAGCTGTTTGTTTACCAGGCTGTAGGAAAACCAAAGTGTTGTCAAATGTCTACAATGCCCCCGAATCCAAATAGGGCAATTACAAAACAGAGCAGCTGTAACGTCCTGAAAAATTGCAGAGTAGCAACATTGGCTATTGTTGTCTATCTAGGAGGCAGCAGCACCAGGAGGCATAGCAGAGCAGCAACGCCGGCTGTTGATGTTGATTTTCTAGGGGCGGAAAGGAATGAGCCGGCCATCAGCAGGAACGACCCATGTGAGGGCTTGGATGCAGTAGAGGGTGTGTGTGGTTGGGGCAACACAGATTGACCTTGGGGCGGCGGGGAGGGCAGGAGGCCGTGAGGTGGCAGATGTCGGAGAGGCGAATGTGTTCGGATCCATCCATCATGGATGCCAACATAGAGATCCGGGGCGGCGGCTGGATCAATGGAGAGCAGCAAGAGGTGGGTGGAGGTCAGGGAGGAGGGGAGCAGCCGGATCCCTACCCAAAGTTGGCGACGGGGGCGACGAGATGGAGGGGCCGATACATTCACTAGTAGACAAAGGCCCATTTGTCCCGGTTCCAGAGGGCCTTTAGTCCCGGTTCTGGAACCGGGACTAAAGGGTCGGTACTAAAGCCCTTCACTAGTCCCGGTTCTTATACGAACCGGGACTAAAGGCCCTTCACGTGGCCGCTGTCTGGAGCTCCACCTTTAATCCCGGGACTAAAGAAAATTTTACAAAATTTTATTTTTTGAATTTTTTATTTTATTTTTTTTATTTTCAAATTTCTGAATTATTTTAAAATTTAATCTCTAATCACCTCACAATTTAACCTCTAATCTCTAATCACCCCTCATCATTTCAAATCATCTAACTTCCCGACCGGTCATCCATCCTCTCACTACTCCAGCCTGAGCATGCTTAACTTCCGAGTTCTATTCCCCCTCGTTTCCAAGTCTGCATTTGTTGTTTTCCTGACAATAGTAAGATGTTAATCCTATTAACCCTCAGGAGTTTAGCTTGAGCATGAAGTCAAACGTTTCACTGTTTGAGTTTGAAACTATTATTCTAAAAACAATAATTATTTAGTAACACTAATATTTCTTGAATAAGTAGTTTGACCACAGTTTGACTAGATTTGACCAAAATTCAAAATACTGAAATAATTATTTAGTAACACTAATATTCTTGAATAGTTATTTAGTACCACTAATACTTCTTGAATAAGTAGTTTGACCAGATTTAACCAAAATAAAAAAGTTGAAATTTGAGCATAACTTTTTTTCCTTTTAGAATTTGAGGATTCTAAAAATTTGCAAACAGGCTTACAGCGGTCAAAATCGGATGCGGATTTTCGTGCTGATTCTTTTTGATATATTATGCGGGTTTTTTCGACATCGTATGCAAAAGATATGGCCGCTTTACTTTTTCATAACATTTTTTGCAAAACATGTCCAAACTTAAGTTTATAAATTTTCCTAACTAATAGATGTAGTAACATAACTACATCTCGAAGGATTTTAATTTTTGAAGTTTTTATCATTTTCTTTTGCTTTTTACAAAACTGAAAAGGCGATGGGGAGGGGGGGGGGGGGGGTAGAGTTTAAAAATGGGACCTTTAATCCCGGTTTGAGACACGAACCGGGACTAAAGGGCATTGCACTCCCGGTTCGTGTCTCAAACCGAGACTACAGGTCTAATCTTTAGTCCCGGTTTGAGATACGAACCGGGACTAAAGGGCATCGCACCCTTTAGTCCCGCTTCGTGTCTCAAACCGGGACTAAAGGGCTCATTTGAACCGGGACTAATGCCTTTGGCCGCACGAATCGGGACTAATGTGTATATTGAGCTGTGGCCAAAGCCCTGCTTTCTACTAGTGATTCACCATGTGCGGGGTAGCTCTCCTCTCCTTGCGCTCGACGGTGGACGGAGATCAGGGTATGGCATATGTCTTGTAATAATGGGGAGAAAACTAGGTATTCTTCTATTGGGGTAATTGGCAGCCCAGGAATCATCGAATTCGCAGCTTCAGCTTTGAGACGCCTCACAGTGTAATTTTTAGAATCAATTCCTAGAATCTACCGTGGGTAGTTGGCTGTTTGTTTGCGATTCAGATTTTCAGAGAAGTAAAATCCCTGAATCAGAAGCTGAAGCTCAAACAAAGGCCACCTAAGGGTGGTTATTATCTCAATGGTAAAAGACGTACTAGTCGACTACATGGTGTCTATATCGATTTCCTTGCTTTTTGTGCTTCACAAAAGTTTAATCTTTACTAGGGTAAAAGATGCCATCTATATATAACTCGCCCTCAAGGAGAAATTTAGTCAACTAACTCATAAAATGCCCTAGAGACAAAAGATGCTAGTTTGGCTTGATCTTTGACGTGGCTTGGGTCTCACTTGTTTTTGACGGGAGAGAGGTTGAAGAGGCGCCAACACCATGTCAGATTTTAGTGAAACCCGCTTCTCTCTCACACTGTCGCATGTGCGACCACCTCAAAGGTGATGAACGAGCACACCGACGACGAGGTGATCAATGACACATTGATGATTAAACTTCGGCTAGTCGGCGATGGCTCTTCTGCAACGTGAACCTGGCTGCAAATCTAGGGCTAAGCGGCTTTGCACTGAGATGCGACAAAGATGCGACTCATGAACCACCTCTATGGCGATACGAATGTGGTTGTGAACTAGCGTGGAAGTATAATATTTTTCTTTAATCGAAAGAAGTGGGACTTAACGCAATGCAAACAAAACTCTTTTTCTCCATGAATCACGACCCTCGTTTGCTTTCCTTTTTTTAGTTCAGCTGGACGTCAATCGTTTGAAAATGAAATTTGGGCAAGTCGATTTCTGTTGGGAAGGGAGGAGGAGGCGCGCAGAGCACCTACGTCGCCGAAGGCATATCTTAGGGATGCAGGTTGGCCGGGGTAGCAACAACATTCGTGTTCTTACGGAGGCTGGGGGAGGGAGGGGAGTGCAGGTTCATCTGGAATTTTCAGGTGGTTCGTTGATTTAAAGGGATGCTCGGGGGTGGCGACAAGGCCGACGATGGAGGATGGTCGAGGCGAGCGCGCTGCGGCGAGGCTGTTGTGGGAGCGCCATCGACCGTGGGCGAAGGAGGCAAGCGGTTAGGCCTAGACTGGATCGGCGGCGAGGCGGTTGTGGGAGTGCCACCAACCACGGGCGAAGGAAGCAAGCGGTTAGGCCTGGGCTGGATCGGCGGCGGTGAGAAGAAAAAGAGAAACTGTATGTACCAGTTTGATGTTGAAGATGAAGCACACTGTCCATTGGATCTTGATCCAACGTATCCAAAGGTTGGGATAGGAGGGGGGAAATCGACCGATCCTCTGCAAAATAATTTTTTTATCCGACTGACGCCTAGCCGCTCATTTTTTACTTTCACCGCTGGCATTTATCTTTGACAGCCAGCACAACCAAGCCCTCACCAAAACCTGGCCTCGCACAAGCTCTGCTTCCCCAGCTCCCCTTCCCTGCCACGCACACCTCGGCTCTGCTCCGAGCCGCCCCATTGAGGGCAGCCCGCCCATGGCGGAAGAACCTTCGGTGAAGAGGACCAAGACGGAGGACCTTGGTGCGGGGTCAGAGCCAGACGCGGCCGCGGCTGCGGCGGCGGCGGAGGCGGAAGAGGAGAGGCCGGGCGGCGAGGTGACCGTCAAGATACAGTCCAAAGCTCTCCGATGCCGGATCTGCTCCGAGCCCCTCAAGCCACCCATCTTCAAGGTGATACCTCCCGCCGCATTCCATCTCTGTTCTTGTTCTTTAATTTCATTTGCCCGGATGGGTTCCTGAGAGCAGAGTGTACATCAGATGTGGCTGTAGCTGCTCCTCTCACTGTTAGTAGGCTGTAGGCTGCTGCTACTGCACATGGGCTGTTTTCTCTGAAATGTGCACTATGTGATATGATGCCAGTGGAGTGGACTGGCACTTCCAATGGCTTGAATTGCAGCTGTGCCTTGTCTGCTAATCAAAGGAAAAGATGCTTCATATGTTCTTGTCAGGATGCACAAATAGCACCTTGTAGGGTCTTTGATTGGTTGCGTGCGGAAACTGAGTATGTAACATTTAGGAGCCAGTTTTCCAATCCAGCTAGTCTGTGTATTAGTGGCATGCTTAGTTTAGCACATACTGCATATAGACAGCAGGCGAAGTTTCCCGCCGTCTGCTCTGAAATTTAAGTCACTGGATCAGCATTTCCATGGCGCATGTTGCGTATTTCCATCTATGCTTTCGGAATGCAGTCATTCCTTGTTTGCTCCTCGATGGAAAAGATGAATGCTCCGTTTGCCTTTCTGAATGCTGCTGTTCTTGGTAGGATGAACAGATGCCACCTTGTAGGGTCCTGATTGGTTGCGTGTGAAAACTGAATGTCTAGCAGCTAGAAATCGGTTTTCAGTCTACTCTATCTGTACTAGTGACTTGCTGGTTTAACACGTTTTGCTAGGATTCCTAAATGGGACCTTGTAGGACGTTAACTGTTGCTGTCTCCAAGCTAAAAAAAAAAATGAAGCACTTAAGACTGAATTTCCAGTCTAGTGGGTAGTAGTGGAATGCTATTTTAGCTGGTCTCTTAAAAACTGGTGTCTCAAACCTGAATCGGGTAGCATTTAGGGCTCAATTTCCATTATAGTGGTTAATATGCCAGTGGATTAACATTTCCATGGCATAAGTTGCAGTTATTCAATGGCATAAATTGCAGTGGTTATAACCAAATGGGAAATGGCACGTTGTAGGGTCTTGATTGCTTGTATGTGAAAACTGAATGTAGCAGCTAAGACCCAGCTTCCAATCTAGTCTGTAGTAGCGAAATGCTAGATTAGCACATAGTGCTTATAAACGGCAGGCGAAGTTTAGGAGGCACAATGTCAGTTGATCAACATTTCGGTGGCATCTATTGCAATATTTACAACCATTTATACCCTCTTGGCTGCTGTTGTTCTGGCTAGGATTCCTAAATGGGACCATGATGTTGGTGTCTTGAAGCTGAAAATGAATCAGTTATGACTGAATTTCCAATCTAGTGGGCAGCAGTGGAATGCTAGTTTTAGCTAGTATCCCTTCTTTTTATGTAGGATCTTAATTGCTGGTGTCTCAGAGCTGAACAGGGCAGCAGTTAGGACTCAATTTCAATATAGTGGTTAAATGCTAGTTTAGCTGCTCTCTTGTTACTCCTATGTAGGTTCTTAATTGTTGGTGTCTCAAAACTGAATGCGTTTTCCATAGCGTAACTTGAGGAGCAGCTTGTTTGGTAAGATGCTAGTCTAGCTATCTCTTGCTGCACTTTCTTCTTCCTAAGAGTGCATTGATGTAGTCGTTTTTCTGATTGTTGTTGGGAGTAAAAAAAGGGATCTTTTCTCCCTGGTTAGTAGCAAATACTGCATGGGCAAAGGTGAAAGTTGCCTGCTGTTTCTCCCTGAATTTTAAGAATGTCAGTGGATCAACATTTAGGTGCCACAACTTGCATTTTATTCCCCTTTTTTCTTTTTGAAGAAACAAGTTTTTCATTTACTTGTTTGGCTCCTGTTAGGATAGCAAAATGGAATCTGAAAAGTGAATTTGTAGCAGTCAGAACTCAGTTTCCAATTTGGTGGTTTGTAGTCAAATGCCAATTTAGCTGCTCGCTTACTATGTAGGATCTTAGTTGTTATCCTAGCAGGAGTGGACATCTTGTGGGATGTTAACTGTTGATGCTCAAAAACAAATGCAGCAATTGTGACTGAATTTCCAATCTCTAGTGGGCAGTAGTGGAATGCTAGTTTTAGCTGGTCTCATACTAGTAAGATCTTAACTGCTGGTGTCTCAAAACTGAGCAGGCAGCATTTAGGACTCACTTTCCAGTATAGTGATTAATATGCCAGTGGATTAGCATTTCCATGGCAAAGGTTGCAGTTATTCCTTGTTTGCTCCTCAGAGGAAAATATGTTCCATTTTAATTTTCTGGATGCTGCTGTTCTTGGTTGGATGACCAAATGGGAAATGACACATTGCAAGGTATTGATTGTTTGTGTGTGAAAACTGAATGTAGCTGCTGGTATTCTTGCTAGGATAGTAGGATAGTAGTGAAATGCTACTTCAGCACATAGTGCTTATTGTCATTTGCTCTGACATTTAAGAGGCATAATGACAGTGGATCGACATTTCGGTGGCATATATTGCAATAATCCCAAACATTTATACTTGTTTGGCTGCTGGTATTCTTGCTAGGATGTTACGATTACTGAATGAGACCTTGTAGGATGTTAACAGTTGGTGTATCGAAGCTGAAAATGTAGCAGTTGTGACTGAATTTCCAATCCAGTGAGTAGTAGTGGCATGCTAGTTTAGCTGGTCTCTTACTACATAGGATCTTAATTGTTTGTCTCAAATCTGAACAGGGTAGTAGTTAGGACTCAGTTTCAGACCTATTGATGAAATGCTAGTTTAGCTGCTCTCTTACTATGTAGGATCTTAATTGTTCGTGTCCCAAAACTGAATATGGTTTTCCATAGCATAACTGAGGGGCAGCTTGTTTAGCAAAATGCTAGTTTAGTTATCTCTTACCATGTTGACGATTTATACATGTCTAGTTTCTGCTCGCGTTGCACTCTTGTTATGAACTATATTCAAGTGCACTTTCTTCTTTGTAAGAGTATATCGATGTAGATTGCTCTATCGTCACCCGCGGCATTCAATCTCTGTTCCTGCGTTTACTTTTTTTTTTCTGGCTGGATGGATACTTAAGAGTATATATCGATGTAGATGCTTCCCTCCCTCGTAGTAATTGTAGGCTGCTATAGTACGTAGTGCACATGGTTCCACTGAAACTTGCCTGTCATTTTCTCTGAATTTTTTCACTGCATTTCTCTGAAATTAGTATGTGATAAAGCAGTGAATTAGCATTTACGTGGCATGAATTTAAATTGCAGTTATTCCTTGTTTGATTCTCAAAGAAAAAGTAGTTCCATTTACTTTTCTGGATGCTGCTGTTCTTGGTAGGATGAACAAGTGGCACCTTGTAGGGTCTTGATTGGTTATGTTGCAAACTGAATATGTAGCTGCTAGGACCCAGTTTCCAATCTAGTCTGTAGTAGTGACATGCTAGTTTAGCACATACTGCTTGTAGAAAGGTAGGCCAAGTTGCCTGCCATTTGCTCTGAAATTTAGGAGGCATAATGTCAGTGGATCAAAATTTGTTGCTAGGATTCCTAGATGGGAGCTTGTAGGATATTAACTGTTGGTGTCTCGAAGCCGAAACTGTGTCAGTTATGACTGAATTTCCAATCTAGTGGGTAGTAGTGGAATGCTATTTTAGATGGTCTATTACTATGTAGGACCTTAATTGGTGGAGTCTCAACGCTGAACTGGGTAGTAGTTAGGACTCAATTTCTTTAATCCTAGTGTAGCTGCTCTCTTAATACTTGTCTGTAGGTTCTTAATTGTTGGTGTCTCAAAAACTGAATATGTTTTCATAGCATAACTTGAGGGATAGTTTGTTTAGTAAAGTGCGAATTTAGCTATCCCTTACTATATAGATGATTGATCTTTGTTGAAAAATATGTGGATGATTGATAGTACGCTTCCTGTTTCTGCACACAGTGCACTCTGTTATGAACTATATGTATGCTGCACTTTCTTCGTCCGGGTGCATCGATGTAGACGTTTTCCTGATTGTTGTTGGGAGTGAAAATAAGAACCTCTTCTCCCTGGTTAGCAGTAAATACTGCATGGGCAACTCCTGCTGTTTTCTCTTCTGAAATTTATGAATGTCAGTGGATCAACATCTATGTGCCATAAATTGCATTTTCCCTTTTTGCTTGTTGAGGAAACATGTTTTCCATTTACTTGTTTGGCTCATGCTGTTCTTGCTAGGATAACAAAATGGTACCATGTAGGCTCCTGATTGCTGGTATCTGAAAACTGAATTTGTAGCAGTCAGAACTCAGTTTCCAATTTGCTGGGTTGTAATCAAATTCCACTTTAGCTGCTCACTTACTATGTAGGATCTTAGTTGTTTGTTTCACGACTGAATATAATTTTCCATAACATAACTTAGGAGCAGCCTGTTATTACTCTAGTCGTTGGTAGTGAAATGCTTATGATTTACTATGTTGATGACTGATATCTTTCATCTTTCTGCTTGCATTGCACTCGGTTGTTAAGAACTGATGAAAGAACTGTGCAGAGGCATTGCACACTGTTGTGCATTTTTCTCCAGTTCATTATCCCTTTTTTTTTGTTGCTGCTGATCTTTATGCTAATTGTCTTATGTTTCTTCAGTGTGCGGCTGGGCATGTTTTGTGTTCTCAGTGCCCGGAAAAGCTTCGTGAGGTTGGGCACGTTTTGAGGCTGGGTACATTCTGCGCTCTCTGCTGCAAAAGCACTAGCTATTCCCGTTGCGTCGAGCTCGAGCAGTTCATCGACGCCATGAAAGTGCCATGCTCGAACCAAACATACGGCTGCAACGAGTTCGTCGGCTACCAGCAGAAAGAGAAGCATGAGAGTTCATGCCCACATGCTCCATGCTACTGCCCAGAGGATGACTGTGCCTTCAAAGCGCCGGCATGTTGCCTGCTGGACCACTTCGTCAGCGCACACGGATGGTCGCCGACCAACTTGGGTTACAACAAGCCACTGAAGATCCTCTTGGCACGAGACCGCCGATTCACGCTTCTAGTTGGGGAGGACATGTCCTTGTTCCTCCTGATCAACACCCTGACCAGCATCGGCAGTGCTCTCGCTGTGGTCTGCGTCAGGCCCCACGAGTCTGAACCCAGCTATTCGTGCAACATCTCGGCTGCTCATGGTGTTGCTGGTGGGAAAACCGATGGGAGGCTCGTGTTCCAGAAGGATCCTCACGTGTCAAGCAGCTCGCTGGAGAGTGGAGTTCGGCTGGGCAACTTCTTCCTGCTGGTTCCTCTGGAATTCGCCGAGACCTCATCTGGTGAACTCACTGTACACATCCGCATCGACAGAGTGGCGCCGTAGGGATCTCAGCTGGAAGCTATATATGGACAGAGCCCTTTGGGGCACTCAGCTAACACCACTGTCAATGACTGCATATGGTGAAGCAGCTAGCTAGATGTTGCCCAATGCTCTTTAATCACCATCAGCTGGAGGAACTAAAATGTGTTTCCAACTCAGTTGTCTTGTTATGCACGTAGCTTGTTGTCGTTTGTAGTGGTAGTAGAATTTATCTTTGCTTAGCCTGTTGTCTTGTTATGTAGCTTATGTAACTCAGTTGTCCCAATGGAAGATCAGTATCCTGCAACTCAAAATTGTACTCATTTGTCAAGTTTGAACTGGTATTTGAACCAAGAACATATCTCCACTTGGTGCTGCATTGCACAGACGCTGACCAGTGCCAGATCATCGGCATTGATCTTCAAGATTTTGATCAAGATTTTGCATGGTTTCCTCTCTCATAAAAATCTTCCGTTAACGAAAAAGGGAAGGGAATCTCAAACCCTTCCATCTTAGAAGTGTGCATCGCTCGATGCAGAGGCTGGGGGTCATCCTCCTTTTTGAAAAAGAAGACAAATTCCTACAAATTTTTGCAGTAACCTGTCCGGATCCGATCAGCTCTACCTATCTATAAGCAACTAATTAACTGCAGGAAGTAGACTGAGTTTAGAAGACAATTGTTCTACTCTGTAGCTTGTTGTCATTTGGAATGGTACAAGTTTCCTCTTTGTTATACAAAATAGCTTCGGATGTACTGATCTGTGAAAGTGCCAATGGGAGACTGCACATACACACAGTTTTTTTTTAAATGTTCACATGCTTAGTAATTTGTTAATGACATTTTAAAAAATTGTTCGTTAAAATGTAAAAGAATATTCATGTAATTGATAAATATATGTTCTTGAATGTAAAATTTTGTTCGAGCAATTTTGGGAAAATGTCCGTGACATATAAAAAAGTGTTAACCATTGTTGAATATATGTATATTGCATGTACATTAGGCATGTTAGGATTTGTTCATATTCTTTCCTATCACGCCATATCTCCCGATCCCTTCCTTGTATTGAGGATACAGTTGAGATATTGGCCGCCTCTTGTACTCTATATATCTTGCGGCATAATATTAATCAAACTGGGTAGCATCAAATATTTTCTCTACAACCATGAATTAAAAATATATTCACAATATATTATAAATATTCACCGACCGCGTATTTTTTTAATGTTCAACATGTATTCTAAAACGTTCAATGCACAGTCAAAAAATGTTTAAACTGTATTAAGAAATGGTTCAACATGTAGTCGAGTAAATTTCAATGTGTCTTTGAAATTATTTAAATTAAAAATGTTTGTACACTTAAATTGGGCGTTTCTCAAAATCACGAATTTTAACACAAAATAAAAGAAGAAAGAAAAAGAAAAGAGAGAGAACCAAAAAAAAGGAAATAGAAAATAGAAAACCTTAAGGATAAAACCTGGCAAAAAGGAAGGCAAGCCTTTCTCAAGGACAACCTCCCCTATTTGACGCTCTCTGCATCAAAGGGTCGACCAGAACGCACAGGAGGGCGATCTATTGGGCGGGCCCATCTCCCACTATAGCTGGGAGTTCCGGTTTTGGGAAGCTTCCAGATGGTTCGCAGCCGGTTTTCCCGGTATTGCATACCTTCTAGAAGGTTGCTGAACTGTTCTTTTTATGTTTTTCGTTTTTTCTTTTACTTTCTTCTTCTCTTCAATTTTTGTTTCTAACTGTATTAATTTAACAAATCGTTCAAAATATTCAAAAACATGTGTTTCCAAAATTTGGTCGGCATTTTAGAAACTACTTGCATTTTTAAAAAATTGGTAGCGTTTTACAGAAAGGTTCAGAGTTCTAGAAAACCTTGAATTTTCCATCTTTTGTTCACCTAAACAAAAAATGTTCACATTTTCCAAATTTTTTTCGGGATTTTCAAATTGTTTTTGGTCACAGATGTAGGTTCCTTGCAACTACTATCACTTACAATGACTGCTCTGTGCTGCTTAATTACCATGTAACAGGAGGAAGTAGACTGAGTTTAGAAGATTTTTTTGTTATGTAGCTTGTTTTCATTTGTAATGGTAGAAGTAATCCTAATTACGAACTCATCAGTGTCATGACTGGGGCTGCTCTTGGTTATGTAAAGTAGCTTTGGATGTACTGATTAATTAAAGTGCCAATGAAAGATCAGTAAATAACCTAGAACTCAAAATTAGTTTGAGTAGCTAGTAAGATGAATAGTACTCCTATTGAATTAATATTTGATCTAAGAGCTGCGGTAGTACAAACCCTTATATCTTCACCTGGTTTCTCTTCTCTGCATTGCATAAACGCTAAATTTGCCATGTCTCCATTGCCAGATCAGTAACATTTATCTTCCTGATTTTTGCATGGTTTTCCTCTCTTAGAAAAATCAGTAAAAAAATGGGAAGGTAAAACTCACCCCCTTCAGTTTAGAAGACAAAATTCCTACAAATTTCGGATCCGATCAACTCTACATATCTCTAAGCAACTGCTCTATGCTCTTTAGTTAACTGTAATTAAATGGAGGAAGTAGAGTGAGGATGTGTTTGGTTCAGCTATGTAGCTAGTTCATTGTTTTTGAAATAGCTCGCCATTCATGCCGAATGACGGCTATGTAGCTTGTTATCATTTATAATGGTAGAAGACAATTGTTCTGAGTTTAGACGACAAGTGGTCTGTTATGTAGCTTGTTATCATTTATAATGGTAGAGTTTATTCAAATTCACAAACTCATGAGTGTCATGAATGAGTCTGCCATTAGTTATACGAAACAACTTTTGATGTAGTTCTTATTAACTAATAAAGTACCAGGGGAAGATTTGTACTTGCAGTTCAAAATTATATTTGCCAAGTTTGATTATTAGCTAGTAAGATGGAGATTCTTGGTACTAGTCATTGATCCAAGAGCTGGTGTAGGCAAACTCTTATCCCGGTGAAAAATGATCTGCATTGTGCAAACATAGATTGCCATCTGGTACTAGTCATTATGAACTCTTCGGATCGCGTCGGTGGCCGCTGGCGTCGCTACAGCCTATAGGAAACGGGATCGTCGCCTCATCGAATTGATCGTCGGCAATCCTCGGGGCGTTGCCAGATTGGAAACGGAATCGTCGGATCGATCGGCGACCGCGATAGTTCCAGACTCCAGAGCGCGTGCGTGAGGCGACACGGGCACGTGGCGACAGTTCCTGGCGAGCGGATTGACACGAGCACACGGCGCCAGTTCCTGGCGAGCGGATTGACACGGGCACACGGCGATAACTCTCACGGCTTCAAAACAGGTAGCCTGTCGCCGACGAGTCTTCCTTTCTGAATACCTTCGACCCCTACTTCTAATTCCTAATTTCCTAATAAACTTTTGACAATGATCGTTATAGATCGGTTCTTGCCTCCTAGATCACAGTATAGCAGTTCATCCGGACTCGCCGCATGAGCTCTCGCAACCACATCCCCCACTGCACCACCATCCCCACCTCATCCCTCGCCGCCATCATTGAAGATTTAGTTTCAAAGAATACTAAAAGAAAGATGTTGTTCAAATAAACAATATGCAACCAGGAGTTGAATAGGTATTATTTTAAATATATCCAATTTATATTTAGGAACGGAGGGAGTACCATATATAGTATAATTCATTTTTTAGTGAGTTAGGTCCCCATTTTTTAGTTTCGCACAGGGCCTCGGATTTTCCAAAATTTCCAGGATAAATAGTACTAATCAATAGTTTAAAGTTCCAGATCTCGGATACAACCCACTCGGGGCTTCGATTTCGAATCAACTCGAATGCAATGACTACTAATAAAAAAACTGGATGCATATTAACTAAGGAGTTGTTGATGATGACTTGACGTAGCGGAGCTTGCCATCGGCGGAGGCGGCCACGCTCCGGTGCGAGCGCCTCCCTCCCGCTTACGCCTTGGAGTCATCGTCCTCGGTGATGTCCGACGCGAGGGCAGCGAACGGGTTGGGCGGGGCGGAGACTCCGGTGGCGGTCAGGTCGACAGGGACCTCCTTAAGGGTCCCGTCCTCCTGCACCTCGACTTAGACGCGCGGACCCGACGCCATCTTGGAGGCGGCATTGGAGAAGCCGAATTCGCCGGTGCCGCGCTCCGCGCTCATCTGCTCCTCCCTCCTCCTGAGAAAGAGCGATCCAAGCCGAAGTGACCCAGATGGCCCCCACCGCCCCGCCCCGTGCTCCCACCGTACGTCGCCCCGCCACCCCTCCTCCGCCCCGTCGCGCCGGCCAAGTGTGGCACCCCGCTTTCGGCCTTCCGCACGCCGTCTCGACCATGATGTTGTCCCGTCACATCTAGCTGTAGGTGCAGCTCAACAGCACGAAAGAGCATGTCCAGTCCTTCTTCCCGCAAGTGAACGCCTCCGGCGCGTTCCCACGGACGACGAGCCAAGGCCTAAGCGGAGGGGCTTGCGCCGGAGCGTAACCGACTCCGTCTATGCCGAGCTTGGGCAACATCAACTACGAAGAGTCTCCAGATAACTATATATCTACCTATATTATGGATTTAGTATGAAGTCAAATATAATAAATATTGGGCACAGGTGCGAGTCAAATAAATATCAATATTTATACTAAAAGTTAATGCATGTTAATTTATAAGTCATTTTTCCAACTCACAGTGATTGCTAATTTTTATGTTGAACTTAAACATTTTTCATAATTGAATTACATTTCTCAATAAAATACACACTAAAACATGTTTATATAAGTTCAACTTAAATGTGCTAGTAAGACATGACAAAATTACATGTCTTCCTGGTTAATGTGTGAATCTTGTATTAATGTAGCATATATGTATGCGTGTCGTTCTTAATAAATGTGCGGTATACAAATATATCTTGATAATAAATTTTGCGATTAAATATATGTAAATAGAAGAATCTGGAGTACACTAGATGTTTAAGAAGATTGTGCTACCCAATAATTGGCATGCTACTTCATTCATTTTTTGGGCCGAATATGTTCATATTAGGGTGGGTTCAATAATTTGTTGATGATGTGTATATGTACTTGGTACTAAAATAATATTACTCCATGTAGTACACTGATACGTCTCCAACGTATCGATAATTTTTGATTGTTCCATGCTGTTATATTATTAATCTTGGATATTTTATAATCATTTATATCATTTTTGGTACTAACCTATTGTCATAGTGCCAAGTGCCAGTTGCTGTTTTCTGCATGTTTTTTACATCGCAGGAAATCAATACCAAATGGAGTCCAAATGCAACGAAACTTTACTGAGATATTTTATGGATCAGAAGACACCCTATGGGCTAAGGCAGCGCCTGGGGGTGCTCCGAGGGGAGCACAACCCAACCCTAGGGGAGTCGACGAAAATCAATTCCAGCCGCCGCAGAGCATAACCCAGCTTAACGTTCGATGATGATTTGTATTATAAGTTATGTGATTTGATGACCGAAGTTTGTTCGGAGTCCCCGATGAGATCACGGACATCACGAGGAGTCTTGAAATGGTCGAGAGGTAAAGATTCATATATTGGAAGGCTATATTCGGACACCGAAAGTGTTCCGGGTGATACGGGTCACCGAAAGGGGTTCCGGGCAACCCCCGACAAAGATATGGGCTTAATGGGCCAAATAAGGGAACACACCAGCCCACAAGGGGCTGGTGCGCCCCCTATAGGGCCAGCCACCTGGGGAGAAAGGGAAAGGAAAGTATGAACTAGGACTCCTACTTCCTTCTCCTCCCCCTGCCTTCCTTTCCCCCTTGTCCAAATATGGTAGGAGGGGGGCCAAATTGGAATAGGGGCCCAAGTAGGATTCCTCCTACTTGGGCGCGCCCTAGGCTGCCTCCCTCCCTCTCCCTCCTTTATATACGTGGGGAGGGCACCCCTAGAACACACATCAATTGTTCCTAGCCGTGTGCGGCGCCCCCCTTCATAGTTAACACCTCGGTCATATCTTCGTAGTGCTTAGGCGAAGCCCTGCGCCGGTAATTTTATCATCACCGTCACCACGCCGTCGTGCTGACGAAACTCTCCTTCGGCCTCAACTAGATCAAGAGTACGAGGGACGTCATCGAGCTGAACGTGTGCTGAACACGGAGGTGCCGTACATTCGGTGCTAGGATCGGTCCGATCGTGAAGACGTACGACTACATCAACCGCGTTGATAAAACGCTCCCGCTTTCGTTCTACGAGGGTACGTGGACACACTCTCCCCTCTCGTTGCTATGCATCTCCTATATAGATCTTGCGTGATCGAAGGAATTTTTTTGAAATTACTGCGTTCCCCAACAGTGGTATCAGAGCCAGATTTATGCGTAGATGTTATATGCACGAGTAAAACACAAAGAGTTGTGGGTGATAATAGTCATACTGCTTACCAGCATGTCATACTTTGATTCGGCGGTATTGTTGGATGAAGCGGCCCAGACCGACATTACATGACCGCATTCATGAGACTGGTTCTATCACCATGCTTTGCACACAGGTGGCTAGTGGGTGTCTGTTTCTCCAATTTTAGTTGAATCGAGTGTGACTACGCCCGATCCTTGCTGAAGGTTAAAACAGCACATTTGATGAAAAATCGTTGTGGTTTTGATGTGTAGGTAAGAATGGTTCTTGCAAAGCCCGTAGCAGCCACGTAAATTGCAACAACAAAGTAGAGGACGTCTAACTTGTTTTTGCTGGGCTTGCTGTGATGTGATATGGTCAAGACGTGATTATATATAAATTGTTGTATGAGATGATCATGTTTTGTAACAGTTATCAACAACTGGAAGGAGCCATATGGTTGTCTCTTTATGTATGAAATGCAATCGCCATGTAATTGCTTTACTTTATCACTAAGCGGTAGTGAAAGAACATGTGGTGCCCCATGTTTGGTTTTGGCAATTGATGACAATCTCTTTGGACTAATGGTTGCCTTGAGTTATATTTGAAGGGTTTGTCCATAGGCTTTTCTTGGAGTCCATGTGGTGGTTTCAAGGAGAGTTTGTGATGACCGCGGTGCTATTAAGGAATTATCCAAAGACCGGTCATGTGAGTGTTGAGCTTATTGCAAGCATGTCTTGAAGAATAAGATTGTGTGATCATTCATGTCGACCTTCAAGACATCATCCAAATGAAGAGAGTTGGAAAGATTCAACACACAAAGCGCACAAGATGCACTAGTAGAAAAAGGGACAAACGTGCAGCACATTAGTGCCGGTTTGTATTAGAGCCGGCACTAATGTATACATTAGTGCCGGTTCCAACGGCTAGCCAGGTCGCTCTCATTAGTACCGGTTCGTGGCTAACCTTTAGCACCGGTTCGTGCCACGAACCGGTACTACTGAGGGTGGTGGCAGGATGTTGTCAGTCTGGGCCCCCTCCAGCACCTTTAGTACCGGTTCATGCCACGAACCGGTACTATAGGTCGACGTACATAAACCCTTCGTCCACCCGAGCCACTCTGTTCTTCCCCTTTCCCCTCACTTCTCCTCTGTTCTTCCCCTTTCCCCTCGAGCTCCTCACAAATTTTACCCAAAATTTGTCAAGATTTGAAGGCCCCCATCCATTCAAATGATCACAAAGGTTAGCAACTTTGTCCTTTCAACTCTCATTGCTAGATTAGCTCTTCCCATGCTTTGTATAGTTACTAATTTGTGAGTTTAGTAATTTGGGAGGAAATATATATATGTGCTAGTATTTGATTTATATGCAATTTGAGGTCAAAAATAACACTTAGTTTGCATATGTAGGTGTGGTTTACTTAGTGCCTTCTAAATCTCCGTCGTAACCACCGTCGATCGCCCGCACCGTCCCGTCACCGGCACCACCTTGTGGTGAGCCTCTTGTTCATGTAATTTTATATAAAAAATTGATGTTTGTGTGATTTGGATATATAGTTAATCATGTAATAATTATCTTACCCGTACGTTGTTTGTTATACATAGTGCCATGGTTTTGATATCCGTCCCCGTCGGCCCTCGTCCTTGTTATGATTCGGATGTGGTATATTCTCTTTTAAAACTATTAGTTGCATTTCGTGTTTATGACAAATTATGCCCATCAAGTTGACATAGATATTTTTATCTAGGAGGTATGTGAACCGGAAATTCCAACCGACCCTATTGTCGAGAGGTTAAATTTAGTTGAAAGAGAAAATGAGTACTTGAAAGAAAAATTGAAAAGAATTGAGGGGGAGAAGATGGAATTGGAGTTGCATGTTGTCGATGTCGTCGATGATCACAAGATCAAGATGGAGAAAATGCGCTTGAAGAATAGAAATATTAAAAAATATGCCATCGATAGTGAGGCTTGGTATCATTATGCTGTTGGATCAATTGTTACCTTAGTTGCGATCTTGATCGCATTTGTTGTTGCATTTAAATGCTTTAGCTAGAGAGTTATTTGTTTGTTGCATTTAAGTGTTGTATGAACTTTATGTATGAACTTGTATTAATTTGGTCTATTCGGTGTTGTGTAATGAAGATGAGCCGGCAATGGATGTACGATGACCGATGCTCTCCCCAGTTCGTTGAGGGCGTGCATACTTTTCTGCTTGCGGCTGAGGCAAACAAGCGGGCGGATGGTTTTATGCCTTGTCCATGTGGTGTCTGTAAGAATGATCGCAATTACTGTACGTCAAGAACCATTCACGTCCACCTGTTTGAGTCCGGTTTCATGCCCCACTATAATGTTTGGACCAAGCACGGAGAAAGAGGGGTTATGACGGAAGACAATGAAGAAGAAGAGGACGACGACAGCTATCCTGGCCATGGGTTCCCTGAATACGATGATACAACAATGGGGGAAGAAGCTGAGCCGGTAATGCGGGAAGAAGCTGAGCCGGCAATGCGGGAAGAAGCTGAAGAAGAGGCATCAGATGAGCCCGTTGATGATCTAGGTCGGGCCATTGCCGATGCAAAGAGAAACTGCGCAAGTGATTTGGAGAAGAAGAAGTTGCAGCGCATGTTAGAGGATCACAAAAAATTGTTGTACCCGAATTGCGTAGGTGACAAGAAAAAGCTGGGCACCACACTGGAATTGCTGCAATGGAAGGCAGAGAATGGTGTATCTGACAAGGGATTTGGAAAGTTGCTGGTAATGATAAAGGATATGCTTCCAAAGGACAACGAATTGCCCGAGAGTACGTACAAAGCAAAGAAGGCTGTCTGCCCTCTAGGGTTAGAGGTGCAAAAGATACATGCATGCCCTAATGATTGCATCCTCTACCGCGGTGAGTACGAGGATTTGAACGCTTGCCCAGTATGTGGTGCATTGCGCTATAAGATCAGCCGCGATGAGCCTGGTGATGTCGAGGGCGAGCGCCCCAGGAAGAAGATTCCTGCCAAGGTGATGTGGTATTCTCCTATAATACCACGGTTGAAACGTTTGTTCCAAAACAAAGAGCATGCCAAGGCGATGCGATGGCACAGAGAAGACCGTAACAAAGACGGAAATTTGAGAGTACCCGCTGACGGGTCGCAGTGGAGAAAAATCGAAAGAAAGTACGGGAAGGAGTTTGCAGATGACGCAAGGAGCGTATGGTTTGGTCTAAGCACAGATGGCATTAATCCTTTTGGGGAGCAGAGCAGCAACCATAGCACCTGGCCTGTGACTCTATGTTTGTATAACCTTCCTCCTTGGTTGTGCATGAAGCGGAAGTTCATTATGATGCCAGTGCTCATCCAAGGCCCTAAGCAACCCGGCAACGACATTGATGTGTACCTAAGGCCATTAGTTGAAGAACTCTTACAACTGTGAAATGGAACAGGTGTACGTGCGTGGGATGAGCACATGGGGAAGAATTTGACCTCAAGGCGTTGCTGTTCGTGACCATCAATGATTGGCCTGCTCTCAGTAACCTTTCAGGACAGACAAACAAGGGATACCGCGGATGCACACACTGTTTGGATGATACCGACAGTATATATTTGAATAGTTGTAAGAAGAATGTGTACCTGGGACATCGTCGATTTCTTTCGAGCAGGCATCCCGTAAGAAAGAAAGGCAAGCATTTCAAAGGTGAGGCGGATCACCGGACGAAGCCTCGCCACCGTACTGGTGCTGATGTACATGATATGGTCAAGGATTTGAAGGTGATATTTGGAAAGGGTCCTGGCGGACAACCTGTTCCGAAGGACACGGACGGACGCGCACCCATGTGGAAGAAGAAATCTATATTTTGGGACCTGCCATATTGGAAAGACCTAGAGGTCCGCTCCGCAATCGACGTGATGCACATGACGAAGAATCTTTGCGTGACCCTGCTTGGCTTCTTGGGCGTGTATGGGAAGACAAAAGATACACCTGAGGCACGGGAGGACCAGCAACGTATGCACGGAGAAGACGGCATACATCAGGGTCATGCAAGCTACGCTCTTACCAAAGAAGAGAAGGAAATCTTCTTTGAATGCCTGCTCAGTATTAAGGTACCGTCTGGCTTCTCGTCGAATATAAAGGGAATAATAAACATGGCAGAGAAAAAGTTCCAGAACCTAAAGTCTCATGACTGCCACGTGATTATGACGCAACTGCCTCCGGTTGCATTGAGGGGGCTTCTACCGGAAAACGTTCGATTAGCCATTGTGAAGCTATGTGCATTTCTCAATGCAATCTCTCAGAAGGTAATCGATCCAGAAATCATACCAAGGTTACAGAATGATTTGGTGCAATGTCTTGTCAGTTTCGAGTTGGTGTTCCCACCATCCTTCTTCAACATCATGACGCACGTCCTAGTTCACCTATGCGAAGAGATTAACGTTTTGGGTCCTGTATTTCTACACAATATGTTCCCCTTTGAGAGGTTCATGGGAGTCTTAAAGAAATATGTTCATAACCGTGCTAGGCCAGAAGGAAGCATCTCCAAGGGCCATCAAAATGAGGAGGTCATTGAGTTTTGTATTGACTTTATTCCTGACCTTAAGCCGATTGGTGTTCCTGAATCGCGGCATAAGGGCAGACTGGATGGAAAAGGCACGCTAGGAGGGGAACAAATAATATGTATGGACGGACATTCTCTCACTGAAGCACACTACACAGTTCTACAGAATTCCACCTTGGTGGCTCCGTATATGGATGAACACAAGAATTTGCTACGCTCCAAACACCCGGAGCGGTCTGATGACTGGATTACACGTGAACAAACCAGGAGTTTCGCCAACTGGTTGCAGACACGTACCATGCATGACACCTCTATTGAAGATGACCTGTACTTGCTGTCCCAGTTACCATCTTCGAATATAATGACTTTCAAAGGGTACGAGATAAATGGTAATACATTTTACACGATCGCCCAAGATAAGAAGAGCACCAACCAAAACAGTGGTGTCCGCTTTGATGCAGAAACCAAGACGGGAAAGGAAACATATTATGGTTATATACAGGACATATGGGAACTTGACTATCGACGTGGTTTAAAGGTCCCTTTGTTTCGATGCAAATGGGTCAATATGACACGAGGCGGGGTAACGGAAGACCCGCAGTACGGAATGACAACAGTGGATCTCAACAATCTTGCGTATGCAGACGAACCATTCGTCCTAGCCAATGATGTGGCACAGGTTTTCTATGTGAAGGACATGTCTACCAAGCCAAGAAAAAGAAAAGATAAGGAAGCGAATGCATCGTACGATGAGCCAAAGCGGCACATAGTTCTTTCTGGGAAGAGAAACATCGTGGGAGTGGATGACAAGACAGACAAGTCAGAAGATTATGAAAAGTTTGATGAAATTGCTCCATTCACAGTGAATATTGACCCGAGCATCCCATTAAATGATGAAGATTTTCCATGGTTACGGCGCAAAGGGACACACGCGAAGAAAAAGTTTCACACCCAAAGATCTGGGATGTGATCGGTTTCACTATCATCACTTTCTTCTGTGTTTCACACCCAGGAGGGAATGTCTGTAATAGTTAGGGTAGTTATGTGTTTTGGAATTTGAAACGCGAAGAAATTTTATGTGCAAACAAATTCTTTTCATGCATTTACTGATTTTTTTTCCAGCTAAATGACCCTGAAATTGAAAAGCAATTCAAATGAACTCGGAAAAGGTTGAAAGTTGGCATGGTATCATAATTTCATACAAATAGCATGTGCAAGAAAGTAAAGAGGGTTACGGCAAAAACTGGATGCACTTCGTGTACAAAATGGACAATCTCTTTCGAAGTATCAGGGTTTCCGACGAAAACTGAACTGTTACAAAGGCATTTCATTTTTTAAATAACCTAAGCATTACTAAATTGAATATAATGATAAAACACACTAATATTAAACATAAGAAAAAAGAATCATTGAAAAAACTTTTTTCAAAGTTAAGTTATTCACAAACTAGTGATTCACACAAATTTCAAATAATTCAAAATTTAAACTATTCAAATTTGAAATCTACCGGCACTAACAGAAAGTTTGTAACTTTTTGTACCTAAAGCAAAAATATTCACAAAGAAACTCTAAATACAGCAAAAAACAACTCAAAAATAAATAAAACAAAAAAAATAAAGCAAAAAAAATTAAGAAAAAAAGCCCGCCTACTGGGCCAAAGCGACCTGCATACGACTAGCGACACAACCTTTCGTTGGGCCAGGATGCAGGCCCGCGAAGGCCCAGTAGGCCCACAAGGCGAGGAGGACAGGTAGGCCCAGTAGGCCTGATTAGGAGAGGAGCTCGAGAGAGCTACCGCACTTGGGCTTATAAACCAGTGCGGTAGCCCCTCGACTAGCGAGGTGGGACTAAACTTCCGCACCGCACCTGCGCCAGCGCACCCCCTTTAGTACCGGGTCGTGGCTCCAACCGGTACTAAAGGGGGGGGGGCCTTTAGTACCGGTTTGTGCCACCACCCGATACTAAAGGGGGTGCGCTTCCCGCCGCTTGGCCTGGCCAAAACAGACCTTTAGTACCGGTTGGTGGCTCCAACCGGTACTAAAGGTGCCTTCTATATAAGAAAACACTTCGAAATTTCGTCAGTTTCTCATCTCTCCCTCTGCTTCTTCTCCTCTGCACCGTCGCCCGCCGCCCCCGCCGTCTCCATATCCCTCGACACCGCCCCGGCCCGTCGCCGCCCCGTCCCCGTCGTCGCCGCCCCGTCGTCCCGTCCCCGTCGTCCCCGTCGTCACCGCCGCCCCGTCCCGGCTGCGTCGTCACCGTCCCCGTCGTCGTCGCCGCCCCGGCCCGTACGTCCCCGTCCCCGTCGTCGCCGCCCCGGCCCGTACGTCCCCGTCCCCGTCGTCGCCGCCCCCGTCGCCGTCCCCGTCGCCGCGCGCCCCCCGTCGCCTCTCGCCTCGCCGGCCGGTGAGCGCGCGCACACACACATACATTTTTAGTTATAGATTTTTCTGTTTTTAAGAAATTGTTAGACATTTTTCTATTTTTTAGAAATAGTTAGAAATGTTAGAATTGTTAGAATTGTTAGAAATGTTAGAAATTGTTAGAAATTTTTCTGTTTTTTAGTTATAGGAATAGTTATAAAAAAGTTAGAATTGTTAGAAATTTTTCTGTTTTTTAGCTATAGAAATAGTTATAAAAATGTTAGAATTGTTAGAAATTTTTCTGTTTTTTAGTTATAGAAATAGTTATAAAAATGTTAGTTATATATATAGAAATGTTATAAGTTTTTTCTGTTTTTTAGTTATAGAAATATTAGAAATGTTATAGAAATGTTAGTTATATATAGCATTGTTAGAAATGTTATAGAAATGTTAGTTATAAAGAAATGTTAGAAATTTTAGTTATCAAAATCCAATCATTAAAAAAATGTTACTTTTTGCGGGCATATAGCTAGTATTTGTTCTCGACGATGCCCGGCCCGCATCCTCGCCGTCGACCCGTCCGCGACGACGTCCAGCCGACCCATGTCCTGGACTGGGCTCCGCCGGGCTGGCACTGGGAGGTGCTGCTTGGAGGGGCGCGCCGGTTGACGAGGAACCCGGCCGCGGGTCCCGTCGTCGACCCTGATCTCGTTTGGTGGCGTTCGCGTGGGCCAGTTTCGGTGCGGAGGGACCCGGCCCCGCCGGAGGTGGTACGTCGCCGTGTCAGGGAGGAGGACGAGCACGTCCATCGCTACATGGTTGCGTTAGAGGGCGGCAGGTTCTCCAATACGTGGCAGTATCTTCGGGGATCTCACTTCAGCTATGATCCTGTGAGGGTTCCTCCTCTTTGGGTGTCCACTGCCCGCGCCGGAGGAACCGCGAGTGTCCTAGATTCTTCTGTAGTATTCGATCTTTATTAGCTAATAGCCATTGATGTACTATTCAATATTATATATTATTCGAGACGATGTATTCGAGATTATATCTATTATTCTGGACGATGTATTCGAGATTATATCTATTATTCGAGATTTGAATACTAAATTGTTTTATATTTCTTTTGGATTAGTTAAACAAAAGCTATGGCAGACAATACCGACAGAGAGGGAGAACAGACCATGTTCAATATGATACGCGGGGCAGATGATAATCAGAATGAAGAAGATTATGACGGCTCCGAATTTCTAAATAACACCGGAGAGGGTGATATGATATTCGATCACGACGAAGTCATGAACTATGATTATGACGATGACGAAGAACATGTTGATCCTGAAACAACAAACACCGACGAGGTATATATATTTATATAAGCAGGCATCTGGTGATCATCACATGTTTTAAATGACTTGAAGATATATTAACGAATCGATCTTTGTTCTTTCAGCCATCCGGATCGAGCAAATCTTCAGGCAAAAGGACGAAACGAGGCCCGAACAAAAAGTTAAAGCCGGGCGTAAAGTACAATATCGAGGCATGTGGCCCTACTGGCAAACCATTAGCGCCTAAGAAGATTGCGGACAAGTTCGTTCGTCAGTGCGGAGTTCTTGTGAAGGACCAACTCCCGATCAAACTTCAAGAATGGAGAGCGCCGGCAAAGCCACGTCCAGATGTTACTTATGTCGACAAGAATAAAAAAGATCTGCTTTGGGATACTCTCATGGAACATTTCACCCTACCAGATCATTTCACAGAAGCAGATGTGCAGAAAGTCAAAGAGGCTGCTCTTAAGATGATGGCGACTGCATTCAAGAACTACAAGAATGGTGAATGGAACAAGTACGTCAACAGAGGAAGGAAGACTCCAGTATTCAAGGGAACACTGGAGAACCAACATGATCATTGGGACGATTTCGTGAAATTCAAGGATTCGGAATTAGCTAAGGAACGGTCGAGAATAAACAAGAAGAATGCCGAAAAAAGGATAAGTTCCATAAGCTGGGGCCAGGTGGCTATGCGGTGGCAATGCCTAAATGGGATAAGTCTGAGAAAGAGATGGAGGATGCAGGTGTCACTCCGGCTACTAAGAGCTGGCCCCCCAGGGTCAGGACTTGGTTCTATGCGCATGGGGGGGAGTTGGATCGGGAGACAGGCAATGTTTCGACGAGGGCAAGTCTGAAGGGAGCCGACGATGCGATACTAGTTGCAATAGAAGAGGCACGAACGGGGGTGTTCCAGCCCAACAGAGAGAACGACGAGCTTACGTGTGCCCTGGGAAATCCTGAACACCCGGGAAGAACACGAGGCAAGGGCGCTCTGCCGTGGTATGAGGGGTTTTCAGACTGGAACAACGACTACAGAACCCGTGCGAGAAAGAAGATTGCGGAGGAGAAGAAGAGGAAGATGGAGGAGGAGCAGAGGAAGCGGGACTATGAACACCTTCAAGGCCTAGAAGCAAGTCAAGCGGAATTGGCAGTCAAATTCCAGCGGCAGCAGGAGCAGATCGACTCACTTACCCATCAAAGGGGGTCTCAGCAGCTGCAGCAGCTAGCGGATGATCCAGCATTGGATAGCACCGGCCCATCCATGCCGAGAAGCAGCGTGGGTTCCGTCCCGGACGACGCAATGCTGGGTAGATACCCCGTGGATGACATCACGGAGAACACTAACTGTGAGCTACACGTCAAAATGAAGAACATATCCATGAAGGTGGCGGACGGCTGTGCTTTCACAAATCCCCCCGAGGCAACCTACCATTGCAACCCGATTCCAGCGGGCTATGCTCGTGTCTTGGTTGATGAGGTGGTGGACCCACCATATTCGGGGCTACAACTTGACATTGCTGGAGGTGACGGCGAGCGCTTTCTCGGAGAGGCTAAACATCGTATCATCCTATGGAAAAAGGATTGCATCATCTTTCCAAGGCCACTGGCACCGCGTCACCCGAGTCCTCGTCGAAGTCCGCCACCGAGTCAGCAAACTCCCGCTCCTCCAAGTCCGGCAAAGTGTCAGGACAATCGTCCTCCTCCAAGTCTGGCAAAGTGTCAGGACAATCCTCCTCCTCCAAGTCCGCCACAGCGTCAGACGTCCACTCCTCCTCCAAGTCCGGCACAACCTCAGGCCACTCCTCCTCGTCCAACTCAGTCCCGTCAGCCGTCTCCGCCGCCTCAGCAATCGCAGAAGAGACACCCCGCAACTATGGTGCGTAGCGGTACGAGTCGAGGTAGTACAGGAAGTACAGGCGGAGGCAAGCGATATAAATATGGTGCAAGCCTCAAGCCTCTTCCGCAAAGGTCTTATGACAGGTCCGAGGAGGAAATCACAGCCATATCGAAGGCCGAGGTGGAAGCCCATTTTGCACCGAAACCGCCACCGCCGCCAAGGGAGAAACTGCCCGAGAAAACGATTGACCACTTCATTCGTATGGCTCAACCACCAGCTTCCAAGCCTGTTGACACAAACTATGAGCGCCACATCAGGAAGTTAAATCGAGCACGTCTACAAAGGGAGGCCAGCACGTCTACATCGGGATCGAGCAAACAAGAAGCAGCTGCCAAAAAATGCGGGAAAACCATTCCCCAGCTGGGAGAACAGGCGGCGCAATCGATCCCCTCGCTTGTTGTGCCAACATCAGGTGACAGTACGCGCCCCCAATATTATTGTGGGCAAACAGTGCATGTTCCCGAGGTGGGCAATGTGGTAATAACGGAGGAGCATATAATGCAGGCTGAAGTTCTCAACATCACTGTTGGACAACTCCTCGAGATCGAGCCCATGCCTTTGCTTAGAGAGGATGAAGTAAAACCGAAATATGTCCGGGGCCAACCTTTGGTCGCGCCAGACAAGGTCAAGAACCTCCCAACGAGAATGTATGAATTGCATCAATGGTACATGAACATTACCAAGATTTCAGATCGAGTGTCCCTCATGGTGAATGTCAAGAAGGACCATTACTACCATGAGAAAGCTGGGTCCGTTGAGTATTTAGAACTGTTTCAGTTATACAATCAGGACGCACTCGACAAATCTATCGTCAGTTGCTATTGTCTGTAAGTGATCTCTTTCTATAATTTAAGTCTCAAGCTAGCTGTAGTGATCCTTTTGATCAATCATTACCTGTAATTATCCTCACTATATTCTTTTCTGTGGTATTATGCAGGATGAAGATATATGAAATGAGAAAAGGTGGACGCTATGGCATTGGGTTCATTGACCCAAACACCGTTAATGAATTCACATGGAAGATAAATGAACATCATGCAAAGGAAGTAGAGGACAGCATGCTAGAGTTCTTGAAGCGCCTCAAATACAATGAAGATATACTACTTCCTTACCACTTTGGGTGAGTCATACTGTCTTGTACTACAAATTCTCTGTTTTTGCCTACTAGCTAGCTACATGTTTTTTGCTTACATATGCCCGCTTAATTAAGACATGTAAACGTGTGTGCATGCAGATTTCACTGGGTCTTGTGTATCATTAAAGTTGACGCCGGAACAGTTGAAGTACTGGACTCACTAATCTCAAAAAAAACTGACTTTAACATCTTGTATGAGATAGTCAACAGGTAATTTCAATCATTATTAACTATATATCTCGGCCTATTTAGTTCGTCATTTCATGATATGAACTATTTAATAACCCCTTTATCCATTTTCTTTGTCGGCGGGCAGGGCTTGGGCAAGATTCATCAGCGTCACGGAAGGTGAATGGAAACAAAAGCTTCAATGGGTTCGACCCAAGGTAAGTAATTAAGTAGTACTAGCTAGCTAGCTAGCTGCCATCTCTTTAATTATCATGCTTGATTAATTTTTATCTGGTCAAATTCCATTCTCGTAAAGGCCCTAAAGCAGGCGCAGGGGACTGATCTGTGTGCATTCTGCGTTTGCGAGAACATTCGCATGATGGCGTCCGAAAGGAGCAGATCTCAAAGACAGCAATGGGTACGCTTGTCAGAACACTATTCACAATTTTTATACCATTATCGATATCTAGTCACACAACTAATACACATGCATATTGATCTCCTTCTTAACAGTTCAAAAAGGTGCGGGAGAAGCTCATAGAAAGGGAGCGCGTAGAAGCACTTCAAGAGGAAATAGCGGGATTTTTGCTCGACCAGGTCATAAATCCGAATGGAGAATTCTATTACCCGCTACCGCCCCCATGAAAACCACTTTCAATTGTCATCGTGCTCCGAAGGCACCAATTAGACTGGCTCCGAAGGCAACATTCATATGTAGGAGAAATTGTATATAGCTATACATGTGTGTATGTGTGAATTAATTAATATGATGGTTTAATTTGTGAGACATTGATGTGATATATATATATATGCATGATTGGTTCTACTAGAAATTCTATATATATATATATTATATAATATATATATATATATATATATATATATATATAACGTGTACAATGTGTAGTATCATAAAATACCAGCAAACGAAAAAGAATTAAAATGGAAACACAAAATTAAATGAAAAAGAAATCATAAAACTAAAAACCCCCCAAACCTTATAGTACCGGTTGGTCTTACCAACCGGTACTAAAGGGCTCCAGGTCCCCGGAGCTGGCTCGTGCCACGTGGTTGCCCTTTAGCACCGGTTCGTGCTGAACCGGTACTAAAGGGGGGGGGGCTTTAGTGACCACAAATTAGTGCCGGTTATGTAACCGGCACTATAGAGCCTTACGAACCGGTGCCAATGCCCGGTTCTGCACTAGTGATGTACCGAGGGATCAAGTGATCCCATGGTATGGTAACCATTGTCCATTACGCTCTGTGTGCTAACCCATGGTCTTCGTGAGAGTTCTTTGTGGGGTTAGGTTGCGGTGTGCAAGTTCAAGTGATGCATCACGAAGAGATCAAGTGCTTGAAGCTTGCCGTCCATTGTGGTGACAATGGACTTGTGAAGATGAGCGGAAGAGTGGCTCACCCATAGTGGAGTATGGGGGAGCAATCAACTAGTCTTCATCAAGCCAACGCAATCAAGAAAGGTGGTCCAACTTGAGGGAGTCAAGATCGTCATCATCTAGCTCAAGTGGACTTTGTGCAAGGCAAAGGTTTGCCCTTGATAGGTTTTCTATTTTACCGGTCTCATGGTAGTTGTGGGAGACCGGGTTATAAGATCGATTGCCGTACTATCAAGGGGGGCTCTCGATGAGTTGCTTGATCGTATCATTCGTAGAGAGCTCAAACCATTGCATCCTTGCATCATCTTTATTGGTTCTTGTTTGGTTCTTCTCCTTGCGAGCTTTGGAGCTTATGGTCATTTTTATGACAAGCTCGAGTTCATCCAAAACGGAGTTCACATGCGTCTTCTATGATGTTTTCGATGTTGGAGAGTATGCCGGTTCTTCTCTGTTGGAGGTTTCACTCCTTTGCTTGGTAGGCATACCTCCCCTGCCTCTTCTTACTATTTTGATGCTACTCATTGTCTTGTATCCAACAAGCTTGAGTTTGCTCAATTCGGAGCTCATTTGCAGAAGTTATGGCAGTTCTGGTTTTATTGTTTCCCTCTGTTGTCTTTTCTGCAAAATGAAGGACTCCTAGTGTTGCTGATCTGGGGAATGCGGTAGTACTGCTCTCCGGAGCGGTAGTACCACAGGCACTTGCGGTAGTACCGCAGTCCCCTGCGGTAGTACTCCAGGTGCTCACGGTAGTACCGCTCTGTGGGAGCGGTAGTACCGTAGCCTCAGGCCAGGCGCAGCTGCTCGAGCGGTTGTAGGGGCGGATGTAATTTTTTACATCCGCGCCCTACGCGGTAGTACCGCGCCGCGGAAGCGGTAGTACCGTGGGCTCTGGCCAGGCTTAGCAGCATGAGCGGAAGTAGGGGCGGATGTAATTTTTTACATCCACGCCCTACGCGGTAGTACTGCTCTTCGTGTGCGGTAGTACCGTGCCGGAGTTTTGCGCAGGTCCTCCCTCAGCGGAAGTAGGTACGGAAGTAATTTTTTACTTCCGTGCTTTCTGTGCGCCTAGTGTTGCCTGCCTTATGATAGTACCATAGGGGCGCGCGGTAGTACCGTTCCGGCGATTCTACCGCTCGTTGCCCTGTGCAACAGGTCTTCATCTGGCCAGTACTGCACTTGCGGTAGTACCGCAACCTGCAGCGCTAGTACCGCAGCCGACCGCGGTAGTACCGCAGCTTCGTGCGGTAGTACCGCGTTGTGCGGGCTGAATGAGGGGATAACGGTTGGATTTTCTCCCCACCTATAAAAGGGGGTCTTCTTCCCCATTGAGACCTTATCCATTGAGCTCGTGTTCTTCCCCCATTGTTGACCTTCTTCGAGCTTGCTAACTCTCAATCGCTCCAATGATTCTTGCTAGTTCTTGAGGGAAAAGAGAGAGGAGATCTAGATCTACGTTTCCACCAATCACTTTCTCCTCTATGTGAGGGGAACCCCTTGGATCTAGATCTTGGAGTTCTTCGTGTTCTTCTTTCGTTCTTCCTCTCATTTTCCTCCGTAGCATTAGGTGCTTCGATGGGATTTGAGAGAGAAGGACTTGGGCACTCCGTGTGCCCTTGCCATTGCATTTGGTGCATCGGTTTGAGTTCTCCACGGTGATACGTGGAAGTTACAAGTTGAGAAGCTTATTACTCTTGGGTGCTTGGTATCCTTGAGGTTGTTCCTCTTGGGTGCTTGGGTGCCATAGACGGTTGGTGGTGTTCGGAGCTCAATCATTGTGGTGTAAAACTCCGGGCAAGCGTCGGGGTATCCAATTAGGTTGTGGAGATCGCCCCGAGCATTTTGACGGGTACCGGTGACCGCCCCCAAGGGTTGTCAAAGTGTACGGGTTCGGTGACCACCCCCAAGGGTCGCCATTTGTACGGGTTCGATGACCGCCCTCAAGGGTCCCTTAGTGGAATCACGGCATCTTGCATTGTGCGAGGGCGTGAGGAGATTACGGTGGCCCTAGTGGCTTCTTGGGGAGCATTGTGCCTCCACACCGCTCCAAACAGAGATTAGCATCCGCAAGGGTGTGAACTTCGGGATACATCGTCGTCTCCGCGTGCCTTGGTTATCTCTTACCCGAGCCCTTTACTTATGCACTTTACTTTGTGATAGCCATATTGTTCTTTGTCATATATCTTGCTATCACATAGTTGCTCTTCTTGCTTAGCATAAGTTGTTGGTGCACATAGGTGAGCCTACTTGTTGTAGGTTTTGTGCTTGACAAATTAACCGCTAGGTTTGCATTTGTTCAAGCCTCCACCGTAATTATTTTAAAATGCCTATTCACCCCCCCTCTAGGCGACATCCACGATCTTTCAGGTAGCAATAGTCGTAGAAGCAATAGTTTGTGAGACGACAACAATGCTAGGATGGTGATCATGACGGTGCTTTGGAGATGGAGATCAAAGGCACAAGATGATGATGACCATATCATATCACTTATATTGATTGCATGTGATATTTATCATTTTTGCATCTTATTTTGCTTAGTACGACGGTAGCATTATAAGATGATCTCTCACTAAATTTCAAGGTATAAGTGTTCTCCCTGAGTATGCACCGTTGCTACAGTTCGTCGTGCGGAGACACCATGTGATGATCGGGTGTGATAAGCTCTACGTTCACATACAACGGGTGCAAGCCAGTTTTGCACATGCAGAATACTCGGGTTAAACTTGACGAGCCTAGCATATGCAGATATGGCCTCGGAACACTGAGACCGAAAGGTCGAGCGTGAATGATATAGTAGATATGATCAACATAGTGATGTTCACCATTGAAAACTACTCCATCTCACGTGATGATCGGACATGGTTTAGTTGATTTGATCACGTGATCACCTATATGATTAGAGGGATGTCTATCTAAGTGGGAGTTCTTAAGTAATATGATTAATTGAACTTTAATTTATCATGAACTTAGTCCTGATAGTATTTACATATCTATGTTGTAGATTAATAGCTCGCATTTAGCTCCCCTATTATATTTTTTGATGTGTTCCTAGAGAAAACTAAGTTGAGATGATAGTAGCAATGATGCGAACTGGATCTGTGATCTGAGGATTATCCTCATTGCTGCATAGAAGAATTATGTCCTTGATGCACCGCTTGGTGATAGACCTAGTGCAGGAGCAGATGCAGACATTATGAGCGTTTGACAATGCTCGGTATGATGACTACTTGATAGTTTAGTGCACCATGCTTTACGGCTTAGAACCGGGACTTCTAAAACGTTTTGAACGCCACAGAGCATGTGAGATGTTCCAAGAGCTGAAATTGTTCCTAGAGGCAATAATAAAGTTGTTATTTTATACTTTCTTATTCATGATAAATGTTTATTATTCATGCTAGAATTGTGTTGATCGGAAACCTAAATACATGTGTGAATACATAGACAAATACTGTGTCCCTAGTGAGCCTCTACTTGACTAGCTCGTTGATCAAAGATGGTTAAGGTTTCCTAACCATGGACATGAGTTGTCATTTGATAACAGGGTCACATCATTAGGAGAATGATGTGATGGACAAGACCCATTTGTTAGCTTAGCATTATTACCGTTCAAGTTTTATTACTATTGCTTTCTTCATGCATGTCAAATACATATTCCTTCGACTATGAGATTATGCAACTCCCGGATACCGGAGGAACGCCTTGTGTGCTATCAAGCGTCACAACGTAACTGGGTAATTATAAAGATGCTCTACAGGTATCTCCGAAGGTCTTTGTTGTGTTGGCATAGATCAAGATTAGGATTTGTCACTCCGAGTATCGGAGATGTATCTCTGGGCCCCCTCGGTAATGCACATCATAAGAAACCTTGCAAGCAAAGTGACTAATGAGTTAGTTGCAGGATGATGCATTACGGAACGAGTAAAGAGACTTGCCGGTAACGAGATTGAACTAGGTATGAAGATACCGACGATCAAATCTCGGGCAAGTAACATACTGATGGACAAAGGGAATAACATATGTTGTCATAACAGTTCAACCGATAAAGATCTTCGTAGAATATGTAGGAGCCAATATGAGCATCCAGGTTCTGCTATTGATTATTGACCGGAGAGGTGTCTCGGTCATGTCTACGTAGTTCTCGAACCCGTAGGGTCCGCACGCTTAATGTTCGATGATGATTTAGTATTATATGAGTTATGTGATTTGGTGACCGAATGTTGTTCAGAGTCCCGGATGAGATCATGTACATGATGAGGAGTCTCGAAATGGTCGAGAGGTAAAGATTGATATATAGGAGGATAGTATTCGGACATCGGAAGTGTTCTGGAGTGTATCAGGTATTTATCAGAGTACCGGGGGGGGGGGGGGGGGGATGGGTTACCGGAACCCCTGGGGGAAAGATATGGGCCATATGGGCCATAAGAGGGGAGCACACCAGCCCACGAGGGGTGGCGCCCGCCCATGGAAGGAGGCCAAGTGGGGGAAGGGAAAGAGGGGGTTCGGCCCTCCTTTCCTTCTCTCCTTCCTCTTCCCTTTTCCCCTCCGGTAATTATGGAAGGGGGAGGCCGAATTGGGGAGGACCCCAAGTAGGATTCCTCCTACTTGGGGCGCACCCTTGCTGATCCCTCCCCCCTCCCACCTATATATACGTGGGGAGGGGGCGCCTAGAACACACAACATCAATTGTTAGCCGTGTGCGGCGCCCCCTCCACAGTTTACGCCTCCGATCATATCTTCGTAGTGCTTAAGGCGAAGCCCTGCGTGATCACATCACCATCACCGTCACCATGCCGTCGTACTGACAGAACTCATCTCCTTCCTCGACATCTTGCTGGATCAAGAGGACGAAAGGACATCATCGAGTTGAACGTGTGCAGAACTCGGAGGTGTCGTATGTTCGGTACTTGATCGGTCAGAGCAAGACAAAGTTCGACTACATCAACCGCGTTGTCAAAGGCTTCCGCTTACGGTCTACGAGGGTACGTAGACACACTCTCCCCTCTCGTTGCTATGCACCTCCTAGATAGATCTTGCGTGAGTGTAGGAATTTTCTTGAAATTGCATGCTACGTGTCCTAACACAAATGTAGGGAGGGTATGAGGGCTCGCGGACGTGCTCGGGCAGCCCTCCACGTAGGACGTGGCCCAGCCTGGACCACATTTTTCTCTTTGTTTAGTCTTTCTTTTCTTTCCCTTTCTTCTCTTCACCAATCACATGCAAGTGACATGACATATAAGGGAGAAAATGATAAGTGTGGATGCATGAACAGACAAATAGGGGCTCAAAACGGATAGTCCGGGCGTGTCCGCAGGCATTTAGGGGGCTAGATTTGCTAAGTTCAGCTGTAGATGCTCTAATTCGACTGGTGACCGACCGTGGGCGCCTACGGGTGCTACTGCAGCTGCAGGGACATTTTGATTCATTTGGTCTGTCATAGAGATTTTTCCTTCGAATGCTTTGCTTGTGACATCCTGATCCAGTTATCTTTGGCTGCAGGTGCAGGTACAGGGCCGCCGCCGCCATGGGGAAGCTCCCCTCTAACCACCCCACCCTATGCCCTTCGGTGATTGCCGCCTCTGCACCCTCACGGGCGACGGTCTCTACTTCTACGGTGGCTGCACAGGTTTCATCCCGAGCACTTTGTCACCGCGCACAGATGGTCGCCGACCAACTTGGGTTACAACAAGCCACTGAAGTTCCCCTTGGCACGAGACCGCCGGTTCACGCTGCTTGTTGGGGAGGACATGTCCTTGTTCCTCCTGGCAACACCCTGACCAGCATCGGTAGTGCTCTCGCCGTGGTCTGCGTCGGGCCCCATGAGTCTGAACCGAGCTATTCGTGCAACATCTCGGCTGCTGCTCATGGTGTTACTGGTGGGAAAACCAATGGGAGGCTCGTGTTCCAGAAGGATCCTCATGTGTCCCCTTCCGTCCTATGTAACAAGTTGATTTCATAAATGAAATCTTGGCACTGAACATCTTTGTTCTTGTGTTGTCTGCTGCAGGTCCCACTTGGTCTGGCTCTGGGGAAGGTGACTCACCTGGTGTGGCCGCCTCTCAACATGGGCTGCGTCGAATACTTGTTCAACATTGTTTCAAATGCTTGATCAACATTTTTATATACATGATCAAATTTGTTTCATCATGTTTTTAATACATAGTCAACATTTTTTATATACATATTTAACATTTTCCAAATGCTTGCTTAACATTTTTTAAACACTTGTTCAACATTTTTTTCAAATGCTTGATCAACTTTTTTATAAATACATGATTAAATTGTTTCACATACTTTTTATGCGTACTTTTTCATATACGTTCTAAACATTTTTCCATACACATTTAACATTTCGTATACGTTTTTAAATATATCTACTTAGAATATTTTTAAATATAAAAAAAGTAAGAAAAGAAAGCAAAAAACAAAAACAAAAAACTTGAAAAAATAAAACAGAAAACAAGGCTGGTGTATCCCCCGCGCTTGGGCCGGCCCAACTGGCGGCTCCCTTCAGTGAGGGTTTCCTCCTGTCTCGCTGAATGCGAACATAGGGGTGCCCATAGGATACCTCCTATATGCCGCTGAGTGCGTAGATATGGCAAAAAGGAAAATAGGAAATAAACCCCGCTAAAACCACAGTAGAACCTTCACAGAACTATGCTAAATGGGGCCGGCCTGCTTCAACATTCCTCTCTCTGTAAGCGATAAATATAGAAAACGCGCTACGCCCAAGGTCCAGCCGCTCGCTTGGGTGTTCTTGGCCAAAACACCCAGCGTACCGAGCATGCTCTGGACGCCATGTGTGCCGCGTCCTGGGCATGCGTTGGTGGTGGTCACCCCCTCCCCGTTCCATCTCACGACCGTAACAATTCGATAATTCTACACCTACCTAAACTAACTAAAGTTTTAAATAGCCCCTTTCACTAATTATCATTTTTTTTTCTATTGGCCGCTCGTTGCGGCAAGTTGTTAGAGCGATGCACATGGGAGATCAACAAGCATTCGGGATGGGCCGGCCCGTTAAACATTTTAGAGCTTTCGGTTTTAGGAAGTTTCTAGGTGGTACCCAACCGGTTTTTTCCGGTTTTGGGAACCTTCTAGGAGATTCCTGGACTGGTTTTACTTTCTTTTTCGTTTTTCCCGTTTCTGCCCCCCCCCCCCCCTGTTTTTTCTTATCCTTTTTCTTCCTTTTTCATTTCCCTTTTATTTTTCAAGTTTTATTATTATTATTTTCACAACATGTTTGTATTGCTCATAATTTGTTCAAAACTTCACAACATGTTCTCGTTTCCATGTTTTGCTCCCAAATTTTAAAAATGCTCACGTTTTTAGAAAAAAAATGTTCAGAAGTTAAAAAAGTCTTCCTTTTTAATTTTTGTTCACAAATTAAAAAAATGTTCTGGATTTTCAAAATTTGTACACATATTTGAAAAAACGTTTGCCTTTTACAAATTTAGTACTGGGGTTTTAAAATTTTGTGCAGTAGATAAAAATAATTTGTTCATAAATTAAAAAAAGGCTCACAATATAAAAAAGTCCTTAAGTTTCAAAAAATATTCGTTCTATTTTGTTTGGGGTTTCTAAAATTGTTCAAAAGTTCATAAATGTTCCTGGTTTTTCAAATTTTGTTCACAAATTTTTAAAATGTTTGCCTTTCCCTAGTTTTGTTCACAGTTTCAAAAATTGTTCGCACATGCAGAAATTGTTCGCTGTTCAGATTTTTGTTCAGAGTTTCAATAAATGTTCCATTGTTTTCCATAAATGTTCTTGTTTTGGAAAAAGTTAGTGTTTTCAAATTTGTTGGAAAATTTCCCCCTTTTCTAACTTTTTTTCAAGATTGAAAAATGTTCATGTGTTTGGTTTACGACCAACTCTAACCATACCAAAAAATTGGCTTGCCAACGAGATTTGGTTGCCATTTGGACTAACGCCAAAAAATCGGCTCGCCCAGCCCGCCCGGAATGCCCTCGTGTGATTCTTGCCAATTCATGGGCACGGCGAGGGTGGTTAAAACGCTCGCCAAATAAGGTGACTTCGTAAATCTCAAGATGATATGCCGGCTCAGTCTCTCGGAGGTGCTCATAGGGGTAGGGTGTGCGTGTATGCGTTTCATAGGGGTGAGTGTATGCGCGTGTATATGAGCGCTTGTGTCTGTACTGATGCTCAAAAAAAAATGGCAACACGACTCTCCCCACTATTTGCGCGAGTTTCATTTTTTTTTGTTAACGACAGTCTCGTACAGTTAAAGGATAACATGGCAGATTAATCGCGTGGGTTGTTGCCTAATCACCAAGTGGTTGTTTGGATGGATTAATCCCCGTGTAAGCGGCAGCCCAAAATAATTTATTGCTGGACTCCCTTGAAAAAGTAATACCTTCTATTACTGAACTAATTACCCCTAAAAAAACTATGAACTAATCATCCCAACACCACTCATAATTATCTTAGATTCTCGGTTCAGCTCTGAGTCTCAGTAGTCTTGCATGCTGATTTAAAATATCTAGCATATTATAGTTAATTAATTTTATATATTATTAAATAGTAGAAGTAATATTTTTTATGTGTATCTTCCTTTGTTGGTCCAAGGTGCAAAACTCAAGCACTAATCAATCCAAGTCACCAAATACAGTATTTGGAAAATTAGTTGGTAGTGAACTAAATGAAGTCTTAGCAATTGTTCCCAAATTTTGGCAGTACATTGGCTACGATCCAAACAATTATGGCTTGGCAAAATATTGGTCATGCCCCCACTTTGGTCATGCCAAATTTTTGGCTGGGCTAGTGGGGGCACAAACCAAACACACCCCAAGCCTTTCAAATAATCTTCCAATTTGTAAATTTGTTCACAATTTGGAAGTGTTTTTGTTTCAATAAATATTCGCTTTCCTAAATAAAAACGCATTTAAAATTCTCAAAAAAAAATATCTGTCACCGTTCACAGTTATTATTAGCCACACTGCAACTTTTAGACATCAAAATTATGTATTCCAGTGGTTATGTACCATTGCTTACTTCCAGGAAGTGCCGAGTTTGAATCCTTGTGAGTCTATCTTTTTTAGGAATTTTATGCGAGTCTAACTACTTAAAAGTTTGTGCTGCTTACTGTTCATGAAAGGTGTTTAGCTCTAGCGCTTGGTTCACAAACTGTCGAGTCAGCGCAGCGAGTTCGAACCCATGGCCCATCATTTTTGCTGATTTTTTTTTCACCTCGCGGGGTTGGCTACCTGGGCCGGCCTGTTGGTTCGGCGCCTCTGCGAAGCCCGTCCCCTAATTATCGGCAGATAGGGAGGTCCCCTAATTATCTCTCCCCCTCCCCTGAAATTTCAGAGGGGTGCCTCATCCTCCCCTTAAGCCCAATTCTAATCGTTCACGTATGTCTTCCCGTTAAAACACGCAGAAGACTACGAAGGTTTAGCATTTCTCCATAACAATTTCGTGTTAGGTCTACCAAATATGCCTCGCAACTCTATCTCTTTGGCCAGGTTGAAGAGTGGAACTCGTTCAAAATGAGCCAACAAATGGTCATCTATTGAGCAGAAAGCACGCCACTCTAAAAAGCACGGCTTAAAATCTAGGAAGCAAACACACAACCCTTAGATTTGGTCTCATGTCCAATAAAAGTGGTGTCGTTTCGCACACGTGGTGGCCTAATGAGCAAAATTTATAAAAAAAAAATATGATTTTCTATTTTTTTAATTATTTATTGAAGACAGTATAAAATATTTAACTGCATATTACTTGAAAAAAATCAAAAAATATGTGATATATACCAAGATCATCTTTTTCTATATATTTTATATTCTTTATTTCATTAATTAAGTCTCATGTATGTTAGTATGTTATCTTAAATATTGTTTTCTTTGTATAAAATTCCTAAGATTTTACTATACTTTTTATGCTTTCCTGCACATTTTATATTTTTATTAGAGGTACACTATATATTTTTCTTCCATGTAATCTCATTTCCATTTTCTTTACACATTTCATGCTTTTATGATTTATTTTAATCTGTTATGAAATTTTCTAGACTATATCTAAAGTCTAGACAATCGATGTACGCAAAATTTAAGTCACTTATGAAACAAGCTAACTTAGTGATTGTGATGTTAGCTATACATTTGCATGAGATTGTCGTCCCACAGAAGCAGGATGCCTCCTCTGGTGCCAATGGCAGGCCTATGTGCAAAACTCTGCAGTCTTGCCACCCAAGAAAGATGCAGTGAACTACTAGTGGATAACATCGAGTTTAGACTCTTGCAAACACATGATGTTGGATGCGGCTATTGTCTCATGGACGGCTGTGCGTCGATCGGGGCAATTCAGCCCCTTGACGTTAGAGCACAGGAAAATGATAGGGTTTTCTAACATCTCGACACAATGAAAACTCCAGGCTGCTGTTGGGGAACGTAGTAATTTTAAAAAATTTCCTACGCACACGCAAGATCATGGTGATGCATAGCAACGAGAGGGGAGAGTGTGTCCACATACCCTCGTAGACCGAAAGCGGAAGCGTTATGACGGCGCGGTTGATGTAGTCATACGTCTTAACGATCCGACCGATCCAAGCACCGAACGTACGGCACCTCCGTGTTCTGCACACGTTCAGCTCGATGACGATCCCCGGACTCCGATCCAGCGCGCAGAGTGTCGGGGATGAGTTCCGTCAGCACGACGGCGTGGTGACGATGATGATGTTCTACCGACGCAGGGCTTCGCCTAAACTCCGCAACGATATGACCGAGGTGGAATATGGTGGAGGGGGGCACCGCACATGGCTAAGGAACGATCCGTAGATCAACTTGTGTGTCATGGGGTGCCCCCTGCCCCCGTATATAAAGGAGCAAGGGGGGAGGAGGCCGGCCCTAGGAGGGGGCGCGCCAAGTGTGGAGTCCTACTAGGACTCCCTAGTCCTAGTAGGATTCCACCTCCCTTGTTGGAGTAGGAGAAGGGGAAAGAGGGGGAGAGGGAGAAGGAAAGGGGGGCTGCGCCCCTTGTCCAATTCGGACCAGAGGGGGGGCGCAGGCCTCCTTCCTTTTGGCCTCTCTCCTCTATTTCCGTATGGCCCATTAAGGCCCATATACTCCCGGGCGAATTTCCGTAACTCTTCGGTACTCCGAAAAATACCCGAATCACTCGGAACCTTTCCGAACTCCGAATATAGTCGTCCAATATATCGATCTTTACGTCTCGACCATTTCGAGACTCCTCGTCATGTCCCCGATCTCATCCGGGACTCCGAACTCATTCGGTACATCAAAACTCATAAACTCATAATATAACTGTCATCGAAACCTTAAGCGTGCGGACCCTACGGGTTCGAGAACTATGTAGACATGACCTAGAACTATTCTTGGTCAATAACCAATAGCGGAACCTGGATGCCCATATTGGCTCCTACATATTCTACGAAGATCTTTATCGGTCAAACCGCATAACAACAAACTTTGTTCCCTTTGTCATCGGTATGTTACTTGCCCGAGATTCGATCGTCGGTATCCAATACCTAGTTCAATCTCGTTACCGGCAAGTCTCTTTACTCGTTACGTAATGCATCATTCCGTAACTAACTCATTAGCTACATTGCTTGCAAGGCTTATAGTGATGTGCATTACCGAGAGGGTCCAGAGATACCTCTCTGACAATCGGAGTGACAAAACCTAATCTCGAAATACGCCAACCCAACATGTACCTTTGGAGACACCTGTAGTGCTCCTTTATAATCACCCAGTTACGTTGTGACGTTTGGTAGCACCCAAAGTGTTTCTCCGGCAAACGGGAGTTGCATAATCTCATAGTTACAGGAACATGTATAAGTTATGAAGAAGGCAATAACAACATACTAAACGATCAAGTGCTAAGCTAACGGAATGGGTCAAGTCAATCACATCATTCTCCTAATGATGTGATCCCATTAATCAAATGACAACTCTTTTGTCCATGGCTAGGAAACATAACCATCTTTGATAAACGAGCTAGTCAAGTAGAGGCATACTAGTGACACTATGTTTGTCTATGTATTCACACATGTATTATGTTTCCGGTTAATACAATTCTAGCATGAATAATAAACATTTATCATGAAATAAGGAAATAAATAATAACTTTATTATTGCCTCTAGGGCATATTTCCTTCAGCTGCATATGGAAGCATATCAGAACACACAGTTGGAGAACAGGGGTGCGGTGGCCGGTGGCACCTTGAATTCAGAAGCTGACAACGATAGCTTGCTTTTTCCTGTCCTTTGCTTATCGTTTTGGTTAAATAATAAGAATTTGATATTGTGTTGGTCCTTCAGAGGGTGTTTTTTTCCAGGGACTTATTGATTTAGGGACTTAAAAAAGTCCCTATAAGTCCCATCTAAACCAAACAGGAGGGACTTATAGGGACTTAAAGTGGGCATTTGGGACTTATGAAATAAGACTCTCAAGTAGAGTCTTATCTTTATCTACTAATAAAGCGGCTATCGTTTCTGGCCGTCCGTCATTAAAATTACTCTTCGAATTGGTAAAAATTACCCACCAATGCCACCGGTAAGTGGAAAAACGATTCAACTTTTCGGACAAAAATCACCGCCTACTTTGTTGCTTTATAGGGACGCGACGTAAATTAGTTAGAGAACGAAGAGCAGCAGAGTGGTCGGTCTATCCCTCCTCTAGCGATGAGACCTGGGTTCGATCTCTAGCGTCCACAATTTTTAGATTTCTTTTCTCACGCATGTCGTACCCATATATGTGTTCATTGGCCGGCCCATGGCAGGGCTTCACTCCCCTGTTTTTTTTTCATTTTTCATTTTTGTCTTTTCTTTTCTCATTCTTTTTTCTTTTTTCTTTCTTCTTTAAATTAGTTGGGGATTTTAATATTCTAAAAGTTGCGAGTTAAAAAAATGTTTCAGAAATCTAAAAATACGTGAATACAAAATTGTTTAGAAAATCATAAAAATTTTGCAGATTCAAAAATGTTGGTGGTTTTTTAAAACTGTTCGCAAAATTATAAAAAAAACACAATGTGGAAAAAATGGCCGGGAAATAAAATCATGTTCATAATTTTGAAAAAATGGTCGTGTATTCAAAACATATTCGGGAATCTGAAAAAAAATACCATGACATTTTCGAATATGTTCACAAAAATAAAAATAAATATTTGTTTTTTTAGTTGTTCCCCAGTTTTAAAAAGAGTTCATCGATTCAAAAAATGTTTGTTGAGACAAAAACATTTAATGAGTTCGAACTGGTTCATACATTTAGAAAGATTGTAAACAAAACTAATGTTCATGATTTTTTTTGAGAAAATCAATTTTTTTAAAAGATTGTTTGTCGATTTGAAAGACTGTTCACTGGTTCAAAAGTATTTTATGTCTAGGATTTGATTAGTTTTTCGAAAGTCTTTATATGTCTTGGCGTTGGGAGTAGTTCGTGCTCAATGAGATTTGCTTTTAAAGTTTTAAACGTGCCCTTGCACAACATAATTAAAAGTGTGACATGCACTGGCAGACTCATAGCCTTGGGATTTACCGCGTCGAATGCATTGTGATCACGTGGACATCACGACCATCATCGGCTAGGGTGAGAAAGAAAATAAATGACAACATGGTGAGCCACTGTGTTAAAATAGAGTACGCTCATATATCAGGATATTGAGTCATACTTATTTGGTTAACTATAATATTTTGTCTCCCGTTGCAACGCACGGGCATATTTGCTAGTAGGGACTTATAGTTGTAATATGGTCTTATAAGGACTTATAAGTCTCAGGAACCAAACAGGTAGGGACTTTTTAAGGACTTGGGACTTATAAGTTGGGACTAAAAAAAAGTCCTAAAAATCAGAGAGAGAGAGAGAGAGAGCTCTCTTTTTCAAGAAAAAAAAACAGAAGAAAAAATCAAAACACACAGACTGGTACAAGTTTGGGGCTATCCATTAATGGAAATTTAGAGGAAATCGTTGATGATGGTTCCTAATAGAAGATGAACAAGAGTTTAAACTTTTTATAACAAGGTCAACAAGAGCTTCCCCTAAAAAAAATGTCAACAAGAGCTTTCGTTCATCTAGATTCTATAGAGATCTTCTTAGCTTAGCTCCGTGCGGGCAGCCTCCAGATGCACACGTTGACGAGGTGCCGGTGCCGCCCGGCCTCCGGCACGGTGACAAAGATCCTATTCCCGTCCTCCATCCCTCGGCGCAGCGAGGAGCTCCACACGGGCGCCTGCATCCGCCACGCCGCGCCCGGTGGCTTCACCTCGTACGAGAACTCCGCCCCTGCCCCCGCCGCGTTGTCAGGCCGCATGCGGATCACCGAGATCGACGTGCCGTCCTCGTCAGCGTGCGTTCTCCGCACGCGGCTGAGGTCAAGGTGGAACAGCTCGCCGTCGTCGGCGCGGAGGAGGGCGTGACGGTGCGGGTCCACGTCCACCAAGACCTCCTCGCCGTAGGTGAGGTGGTGGAGGTGCCACGCGTGGCGTCCGGTGAGGTGCTCCTCGAGCGCGTCAGGATCGGCGCCGGGGACGAAGGCGCGTTTGCAGACGGGGCAGAAGCAGGGGTCGTACCGGCAGGAGCGCTCGTGGTCCTCCACGCCGAGCCGCGGCAGGGACGCAGCGCAGCCGTGCTCGCGGTTGCGGCACGCGAAGCGGACGGACCGGACCATGGTGGCGACGGCGCGGCTGCGGGTGTAGTCCTTGGAGCCGCAGCGGATGCACGGCATGAGGTCCAGATCGTAACAACGGTGGCAGGTCAGGTGCCCGTCGCCGCACTGCGACATGAAAGATGAAACCATATGATCAGGAGTTCAGGACATGAAAAATCAAGAAAATGAGTACGTGCCTACGTAGTAGATGGATTGGTTGCTGTTAGGTTAGGCTCGGTGGATGAAGGTACGTACCTCGTAGACGGGAGAGGAGAGAAGGCCGTGGCACAAGGCGCAGTTGAAGAGCTCGTCGTAGTTGTCGATCCGCACGGTGAACTCGTTGTCAGCTGCGGCACCATGGTTCCGGCTCCGGCTTCTGCTTCGGCTTCTGCTACGGCTGCGTCTCGGACTCCGGCTCCTGCTTCTGCTCCGGTAGCTTCTTCGCGAACGCCGACGGCTGTTGCTGCTACGGCCGCTGCTACTATCGCTATTGCTGCTGCTACGGCTGATGCTGGAGCTGCTGCTGCGGCCGCTGCTACTATCGCTGCTACTGCTGCTGCTACGCCGACGATGTGGTTCTTCCTCGTCTTCGCTGAGATCGCTCTGCCACCGACGGCGGTGGCGCCTCGGCGATCGGGCGCGCCTCATCGCCAGGTAATCGCTGTCGCTGTTCATCTGCTGTAAAATCCGTCTGCAACTTTTCTTCGCGATCGATCAATCTGGGACTTGGTCTCATCGGCACAGCCGATTTTATAAGCAGATCCTTAGAGATAGGTCGGTCGGTTGATTGGATCCGATCTGGTTTCTTCAAAATTTCGTAAACAATTTTGTCTTCGGGTCGGACTCATCCTTTGGGTGGGCGTTCAGTTCTTCCTTTACTATACGGGAAAATCCATGATTTCTGTACACTGGGAGGCATGTACTAATAAATTTCTAAAATAAAATAAAATAAAATGAAAGGCATGTACTATAAGGTTTTGGGCTTTTGGCTAACGAAACCCAAGAAAATACCCGGGAAATATACAACCAAAATCAGGACTAGTGCCAATAATATCCATCTTACAAACTAGTTTAGGTTATGCTTTTCTAGTCCTTGCAGGTGCGACGCTTGGACAGATGGCCACACTTCTTCTTCGAGTTTCTCTTCCGAACTTCAATCCTCCTTTAGTTCGTCCGTATGAACATAGTCGAAGGAGCTTCGACATAGATTCTTGTCGTCTTCTTCAGACAACGTGGTTAGGGCATCTCGTCGTGATGCACGATGGCCAGATTTGCTGTCAGGTACTTCATATTTATTTAAACGCTCAACACCGACGGCGGCGGCTCTAGAGCATTGGTCCCTAGAGGCTTGATTTTATCGTGTGCAACCAGAAAGACTAGTAAGGTTTGTCAGAGGTTTGTCGTAACAGTGCTGACAAACCAACCTCTGACAAACCTTACTAGTCTTTCTGGTTGCGCATGATAAATAAAAGATAATGCACTAGATTTTATTTTTGTATTTTTGAGTAAACATAACTGAAAAGAAAAGTGCATATAAAAGTTGGTAGACTGTATGGAGGCTGTTAGGATGATCAAAGATGGACATAGGAACAAGTCCAAGTATGCTTTCATCATTAGAGGGATAATTAGTAGTATGGGAAAAAGAAGTTCTTGCATTCCTCATACTCGTCGAAGCTGTAATAATGTTAGTCATGTCTTGGCTAATTTTGGTAGGGTGTACCGCCAGACTATGGTTTGGCTAGGCTCTGGATCAAACGAGGCCATGAAACTTGTAGAACGAGATTGTAACATTTAAACTCTGAGTAATGCAAGAATTTATTCGCAAAAAAAGATACATAAAAATGCAGTGAGTAACATAATCATTTGAAAATTTTCACAATGACATATTTCATGCTCATGCCGAACATATTAGATGTGTTGATTTTATATAGGCAGTACCTACGATTTCCAAAGACAGAGGGATACCCTCTATATCTTATGGCTAATAGTCTGTTTGTAGGTTGAGATTCTTTCTGCACCATCAAAAATTAAGTGTGAACACAAAGATTCAAGCATGATGACAACTGTCATGTGTAGGGCCCATTTTATTCCCCCTATAAATATTTATCCTTAGCGGCAACAATACACTACAAGCATTTTCCACTTTCTGTCAATGCGGCAGTTTACTTGCAAGATTGAATCCAACTAACGCACACCCCTCCCTCTATTGGCTACTAATCTAATCTGGGCAAGAGTAAAGAAGCATCCGAAGAGAAATTTGCATCCATAAACCAAACATAAAGGTATCCATAAATCTAAACATTAAGCACATGATGAAGCTCAGAGCTAGGGACTAAATCAGATTAATCATAACTAGTCGTCAACCCGTGCATTCGCACGGGCCAGTTATTTAATATTTTCTTTCAACCTATATTATGAAAAAATATGGATTTCTGAAATGAACCACTATACTTGAGATATTTTTAAGCATATGCATTTAGAAACATGGAGATCTATAGAAGAAGGGATGCATATAAATTGGAAAAAAATCATTTCTAACGCCATGAAATTAAAATGTTTTTCAATTACATCTAATCACATTATATTGCTCAAAATTCAATATATGAAGATACAATCATGCGTGAACAATTCGCCTAATCATATGTTTGTTGGTCTCATTTGGGAAGGATGTAGATTGGCCAAACATGCTGCTTATTTTTCATAAGCGTATGGTGTGACCTTTTATACATGTAGTATCTATTTAAAACATGTTTAAACAACAAATTATCCAGATAGTGGAACACTTTGATATCCTTTTCCCTAAATATTTCTCATGTATGCTGATATATCTTGAATGCTATATTGTAAAGCAATTTTAAAACTCAAACAGTAGAATAGTATAATTTTTATTGGACATCTTGTATTAAATGATGACACATATAAAAACAGGCAGGTATACTTCTCTAAGTTCAACATCATAATAATGATGTCTCGGTTGCCAAAAATAATCTTCTTTTGTTAGGGGAAAGGTTCCTTCCAGCCAAGAGAAAAGGGGAATATTTAGAAATTTCAGAATCAGTAGCCATGCAACAGGATATCTATAGGAAAAATGTGTGGTACCTAAAGGAAAATACTGACACATACCAGGTGAGCTACTTCTCACCCACATGTCAGAAAATGATTGAAATATAACCAGTGTGATTTTTTAATGATTGTTTTCGGCCAAAGAGAGAGCTTAAAAAGGCAGACAGGAGTGGAAGTAGGTTGAGAACTCTATTGTCACAACATTAGAGTTCAATATCACGCTTCCTATGCTAAAGAGGTGCATGCAACTAATGGGTTCATGTGTACCATTTCAGATCGGCTAAATGGGCAAACCCACCTTAAAATAATGGCAATCATGTTATTCCTAATGACAATAAGAATGGCATAAGAGATTAACATAATTCATGTGATGTAGGATCAAAACAAAGGAGGGAACCAAGTGCTCGCTACGGAATTAGGTGTGACTTACTGCCGTCAAAACAAAACAAACTTCACCATGTCCCAGTTCAGAAACTAATAGTGGTACACAAAAATATATCAACAGATAATTGTGATTAGAACCATCTCCTAATGAAGTGATAATTGCACATACATGTGACACAGTTCCCTGCAAATTGTGCCTTTACACATAAGCTAGAAGCAAATAACTCAAATTATTTACACATGATATATGTGCACACACTATGGTTTAAAAGCAAAAAAACAGAAGATGTAATGCTAACATAATGTGTTTACTCCAAATATGAAAAAACTGGTGCTATAAAACAAAACTCCAGTTGGGCCAGCAGCAAGATTAAGGGTATCCACTAATGGGACGCTATCACAATAAACTTGTGAAGTTCAAAATGTAACCACCGTCATGTACATAGCAAGCAAACCAGGGGCGACTCTAGGGGCGACTCTAGGGCGCCGGGCGTGAGAACGGATGCCACCTCCGGTGATCGCCGGAGGGTGGGCGGACGTTTTTGGGCGCTCGCGGAGGAGGAGAGCGGGGATGAGGATGACGACGGCGAACGTCCCGGCAGCTCGTCGGAGTATTCGCCGACGCCCTCGGATGTGATTTGTGAAGCTTTCGATCCCGGCTATGATGAGGACGAGGTGGCGCAGATTGTGGAAGCGGTGATCCCTCCGGAGGATCCGGCGAGGTCTGGACTGCGTCCCGGAGACAATCTGGAATTGCTCCGGCGCGTCGTTCACCGGAGGACGGCCGCGTCCGCGTCTCGACCTTGGAAGGGCCCTATTCCCAAGGTTAGTCTCCCAAAACTTACTCTTTTCGATTTGGTTCCTCCGGAAGCGTGGACGGTGGTACGGAGAAGGAAGAAGGGCGGCCGTGCGGCGGCTAGCCGGCAGCTGGCGGCGCCGATCCCGATCCCGATCGCGATGGCCAGAGCGGCTCGTTTGAACGAGCTTGTTGGTGCTGTTGGGCCACAGGTGGATACTGGGCCGTCTTCGGCTGGGTATGAGGCCCACACCGAAGGGGTCGCAGCTGGGCCAGTGCCCTGTGGGCTGGTTTCGGAGGGGTGTTTGGATGTAGCGATCGGTGACGTGCGAGAGGCATGCAGCGACCCGTCCAGTCCCTCTTTCACCGTCGTGCGCCGTAGGGTTTGTCGTACTCCTCATCGCCGGCCAGATCGTGGTGGTCGTGCTCGTCGCATCCTACCGCTTCCCATGGCGGGTCGGGGGACTGCGGGGAAGGGCGCGGCCGAGCCGGCCGTGTCGGCCCGGGCCGGAGTGGTTCCGCCGCATGTTGCCGGCCGTGGTGTGGAGACGCCACCGCAGGTTGCGAGTACTGGCCGGGGCTCCGGCGTTCCTGGGGCGAACCGCGGTGTACAGGTGGCGGGTCAGGGTGTGCCGCCACGTGGGACCCTCGGCCGCGGAGCTGGAGCGCCCGGAGTTCGACCGCCGGCCCCGGTTCCTGGTACTACTGCGGGTAGGGGAGGCGGCGTCCGCCCGCCTTTCCCGCCTTCTGGCTCTGGCCGAGGCGATGGCCAGGGTGCCCGGCCGCCGGTGCTGCGTCCGGCGGTGCCGACGGGCGGGTTTGGTGGTCTGCGGTCTTCCGCGCCGGGCCTTGCCACTGTGGGGAGCGAAGCCCCTGCCCCGAGACCTTCGGTGCCTGCTGCTGTGGGGCGAGGTGCTGCGTCGCCAGTTCATCGAGCCGCGCCGCCGCCGCACTTGGTCACGAGACCGACACTAGAGCGTTCGGACACTTCCCATATGCGGCTAAGTACGGGGGATGGTGGTGCTAATGGTCAGCCTAAAGGACAGTGGGGAGATGATGGGTTTGATGCTTATGGGAAAGGCCAGCACCGGGGTTCGTCGTCTACGGGAGGTGGACGCGGATACGCTTGGCAAAGTGATGGTTCTAATGAGAGACCTTTCCTTGGTCCCGCTGGTGGTTTTGTCGAGGGGGCTACTGGCCCGAACAACCGGCATAGAGGTGTATTCCGTGGCCATCGAGGTGGTCGTGGGGGTGGACGTGGTGGTGGTCGTGGTCGGTTCCATAGGCCGCCCCCACCACCGCCCGTGGTTGATCTTGAGGTTACGGATATGGCTGTCGATCCTGTGCACTCGGCTGAGTTGCCTAGCCAGGCGATGGAGGTTGTGACGGCTTTGGCCAATGTGGAGGTTCCTGTTTCTGAAGGTGATACGGAGGCAGGGGTTAGGGCTGAGTCGGAGAGGGCGTCCAAGGGGGCGCGCAAGAAAGAAAAGATGTTGTGCTATCGATGTGGTGAGAAAGGCCACTTTATTGCTGAGTGCTTGGCGGATCTTTGCAGCTTGTGCGGTAAGATTGCTCATGGTGGGGGGGGGGGGGGGGGAATGCCCAACCATGCAAGATCAGGCTCCGACGCTTACGATGTATGGAGTTTTCTGTGCTGAACTCACTTTCTTTGAGTCCCCGGCGGCGAGGGAGATTCCTGTTGAGACTCAGAGTATGACTACTGGCATTGTGAAAGTTACTCGTGAAGTGGTGTCTGAGGCTCAAATTGTGCAGAGGCTTCAGGAACTGGCTCCAGGTGAGTTTCAGTGGGAGCTCGTTCAGATCGAGGACAATGTCTTTAGGGTTGATTTCCCAACAGTTGAGGATTTGCAGAAGCTGTTGAGTTTTGGGTTGTGCAAGGTGCCTGGTACTAAGTGCATCTTGGAGTTTCACGAGTGGAAAAAGGTGGAGCCTAAGGGAAAACCGCTGACAAAGGTGTGGCTGCGGTTTTGAGGGGCCCCATCTGAAGCTTTGTCCGATGTTAGAGTAGTGGTGAGTTTGGGTATGATGGTTGGTAAGACTGAGGAAGTGGACATGCCTTTTACCCGAGCACAGGGGGTAGCCAGGCTCTTAGTGGGTGTTTTGGACATTGCTTTTGTCCCGGACATGGTTAACTGGTTTTACCGAGGCGAGGTGTTCCCTCTTGAGATCGAGTTCGAGGATCCGGAGCTGTTTGCCGAGGGGGTTTTTGCGGCTGCCATGGATACGCACGAGGGGGATGGTGATGCCGGTGCTCGTGGGGATCAGACTGACAAGGATGCACGGGAGAAGGCCAATGGGTCAAGTCTGCCTGCTCAGTTGTCCGGTGATGGCTCCGGAGTTGAGCATACATCGGCTCCAGCGGTACCGATGAACACGCTGCGTTTTGGGTCCTTTGGGCCAGCATCGGCTCCTCCCCGGCTTTGGAGTGACAGAGTGGAGTCTGATGACAGCTTTGAGTGTATGCTTCCGCCTTTGGAGTTTGATGCTATGCCTGGTCCTGTGATGGTGGGTGAGATTAGGGAGGTGGAGCCTACGGTGGGTTCGTTTTCTCCTACCATGGTTTCTATCTGAGATGTGCTGACAGTCTCGGCGGTTCGGTGTGGGGAGGAGAGTCTGGGGCAGGTGGCCCCAGCCTCTCATTCTTTTAGCCTGGCGCAGGTAACATCGATGGCGCCGGCGATGGCCGGCGGTGGGGAAGGCTGCATCGCCTTTCTCCTACGGTGGCGCAGGTTCCGGTGGGCGTGGCCAGCGCCGGGGGAGTGAGGCCGAGGCAGGCGGCCTCGGCTGTTGTTTCCCCGGTTGGGGCGCAAACACTTGTGCTTTCGGACGCGTTGAGGGGGGAGCTGGGGCAGGCGGCCTTGGCTCTCCCTTCTTCTCCTTCTCCTGCGCCGGCTGTGGGGGCGGGAGGAGGGTGCGGGCAGGAGGCCCTCACCTTCTCCTTCCCTCTCGCTCCCGTGGGCCTTGTGTCTGGGGGGCCTGGGAGCCCGCAGCCGCCTCCTTCGGTACCTTCGGTTGATCCATTGAGGGATTCAGCGCGAGGCTTTACCAGGGAGGAGGTCATTGCTTTTAGCGGGATTCCCGACTCTACGGGGCGTCGGATGAGCGCTCACGTTCTTGAGGACCCGGAGGTGGATGATATGCAGCAGCGGTGCGCTATGAGGGCGGCCAAGCTTCAGGATGCTGCGATCTCATCTGGTATGTTCGTCAACATCTCTAATTCGTTATTGCATTTTTCTAATGAGGAGATTATAAACAATGCAAACCAATTAGGAGTTTCACTAGGAGAAGATGATAGTGAGATTTCCAATTCGGTGAATGATCTATTAGATTTGGAGGCGGAACGGGCCTTAGAGACTATTCGTAATCTAGCGGCGGTTAAACCGATGAATGATGTTGAGATTGATGCGTTAGGGGTGCGGGTGCTTCATAGTCTGTGTGCGGATATAGCACCCCCTATCCATGAGTCCGAGGACGATGATGTGCCCATAGAGATTGAGGCTGGTTCTACAGTTGAACCCGGTTGTGAGGACCGGACGTCTCAGCCTAGTAAACCTAAACGCAAGTGGAAACGGAAGATTTATCCCGATTCTGCAGTTCGTAGGAGTGCTAGAATTCGTACCACTAAAAAATTCCATGAAGAACTATGAAAGGAATCTTTTGGAATAGCAGAGGTCTAAAAGACTTGGCTAAAAGAAGGTTTCTTGCTGAGGCTGCTTTAGAGCAGCGTCTAGATTTCATTGCTCTTTCGGAGACTGGTAGAGAAAACTTTGCGCCTCAATTTCTGTCTTCTCTTGTGGGTGGTATTGATTTCGATTGGCATTGCCTCCCCCCGCGAGGAAGATCGGGTGGTATCTTACTTGGCGTGAGATGTGATTCGCTTGAGGTCCGAAGTGTAGTGATGGGCAACTTCGCGGTCAAGTTTCGAGTCAGGTCTAAATCAGATGGTTTCAACTGGGCGTTGGTGGCGATGTATGGTGCCGCACAGCCTGAGCTTAAACCAGAGTTTCTGGCAGACCTTGTTCGAATCTGTGGATCGGAACAGCTTCCACTTTTGGTTGGAGGGGATTTCAATATCATTAGGAGGAGAGAGGAGAAAAATAATGATAACTTTGACGGTCGATGGTCGTTTATGTTTAATACCATTATTGAAAGCTTGGATCTGAGGGAGATTGAGCTTTCTGGTAGAAAGTTTACCTGGGAAAATGCCCTGCCAAACCCAACCTATGAAAAACTTGATCGAGTTCTTGCAAGCATAGAGTGGGAACAAAAGTTCCCTCTGGTTACGGTGCAAGCTCTTTCGAGGGGAATATCCGATCACACACCCTTATTCGTGGATTCAGGGGAGCCTAACCACGTGGGTAACAAAAACACCTTTTCTTTCGAGATGTCTTGGTTCGAACGAGAGGGGTTTTTGGACTTGATTGCCAGGGAATGCGATAGAGGTGCAGGCAGTAGGACTGCGGTCGAGCGTTGGCAGAATAAGATTAGGCACTTGAGAAGCTTCTTGCGGGGCTGGGCTAAGCACCTAAGTGGTGTGTATAAGATTGAAAAGGATAGACTTCTTTCTCTTATACAGGCCCTTGACATTAAGGCCGAATCCACGATTTTGCTGCCAGCTGAGATTCAGGTTAAATTTGAGGCGGAGAAGAGGCTGAAAGAGCTGCTCCGTGAAAAAGAATTGAAGTGGGCTTTGCGTGCTAAAGTACGCAAAGTGGTCCAAGGGGATGCTAATACTCAATTCTTTCATTTAATTGCTAATGGCAAGCATCGAAAGAAGCGCATTTTTTAACTTGAACAAGATGAGGGCACGATTTTAGGTCAGGATAACCTAAAAACATATATTACCGAGTATTACAAGCAGCTCTTTGGACCACCAGAGGATAATTGTGAGTCCCTCGATGAGTCTAGGACTGAGGATGTGCCTCACCTTTCGGCGGCCGAAAATGACATTCTGATCGCACTGTTCTCTGAGAAGGAGGTGTTTGAGGCAATTTCACAGATGAAAAACAATAAGGCACCCGGACCGGATGGGTTTCCGACCGAATTCTATAAAATATGCTGGCACATTATTAAGGGGGATTTGCTACCTATGTTCCATGATTTGTTCTCGGGACAGCTTCAATTATTTCAATTGAATTGTGGAACTATCACTTTGCTTCCTAAGAAAACGGATGCTGTGAGGATTGAGCAATTCAGACCCATATGCCTCCTCAATGTTAGCTTCAAAATCTTTACCAAGGTCGAGACTAATAGGTTGACACAGATTGCGCATTCTGTGGTGCAACAATCCCAAACTGCTTTCATGCCGGACAGAAATATCCTTGAAGGGTTGGTAGTCCTGCATGAAACGCTCCATGAAATCCACTCCAAAAAATTAGATGGAGTAATTTTAAGGTGGATTTCGAGAAAGCGTATGATAAGGTCAAATGGCCATTTCTCCAACAGTCATTGCGTATGAAAGGTTTTGATGAAGCCTGGTGCAGACAGGTTGAATCTTTTACGCAAAAAGGTAGTGTGAGAATTAAAGTAAATGACGACGTAGGTCATTATTTCCAGACACATAAAGGCCTAAGACAAGGAGATCCAATGTCCCCTATCTTGTTCAACATTGTCGTGGATATGTTAGCAATTTTGATAGGTAGGGCTAAGGAAAGTGGTCAAGTAGGTGGATTGGTACCTCATCTTGTTGATGGTGGTGTTTCCATTCTTCAATACGCTGATGACACGATCATCTTTATGGAGCATGACTTGGCCAAGGCGAGAAATATGAAGCTGGTGTTATGCCTGTTTGAACAATTGACCGGGCTGAAGATCAACTTCAATAAGAGCGAGCCGTTCTGTTTTGGTAGAGCCAAAGACGAACAGGAGGCCTATAGGCAATTGTTTGGGTGCGAGTTGGGAGAGTTACCTTTCTCATACTTAGGTATTCCAATCCACCATCGTAGGCTGACAAACAAGGAATGGAAGTGCATCGAGGACCGATCTGAGAAGAAACTGAGTTGCTGGAAGGGTAAGCTCATGTCATACGGAGGCCGGTTGATCCTGATTAACTCGGTGCTCACGAGTATGCCTATGTTTCTCCTATCGTTCTTTGAGGTCCCAGTTGGTGTTCGAAAGAGACTGGACTTCTATCGATCGCGGTTCTTTTGGCAGAGTGATGAAACCAAAAGAAAATACAGGCTTGCTAAATGGGATATCATTTGTAGACCAAAAGACCAAGGGGGTCTTGGTATAGAAAACCTTGAAGTCAAGAATAGATGCCTTCTTAGCAAGTGGCTGTGAAAGCTCTATTCAGAGACTGATGCCACGTGGGCTCAAATCCTTCGCAGCAAGTATCTTCAGTCAAAAACTCTGTCCCAGGTTTCAGTCAGGCCGACTGAATCCCCCTTTTGGAAAGGACTTATGAAAGTCAAACAACTTATGTTTAATAGGACAAAGTTTGTTGTTGGCAATGGTACTTGCACACGTTTCTGGGAGGATAGTTGGCTCGGCGAGACGCCCTTGGCCATCCAGTACCCTTCGTTGTACCGTATTGTTCAACGACGTGAGGTGTTCGTGGCTTCGGTTCTTCAGTCGATCCCCCTTAATATTCAGTTCCGACGGACGCTGGCGGGCAATCGTTGGGAAGAATGGCTCCGTCTAGTTAGGAGACTGATGGAGGTCCAGCTTTCCCAACAACCCGATGAATTACGCTGGAAACTAACTAGGTCTGGAGTATTCACAGTTAAATCAATGTATATTGATGTTATTAATTCGAGCTCCATTCCTACTTCCAAGCATGTTTGGGATGTCAAGGTTCCTTTGAAAATAAAAGTGTTTATGTGGTTTGTCCACAAACAAGTTATTTTAACCAAGGACAATTTGTTAAAGCGTAATTGGACAGGACCTACTAGGTGTAGCTTCTGTGATCGGGATGAGACTATAAAACACCTATTTTTTGATTGGCCATTGGCCAAAGTCCTTTGGCAGACGGTTCACATTGCTTTTAATATCAAACCACCGAATTCTGTTAGTGCCTTATTTGGGACATGGTTGAATGGGGTTCAACCTGACTTAGCGAAACACATTCGGGTTGGGGTTTGTGCGTTGCTGTGGACTATCTGGACTTGCAGGAATGATTTGGTTTTTAACAGAATATCATGTATACACTTTTTGCAGGTTATATTCCGAACTACGGCACGGATCCGTTCGTGGTCGCCACTCACTCGGACAGAGGCCAGGGAGCATTTGGTTACTGGATCTTTCCGCTGGGAGATGGTAGCTCGGGATATATTCAACCGGTTTGGATGGCGGCCATGTAATAGGATAGGCATCTAGTTTACTTATCCTTTGGTAGCCAGCCGGTTGTGGCCTCTTATCTTGGCTAGTTGTGGTTTCTAGCTACTCTATGGCTCTGTGTGAGCTTGTTTTACTTTTTCCTGTTTTGGAGACCTTCGAACCTTGTTGACACTATCTTTGTTTGGTTTATAAGATGGCCGTATGCATCATTCTGATGCAGAGGCCAGGGAATTCCCCCTTTTCGAAAAAAAAACATAGCAAGCAAAGAAGCTAGCTAACCATGCAATGCACTTTAGCAATAAAAAAAGTTATCATTGGTGCAGCAGGTCTAATTAGCTTTCGTAGATGAGTACTTTACATTGTCAAGATGCTCACAGTTCATCAAATCATCCGCATTATTTCCTGCCATACATGGCCACACACATATGCAATCAAGTACGTCCATGACGAATAATTTGTGTCCTCGTGTGTGTGTGTTTTCCAGAACGTATCAAAGGAGTTTGCAATGCATACCCGCGTCTCCCGGCGAAATCGATCCAGCAACCTGCTAGCTTCTCTACATGCACGTATTCTGCGGTATATTTTCATCTCCTTCCAACACGGATTGGCTAGGAAATAATCGAGCTAGCCTCATGCATGCGTATTGCCGGATGGCACTCGGCTGCGTGCTCCAGTGTGCATGTATTCTGCCGTACGTATAGGTTCGTCTCCTCCCAACACCGACCAGCTAGGAAGTAATCTAGCAAGCAGCGTACGTGCGTATTCCCAAAACGCACTCGGCTGCGTCGTCCCAACCCTGCTTGATTCAGCTTCAAAGAGATGACATATTTTTTTCCATTGGAAAAGAGAAACGATGGATTATTTTTCCATGGAAGAGGAGAGAATTGGCTTTATTTAATATAAGAGAAGGAATAGATCGTGGAGTATAGTTAGAAAGAGACCTGGAGTAGTACGATTGAGCTCGATTGATATGTTTTTTTTATCTAGGAGAGGCCATAGAGCTGTAGATAGTTTTAGATAGAGATTGAGATTGAGTACGGCTACAAACGTGAAAAGAGGCCTGGAGTTTTTTTACATGTAATTTTTTATCGATAAAATATTATGGGCCTTGCGTGTGTGTTTTTCATAGGATTTTATAGATTGATCTACACCGTAATAATTCGGTCCCACGAGATTAGCGGCTCCTAATTACTGATTAACATGGTAATTTCTTGGGAGTCACAAATTAGTATAGGTATAGATAGATAGATAGATAGATTATGTAGGGCATCTCATATGTCTATTGTCTACTAATTATTTTTATACACTTGAAAAACAACTCTTGGCCGAGACCATGGATTCGCTTCCTCTCTACTTGTCGGCTGCAAATCCTAGTGCCTTGACTGTGTGCGTGTGTGTGTGTGTGTGAGAGAGAGAGAGAGAGAGAGAGAGAGAGAGAGAGAGAGATTGGGGGAGGGAGCTCAGTCAGCTACGTCCAGACTAATGAACTTGAGGAGGATCGGAGCAAGAAAAACTCGGAAAAGAAGCGCCACCATCTGCCCGGGCGTTGTGCCTGCAAGGACTAAAAAGCCCTAATCTATAAACTACTAATCGGAGTAGAGGCATCGGGATTCGCCTCCCCGCCACCAACCGCTGAAGCGGCAGACGAATCCACGACTAGTCGGTGAAGTCTGGAGGAGAGAGTTTGTCCTAGCCATCTAAGGTCAGGGGAAGAAACTATTAAGATGGGTTCTGCACCTCCTGAAAGAGTGTACTTCACTCTCTCCATCTACCTTGCCATGGGACGGCGCTGCACGTCGCATGAGGCGGTGGGAATTTTCGATTGGGTGATGAGGAGAGACGAACGCATGCGAGACGCCTATGACCTGTCAATTTTGAAAAAGAAAAGAAAATGTATTGCTATTGTAGAAGGAACAAAAACCGCCGGGCGAAGCCTGGCCGGCTGGGCGGCGGCGAGGCTTCTCCCCATCCTTTTCGTCTTGGCTGGCGCGGGACAGCGGGATCGAGAGGAGCGCCGGGCGAACGTGGGGTTCGGTGGCGCAGCAGGCGGGTCTCCCGGCGGTGTCGTGCGCGGCGTGGTGGTGGCGGCCTGTGTGTCGCAAGGTGGTGGCTGCATTGGGCCTGCTCGGTGGTCGCGGGTGCCGCCGGATCTAGATCGGATCCTGTCTTCGGACTCCGTCGGCCGCCATGGGATGGTGATGGTCGTCAGTGGCCACGTCGGACCGCTGGTTTCGGTGTCTGGAGATCTACAACGGGTTCTTCTCGATCCTCATGGCGGGTCGAGCTCCATGGCTCTTGCATCTTCGTAGGTTTTGGATCGTGGCTCGTTGCCGGATATGGAGCAGACGAAGGTTTGGTGGCATAGGATGGGGACCGGAGGAAACTTTGGTCGACTAGGCCGGCCCGGCATCGGCGACGTCACTCGACGCCGTTACCCTCCATGGAGGCGAAGCCAAGGTCTCTCCTATCCACCTCCGAACCCCTCCCGGACGAAAGTCCAAAATTCAGTATGGATTGGGCGGCGGCGGCATGCTGCGCGTCATATCCTCCATGGAGGCGCCGTCTTGGGAGGACCTGCTGTTCGGGGGGAGAGATGCTGTGGATGGTGGGCTCCGAGTACCTCCAGCAGTGGCGACGGTGTGGAGGTTGCCAGGTGGTGCAGCGTTGTATCTACCGCATAGACGACGACGAGTTTTGGCGGCATGGTGCAGCTGCATATCGACGACGGATGCGGCTGGATGGACGAGCGCAGGGCGGTGGAGCTGTCTGGCGGCAGTGAGACCGGGCAAGATAGGTGCAACAGTATAACACTAACAGCGTGTTTGGTAGTTTAAGGGAAAGGGATTGGGAATTTATGAGAGGGAGTTGGCTGAGGGATTAGGCTTTGGGAAGTGGCATGTTAGTCCCAGTCCCACGTTTGGTACGGGGTGAGATTATTTATGGGAATACATGAACAAAGAAAAGGAAGGGTAGGTTACGTGAGATGTGCTCCTCTTTGGCGTTGCATCTGCAGATCACGGAGTAGTTAGCGCTGGCCGGTTAGTTTGGAGGAATTTTGTTGCGGGAGGTGGGCCACCAAATATGTAACGATATATTTTTAGACGTCGAATTCCTATTCCTCCGCTGAATTACCAGGGTCCCCCCGGCTAGAGATCGATGGGAGTTGGCCCTCCTAATCCCCCTTCCCCTTCCCTTGCTAATTCCCAAACCCCTGAACTAATCAACGGATTTTTAGTCTCACTAATCTTAAACTCCCATTCCCTACCCCCAACTCCCCCAAACCAAACACGCTGTGAAGATGGATTGGTGGCGGGTGGCTGCGGCGGCCTCGGCAGGCGTCCTGGTTGAGGAGTGCGCCGGACTGGTGGGTACCCCATACCCGGCAGGCGGCCTGCTTGGGACCTCGGGTCTTAAATGTTAGGTTTGGATGCGAGGTCTTTTTGGTATTAGGCTAGACTATCAGCGCCCCTTTATCAACTGGTTAGGAGTAGCGACAGATGTTGCCTAGACGGTGGCTTTAGTATTACTGTTGGATGACTTTGTAAGGTCTTGTGTGAACTGCTAATAAAATGGCTGCATGCATCGTCCAGTTGAACAAGCCAGGGGTCCTCCTTTTCTAAAAGAAAAACAAAATCCTCGTTCGTATAAGGCTAGAACTCAGGAGTATTTTTTTTCTATATATACAGTTTCCGTCGTGTGCGATCGATCTGTTCGAATTAATTAAGCAGGCCGTGGTACTTGTCCGAGTAGTATAGGAATTCTAATACAATCCGTACGTGGTATATAGCATACATGCCTAGCACCACCGATCCGCCGTTCGAGATCGGAAAGCAATCGGCATAAGGCCGCCAGCTTCTGGTACGTACGTACCTGCTCTCGCCCGAAAAGTCGGTTACGATGGACGTCGTCCCCGCGGCGGCATCTCCCAATCTTTACTTGCTCGACCTCGTGAGTTCCGGCCCGAAGCTCATCGACCTTGGCCTCGTTCTCCCGGACGGCGAGGTGGACAACATCTACCTCCCTGTCGACACGTTCCAGCTCTTACGAATCGATGACACTGTCGTGTATAAGAACATCGGCGACATCACGGTGGTTGACAGGAGCCACCTGTACCCCGGACAGGTGGTCGGGTCGGCCTCCGACATGGGCGGCCAAATCGGCGTCGTCACCGGCGTCAACACCATGCTCAACCTGGCCAAGCTCGACAACAAAGGCCTGCCAATCAAGGTCATCAGGGGAGTGTCCCCGTCTAGCCTGCGGCGCATTAGGAGCCTCAACCTTGGCGACTTTGTCGTGTCCGGGCCGTGGCTCGGCCGCGTCGTGGAGGTGTCGATCGACATCGATGTGTTGTTCGATGACGGAGCCGTCTGCAGGGTCACCGATGCGGAGTCCAAGAACCTGGTGCGAGTGTGTGTGAACAGGCACACCAGGCATCGCCACCAAATGAACAGTATACTCCACCAGGGGCAGTCCGTCGGCGGGCCAGACGCTTGTTCAATCTTCAAGGCGGCGCGGTGGCTTAATGGCTATTGGCATCCTGAACGAGACTTAGGAAGAATCATGAAGCTGGAGACGTCTGGTGTCCTCGTCTACTGGGTTGCATCAATGCATTGTGGCACCGACAAGGAGCAACTGGAGACATCCGCTCCTCCGGCCTACCAGAACCCAGATGATCTAACATTCTTCTGCGCCTCGTACAATTGCTGCTGGGGGCTTGCTGACCGCTGTTTTTTTCTTGAAACTAGTTCCAACGAAGGGGGTGGAGCTTGCTCTCCTGATCAACATGATGATGATAATGATGATGACGGTGATGATGATGATGGTGAGGATGAGGAGGAGGAATATAATGCATGCTCAGAGGACAATCAAGAAGAGTGTGAAGCATCAACCTCTCAGGTGCTACCTCCCACGAAGCAGAAAGATGCGAGGTTTTATCGGAAGCAGCTAAGGAAGCTTGTCTTTGAGGGCCATAGACGGGCACAACGGTCACAAGTCATGAGACATGTGGAGGTGGAGTTTCCCATGCTCGTCGCCAACACGCGCACCACCGTAGACGTGGTATGGCAAGACGGCACACGGCAACAAGGCATACCTTCAGCGACCATCGTCCCCTTTGGGATCTGGAATGAGCAAGAGTTCTTCCCCGGACAACATGTTGTCGCCAACGTTCTTCCTGTTAATGCTGCCGTTGACGCTACTGCTGATGTGATAACTACTAGTGTCAACAACGACATTGCCGCATCTGGAACTAGACCAGCGGAGCGTGTCGGCATCGTCAAGAGCATGCAACACGAGGACCAGACGGTTTGTGTATCATGGTTCAAGACGCCAGGGCATCCTGATGAGGTTTTGGAGGTCGAGTGCGATGATACCGTCAGTGCTTATGACCTAAGATTGGACTCTAGCCACTCTGCTTACTATGGTGATGTTGTCATTCGTATCGTACCATCAGTATCAACAAATGACGGTGAAAGTGCACCCTTGTTACAAGGAAACAAGAAGAAAAATGCCGTTCCCGCCGATCTTTCATGGGTGGGGCGGGTAGTTGAACTTCCTAATGGGCACGTCCAAGTCAAGTGGGGTGATGGTAGCATGTCAACGGTACGTGGGTAGTTTCTAGTACCTTTCTTAGATCTACAACTATGTTACATTCTCTACTAAACTCATTAGTTGTTGTTGATTTGTTTGGGCGAGCTGCAGGTATCGCCTCATGAGATCGTTGTCATCAAAGATGAGCACTACATGGAGCTATGGCTTGAAATGGGTGATTGGGTAGAGGACAATGGCATCGATGACGCACCCGAAGAACCGGTTGCTGCCAACATGGTATATATCTATCTTTGTAAACATTATCCACTTGGGGATTATTTTGGTTTCTCCTGGTAGGCACCAAATTAAGTACTATTTATACTATGATATATGATTATATGGATGGATTCACCTCAATTGATGTGCCTATATGTGTTTTGACCCGAAACTGTAGGAATTTCTTCCCACAATTATTTTTGTACCTCAAATGATGTGGCTATATGTGTTATCTGATTTTAGGACATTGATCTTCAGAATCTAGATAATGATGTCGAAAGCGTCAGCCCGGTAATGTCAAGGACAAGACTTTTAGGTTTGTCATTCCGGTCTTTGCTCCAATTGACCAGCGACATGGTGGCTCGAGGTAAAGGATACTTGATGAGCTGGAGGTCATTGTCATCGTCGTCGTTGCCAAGCTCAGAGTTACCCACTCCCGTAAACGATGATAGTATCGGTGGTGCTGCAGTGGAGACCAGCGATGCTGCTGTAGATGTGACCAGCCACGGTTTTGACGGTGGGCGGAAGGCTGCAGGTGCTAACTGTTGCTCCGATGAATCGTTGTGCTTTCCACGTTTCGATGTACTGCAGATCAGCCCTCTGGATCATCACTACCTTGACACTACGGACCAGGTAATTATATATGTTAGAAAATGACGAGGAACGTAGGTAATTATTAAGGTTAGAGTAAGGAAGGTTTACACGCTGGAATCAATTTTACGGCATTTGTTTTTTAGTGCAAAACTAAACTCCCTGACTTAAAACTAGTAAATGACCACACAACATGTTGCAAGTCATTACAAAACGTATTTTACTGAAGTAGAACTTTAATCAATGCTTTTTTTTCAAGGAAATGCAGGGCGCTAGTCGTGCGAAGAGTTGGGATAAAGCAGTGCAAAAGGAATGGAAAATTTTGAAGAACGACTTACCAGGTACGTGAGTGTAGCTCAAAATACACAGTCCATATGCATGGATACAAATGAATAGCCACTTATTTAATTGCAGAAACCATCTACGTGCGAGCATTCGAGGACCGCATGGATCTGCTCCGGGTGGTGATGGTGGGCGCAAGCGGGACACCGTATCATGACGGCCTCTTCTTCTTCGATCTGCAGCTACCTCCTTCGTACCCGGATGCCCCGCCGCAAGTGTATTACCACTCCTTCGGCCTACGCCTCAATCCAAACCTCTACGAGTCTGGTACAGTGTGCCTCAGCCTGCTAAACACATTCGGTGGCGAGGGCACCGAGGTCTGGTCCTCGACGGAGTCAAGCCTCCTCCAAGTCGTTGTCTCCATCCAAGGCCTTGTCCTCAATGACAAACCATACTACAATGAGACTGGCTACGAGACAATGGTCGACAAACCGGAGGGCCGCCGCAATGCACTGCCCTACAGTGAGAATGCTTACCTGCTCACCCTCCGGACCATGCTACACCTTTTACGTCGGCCACCTCGGGGATTTGAGGAATTCGTTAAGGAACACTTCTGCCATCGGGGAAGGTTTGTGCTCAGGGCATGCAACGCGTGGCTGCAGGGAAATATTGTCGACAATGCTCATGCCACTGAAGAGAGTAGGAAGCAGCCGTGCTCGGCTGGGTTAAGGCTTGCACTCACCAAGGTAGTGCCAAGCCTCGTGGCAGCCTTCACAGAGATCCGAGCCGAGGGGTGCGAAGAGTACCAGTAGTTGTGAATCAAATTGCCATGTCCTCTCAGCAACTCACTAGACAGACGAGTATGTAAAGGTGAAACCTTTGCTACACCTACATATTAGTTAGAATGGGGACTGGGCCTACGTCAAGCTGAAAAGTGGGGTACGCAGATATGTGACTTTTGGTGATGGTGGTGGTCTTGCAATCATTCACGTTTTTGTTCTACAACAATTACGTACTCCTATTTGCTCTATTTTCTTAGTAAGTACTAATATGTCACGAATTTTGCTATGCTTATGTTAGTTCATCTACAAAGGGAGGTGTTGGTACGGTAAAGTGGGGAAATATGCTTCCCTTCTATAATCACTTGGCCGCATGCATCTCCCAGATGCAGAGGCCGGGGGTCATCCTCCTTTTCTAAAAAAGTCATAATTTTTGTTAGCGTATACATTTCTAGAAGTTAAGAGGGTAGACTGTGAAGGAAATAAGTTTTAATTGAATCATCAGATGGAAAACACTGTTTGGTGTAAAGCTACCATTTAAGACGGTTTTGTTCTTAAAGTAGATAGATCACAACCATGTTATAACAAAAGTGAAGCTATAGGGTGTCGTTCATGCTTATTGTTCTACATTTTTCTGTTGTTAGTTTATCATGCTGCATATTATAACAAAAGTGAAGCTATAGGGTATCAGCAATGCATGAAAACAAATATAGAACCACCACAATGATCGAAATTGTACAACATATCACTTTGATCAACAAGGTGCGCCAATACCAAACTCTTCTAAGAACAAGGCTCCATGTAATACAACTATGTTCGGTAGGCTTCGAGAAATTTACAAAGAATTTGGGATGCGTTTGGTTGCCCGCATCTACCCCAACTAGGTCCGCATGGGAAAAGTTTGGCCCGTTTGGTTGGCTGGATTACAAATAAATGTTGGGCCGTACAGAACTTAAAGCACTCCCAGTCAGGCCTGCTCGAGCGCATGTGGTGGGTCCCAATACGGGAGGGATGCGAGCTACGTAGGTGATTTCTTCTCCTACCTCCACTAAACCGTTCCCTAATCTCTTTTTCTTCGTCCCTTCTGGTTCCATTCAGACAATCGATTCATAGTTTCATCAACCGTAGAGGCGAGGTGACCTTCCGGGGCGGCCATGGCGTCCTGTGTGGCTGTGAGCACTAAAGAGAAGGGGAAGATCAGAGAGAGAGAGAGAGAGAGAGAGAGAGAGAGAGAGAGAGAGAGAGAGAGAGAGAGAGAGAGGAGGGGCGAGTCGGGGTGGCTACGGCCATGGCGGATCTGGCCACTGCCATGATCCTCCTGGTGACGAATGGAGGAGCAATGAAGGGCGGCAAGGTCGACCTGTCCGGGATGCGGCGGAGCATGTCGTCGTGCTTATCACTGATCCTCCAGCCGCTATCCTCGTCGTCGTCTGCGGCATTCCGGCGTGCATGGTCGATGCCATCGATCAGAGCGCTGGCGGTAGCAGGCGCGCTGCGGCAGTGGTGGGAGTTGAGACTTGGTTGGATCATGACTAGGAAACCCTCCTTCACGCGAGCCGTGGGCGTGGCGCCGTGCTCGGATGCCACTGCCTCACACGCTCCGACATGTCTTCTACAAGGGACGCGTCAATGTGCACCGCCTCCTGGGCCGCGACGGCCTCCTGCTCGAAGGCGTCTTCGTGCAGGACTTCAGGTGCGACTGCATCAACTACGACAAGAACTTCAACAACGGCGACATCGATGCCAGATGCTAGCTGTTGCGCTGGACTGGAAGGAGGCCGCCGCCACGTGACTCGTTAGGGAGAAGGCGCTGCTCGGACGTGCCCGTGCCGCCGAGGAGGACGCCTCCAGCTCCCGACGTGAGAACACCGTGTTCGCCGAGCTACACCGGGCAGTCAACCATGAGAACGACGGCCTACGGGGCGCGCTCGAACCGGTGGCAGAGGAGACCAACACGGCTAGTGAGTCGCTCGAGTTCGTGACCAACATTCCTAGACTCTGGCGGGGTGATGACCGCCGCGAGCTGGAATCGTGTCCATTAGCAACATCGTGGAGCTAAGGTCAGCGGCTGGCGGCGGTGGCATTGGTCGACGCCAAGTCCACCATCGCGTGCACACTACCAAGAACTCCACTATAACTTAGTATGTCATGTGGGTGTTAAACTCTTAATCACGTTGCATGTATACAACCAAACACCGGTTACTTGCATCTACCAAGACAATGTAGTTAACCAAGCACCAGACAAAAAATGCTCCCGTAATGCAGACAACCAAACTAAGTGCAGATGATGTTTTTTTTTCTTACATTAGCTCAACCAGGCTCAGGTGAGACAAGGATGCAAAGTGCTAAAAAATGATGCAGGTAACCAAACGCATCATCGATACACTTGGTAGCGTTCGACCAACCACACAGTTTAAAGCCTTGATGTAGTAGAACTATTTCTCGCAAACAAGCAAAAATACAAGTATTTGCTTCCGAAGGATATTGCAAAGGAAGTACTTTGCCAATCGAACATGACAGATAATGTGTACGATCCTCCCACTCCCGCAAACATCCATATTCCAAGGCAAGTAAGCGTGTCAAGTTCCTTGCTTTCCAATCGGGATTTTTGCGAACGCGGTGAAAAATCGATCAAGAACAACGCATATTAGGACATACAAGAACACCGAATTTTGCCGGCATCCGTTGATTTCACTTCATTATACATTTTCTCTTCTTCCTACTGTTTTCGCCTCATCATACATGTTTCATCTCATTATACATGTTCTCTTATTCTTCTTCTTGTTCATCATGGAAAATTACTCCATCCGCAAGACTGCTGACTCCTGCAAGCTTCTCGGCCATGCATGATACCCTCGTTTACGATCACAGCATACTGCACGCTACAAAAGATCGATGAGACTGTTCTACATTAGAAAGAATTACCATTACACTGAAGTGAAGGACAGGAAAAACATTCAACTGGCAGCGAACTCCGTGGCTGGTGCGCGGTGAGCCGTATCTTGGGTTTACTGACAAACACAGACACACTTGGCCAGAAGTCTGACCAGCCATCCATACAAAAGCTACAATCCACAACTTTGATGTGTGCATCTCCAGGTCCCGAGGTGGGAAGCAAATTTTCCATCATCTAGAAATCACTAAGTTTGGGACGCGGCTTGACACACGCCAAACACAGTTCGCATGTCTATTACCTAGGTAAACTAGTTTGTGCTTACAAATTGGACCTTTCCAAAGCATCTATCCGGACTGGGTTTTCTTGGAGCAGGTGATGTAAAAGTTGGGTTTCTCTCAGCGGTAGCCCACATGTGTCACATTGGTGGGTGGACTGGATTATCTCATGTGTCACATTGGTGAGATAGTATGTTAAATTAAATGAAACCCTCTTGGATTCGTTTGCACCGTCGCGTTGTCTTTGGCAGGGCGACCTACTCTCTTCCTTTTTATTCCTTTTTGTGGTTGATGGATTGTCTGCAATTCTAAGGCATAGTGTTTCTTCTGATGATATTACCCCGCTCAAGGTGTGTAGACGTGCTTCGGGCATGCATCTCACATCTTTTATTTGTAGATGACACTATGTTGTTCTTTTTTTGAAAAGGACGCTATGTTGTTCTTTGAGGCTTCACTTGCACGGGCAAAAAAGTGGAATTTGCTTTGAACCTCTATGATAATGCAGCTGGCTAAAGTTTAAATTATAATAAATGTTCAATCTTGTTTGGAGGTGCATGTCCATCTGTTGTTCAGGAACAAGTTCATGGTGCATTAAATGTTACTTGCTTGGTATTTGAAGAGAAATACCTAGGGATCCCAACTCTGTAAGGTTGTATGTCAAAGGGTTGTTTTGAAAATCTTCGGGTGAATTTAATGACTAAGCAACTTATACAATGGGGTGATGGTCAATATGCTAGAGAGACTCATCAAATCGGTAGCCCAGGCATTACCCACTTACACTATGGGGTGTTCAAGCTTCCCTTTTTGGTGTTTGATGAATTAACTAGGATGGTGCAAAGTTTTTTTTGGGGCTCTACTGATGGTAAAAGGAAAGTACACTGGCGTGCATGGGATGATCTTTTATAGCCAAAAGAAAGAGGTGATGTTGGGTTCACGGACTTTCATCTCTTCAACCAAGCTCTTTTGGCTCAGCAAGCATGGAGGTTAATTGTTAAACTAGAGTTTTTACACAGGTTCTTAAGGCCCTATACTATTCGGGTGGTAAACTTGAGGACACGTTTTCATAGGGAACACTTCTTCTTCATGGCAAGTTGTGAGTTATGGACTTGAACTACTGAAAAAGGTTTGGTATGGAGAGTGGGTGATGGAAGAATTATTCGAGTGTTGAGTACGAAAAATTTCATGAAAATTATAAATACATGGATTCAAAAGGTGGTCATGAATTTAAGAAAATACCATACTCAAAAAACATCACAAACTTGATAAACAATTCAAGAATTGAAAATATTCATGAATTTGGCCAAATTTCATAAATTTAAAAACAAACTCAGATTTGAAAAATATTCATGAAATGGAAAAATTTGAAAATATTCATGAATTTGAAAAATAAAGGATTTGAAAGTGATCATGAATTGGAAAGTTCTAACAGATTTATAAAATGTGGACGAACTTTAAAAAGTGAATTTAAATAAGTGATCTTAGATTTAATAATTTTTGTGAAATTACAGAAAATGAAGAATTTTTAAAATTATTCATGATTTCCATGAAAGTTCACAAATTGCAAAACAGTAAAACCAAAAAGTAGAAATAAACGAAAAACCAAATACTAGAGAAGAACTCAAAAAATAGTAAAACGAAAGGAAAAAGAATGATAAAAAATGATACGGAAAACCCAGGCTGGAAGCTTCACAAACCGGGCCCACATACTACTCAAAGCTTTCCAAAACCCGGACCCCTACGCAAACTAGGGAAGCGAGAGATCGTATATGGGTCCGCCAGCTTATACCTGGCCAAGCGATACCAGTTGTGCGCCTAACTAAACTATGCGCGTAGGCAGGTGCGGAGCCAGAAATTTTGTGAAGCATGGGCAAGTTTAAGCCTAAGTATATAATTAGAGAATTAAAATTGGGTGTTTCGATCAAGATTTTTTTCTTCTTGATACCGGTCTTTTGCCTTGTTTTTTTTGCCTTGATACCGATAGGAGCCAGGAATATAGAGTATTTAACTCTCTATCTACGAAAATCTCTTTGCATTCTAGCAGTCAACACTTTCCCTAATGGGTTTGGGTCCTCCGTAACTCACCATGGCCATAGAAATTTTTCAATGCTCGTACTCCCTTCGTAAAAAAATATAAAAGCGTTTGATCACTATTTTCTTTACACAGAGGGTAACATTAAAAATCGGGTTGGCAACATTGTTAGTCAATCCCGTAACCTTGAAAGCACTTCCACCAGTCTAGAGGCTATGTTGTGTTGAAATATGCATACACGTTCTATTTGACACTATCTAAACATGTAGCAAGAAACTTCAGGGTCCGACGAAATATCCGATAGCCGATTGGTTTCCAAAATTTTGTAGACCAATAAAAAAACCTTGATTCTAATACATAACATTTAAAATAGCATCAAAATAGCAAACCACAAATCTACATTAATAATGAAGAAGTAGTATATAACTTGAATGACCAACTCCGGACGCTCTAACCTCAAAATTAAACCATCATAAGTGAATCTTCAAAAGTTAGCAACCTCACCTAAGCACAAAAGAGGGGACAAGAAGGCGCCGACCGATGATGCAAGTTGTTCCTGGGATGGATCTGCTTCAGCTCAGCCCATCGCCGGCCACACGCCCAGCCAAGGCCAGCCTCCACCCGCCGCCGTTACCTCTCCGATCGACCCAGTGTGCCGCCGTCTGCAAGACTGCAACAGCCGAACAGGCGGGTCGTGGGGAGGTGGAGCAATTGATATTTTTTAGAGGTCGTTTTTTTTGAGACACTTTTTGAGGGGTAACTTTTTTAGGCTCTTTTTAGGGTAGTTTTTTTAGTAACATTTTGAGGTAGGTGGAGCGATCGATTGATCTGGTCGTGTTTTTAGAAAATATCTCGCGGTCCTTCTGGTCTGGGCTAGGCCAGTAGCAGAATAGGCCTATTATCCCACATCAGGAATATCCACGTAACCCATTCCTGAACGAAAATAAAGCCCATTACCTGATTAGCCTCCCACAACCAGCCATTTGCCCGGGTAAAGCACGAGGCATTGACAACTTTTCCTTGTATAATGGGGCCATCGTACCTGTGCGTAGCTAGCGAGCCCAGGCAAGTGCCCGTGTTCTCTGGGCGTTGGCTCCGCCACTGCGCGTAAGCATGAACAACTCATATGGCAAGGCGATTCTGAGCCGAGCATATTATTTTGCTCAGTGGGCTCAATCAGCATTATCTATGAGGGGGAGTACAAACGTGCAAGCCCGACATCGTCCTTTAACAACTGAGTTGGAGGGTGTTGGGAGCCCCTATTTCAAGCGTAGGTCGGTGAATAGCCACCGATCGCGCGCCTCACATGCATTTTGGCTGGCTCATGTCGGGGTTGGGCGCTCCTGTTTCTTTGGTTTTTCTTCTTCCATTTTTACCCCCCCCCCCCCCCCAAGTTTTTTTCCTTTGAGATCTGTTTGCGAATCTCAAATAAGAAAAATATTATCTGGACTTGAAATGTAATTTTAATCTGAAAAACTATTCAAGAATTTGAAAAAAAAAATCCTGAATTAAAAAATGTTTACTGATTCAAAAAAATGCTTTTGATTTCATAAAATGCTCATTAAATAAAATATGTTCACTAATTCATAAAAATCCTGAATTTTAGAAAAGTGATAAGATAAAAAAGTATTCGTGAAATTCAAAATCTATTCCCAAATCTCAGGAAAAGTTCATGAATTCAGAAAAAGGTTGATGATTTGAAACATGTTCATGTATTTCAAAAAATGATCATCAAATGAAAAAAAAACTGTTCCCTAATTTCCGAAATTTTTCGCTCAATTAAAATGTCCATGAGTTTAAAAAAATTCATGTTCGTGAATTTGTATAAAATATTCGTGAATAAATAGATGTTTAGGATTTCAAAACATGTTCGTGAATTGTAAAAAACGTTCATGATTTCAAAAAATGTTCAAAATTATAAAAAAATATCATAAAATCGAAAATTAGTGATTATTTGAAAAACTGTTCAGGAATTTCAAATTAGTTCACAAAAAAATGAAAATTAAAAGAACAAAAGAAATAAAAAAGAAAAAGAAAATTAAAGTGGTGAAAAATAAAAGAAAAGGACGATCTGGCCTAGTAGCTCTGTTGCAGTTTTGGGACCAACCGGGCGTGGTCACTTTGGCGACAACCTACCAAGGCGTTAAATAGCAACCGAGAAGCTTATTTAGGGCCTATCCTATTTGGCACGTAGGTAAACATTGGGCCGGCCTTTTCCCGCTTTTTCTATTTTTTGTTCTTCCTTTTCTTTTTAAGTTTTCCTTTTTCCGTTTCTGATTTGTTTCATGTACTTTTTCTATTTTATTTTATTTTTTCTAAACTTCCTTCTATTTTGTTATGAACCTTTTTTAATCCAGGATAATTTTATTATGTATAGAATATTTTTTTGAAATCTGAAAATATCTGATGATGATAAAAAAAGTATAAAACAAAAATTAATAATCAGATAAAAACGAAATAAATAGGGGACATACGGCCACGCACTCTGCGGAGGGAGTGTGTGCTGATTATGTTCGCCAATGTGTAGCGTGCTATAGTAGCACGCTAAATAGCAGGTCCCGAGGCGAAATCCTATTTAGGCTTCTCGAGCTAAATTGAGGCAAAACCATATGGGGAGCACACACTCCCCTTTGATGGTTTTCTCTGTTGGCCGGAGCATTGAATAGGTATTCTAGTGGTTCGGTCATTTGTTTTGGGAAGCTTCCAGCAGTTATTTTATTGGCTTTTTTGGACTAGTTTTTGTTCAGTTTTATTCGCCTTTCTATTTTTCTTTTCTTTTTCCCATCTTATCTTTTCCCTAAAATGTGTGATTTTTCTAAAATTTCGCAAACTTTCACTCAAATGTGTGTACTTTGTCCAGTTCGAAAACTTTTTCTAAATCCAAGAACTTTTTCAAGTTCATAAACTTTTTGTCTCAAGTTTGCGAAAAAATTTCAAGTTCGTGCAACTTATTTTTATTATTTTTAACAATCATGATTTTTTTTTATATCCATGAACTTGATTTAAATATTTATTTTTTTCAAATAAATTATGAACCTTTTCAAATTCATGGTCTTTTTTGAAGGTCACGTCAACGGTTAATATGTCAACTTAAAGGTCAATAGGTCAAGTCAAAAGTCAAGCCAATTGTCAATAGGTCATGTCAAAGATCAACATGTCAAGTCATTGGTCAACCAGTCCAGTAAAACAAATCAAACCATGTTTCTTTGGGGACGTGAACAGAACAAACTAAATCCCATCTGCTGGTGGCCATATAACAAGTGAGTTTCAGCACCAGTTTGCTCCGCTGGCGATATCTAACAGGCCAGCCCAGTAGAGAGGTTCCTGCACTGCGTGTTGTAGGTTCTTGTACGTATGGTTTTTCTTGTTCATTTGACCTTTGGCATTTTTCTTCTTTCTTTGGTTTTATTTGTTCTATGAACGGCTTTCTTTGGTTCTCCTTTACATCTTCATTTTGCTTTGGTTTTGTATTTTCTCACTGTTTTTTTGGTTTTTCTTTCACTCTAGGTTCGTGTAGATAGCTTTTCCATAGTATTCTTTTATTTTTCTTAGATTTAATTTATTTTTCACCAGCTTTCTTTGGTTTTCCTTTTTTTCCCTTCATTATGCTTTGGTTTTTCTTTATTTCTTCATTGTACTCCTATTTCTTTATTTCCTTTCTCCATTTTCTATGGTTTTTTTTCTTTTCTTTTGTTTCTTTTCATTTTTATTTTTTCAGACATGCCTCCTTTTTTAGTACACAATATACATTTTCAGAGCACACATGACACATTTTATGATACAGTTTTGACAGTTTTCAAATGCATGATGCGCTTGTTTTCAGATACATGTTTTGAACAATTTTTCACATACCAATTGAATAGTTTATTTTCAATAAACGTTTTATCAAAAAACATTATTTTTTTAATTGTCACAATTATATTTTGAATCAACGCAATTTTTCATTAAAAAGTCACGTGATTTTTTAATTGTATTTATTTTTAATACAGTAAGAAATATTTTTTAACATTTCATAGAAAACATTTTTGACGAATTCAAAATATATTTTGTAATACTGTACAATCATTTTTTGATGATGTTCACAAATTCAAAAAATATTTTTAATACACCACGAAACATTGTTATCTCACAATGTCAAAAAATATTTTTGGACAGTGTTTAAATTTTTAGAATTATTTAATGATTTTTAATATAACATATAAATAGTTTATAAAATGGCAGGTTTAACATTTTTAATATACTATTAAAAAATTTCTTTACGGCATAAACATTTTTCCACGAACGATAATGTTTTTGTATTATATATATTATGAAATATAAAAAATAGTTAAATTAAATGAAATGTGAAGAAAAAACAAAAACTTGATGGCGTCAGCAAGGTGGGGACGCTGGTGACTGGGCAGGCACGAGCCGTTCATAGGCGGCGCATCGCGCGGGGCATAAATTAGCGGTACGCGCGCGGCTAGGGTGGCGTTTGGTTCGAGGGCAAGGTTGGGTTGGCTGAGGATATCACTAATCAACTGGTTGGGGATAACCACCTTTTGCTGTTTGGTTGAATGGAGTTGGCTATGTTGGATAACCACATTTTGTTGTTTGGTTGGAATGATGAGAATTGGATAGGTTATTGTAATGACCTCTTTGCTATAAGAAGGTGAGATTAATAGATTACCCATACATATGAATTTTATCTTCTTTTTTTAAAATCTCATTATACCATATTCTCACGCTCAATGTTGTCACAATCAGAAATTGCCGCCTTTCTTCTATATCTATATCTATACCTATACCTATACCTACTATTAAAGGGAGTAGGTATTCTTGGTTTAGTTTCGCTTTATTTCGTCCCGTTTAGGTGATTTTTTTTCTTTTTGGTTTCGTCCCACCTTGAAGATTTTTAAGGTGATTTTTTTCTTTTTGGTTTCGTCCCACCTTGAAGATTTTTATTATCCGATGTGGTACTATTTTTTTGTCCACAGGCGTTTTTTGCGAACGGGCGCCTGCAGCGCAGTTCCTCTCTCGCGAGATGGGCCGGCCCATGATAGCGTTTTGCTTTATATATCTTTAGCGTTTTGCTTTATAAGTAAAAAAAATGGTGTGCAGGCCAACAACAAGCTTTGCATGTTAAAGCCATAGCAAAGTATTTTCAAAGTATTCTGAGAATATTACAGTTTTTTTAGTTACTGTGGTTTTAATTACTATGACCTGTTTGGTCACCAATAAAAACAGTGATATCATGTTAAGGCCATAGCAAAGTATTTTCAAAGTATTCTGAGAATATTACAGTTTTTTTAGTTACTGTGGTTTTAATTACTGTGACCTGTTTGGTCACCAATAAAAACAGTGATATTAAAACTAGAGTATTCCCAAAACCAAAGTATTTTTTCTGTCTAAAAAAAAGAACCAGGAACCTCTTTTTTTAAAACAGAGCTGGCGAAAGAAATGAGTCCATCACCCGTCGACGTTATCTTTTTCAATGGCTGTTTGCAACAACTCGCGCAGCACCGCCGTATTGCCTCCGGAGATGTCTCCGTCGGTGGACGACCACCGCGAAAACAAAGGAAACTCTCTCTTCGTCTCCCACCTCTTGCACCAGCAGTCGGCCTTGACTTCTGCGGCCGCCGGCTGCGCCGGTCCGTACTCTTGCCTGGCCACGACGGCGGCGGAAGCTACTCTAAGTAGAAGCTGACCATGGATTATTGAAAGGAAGTGGCCATGTCGTGGAAGAAGGCCAAGCCGTTCATGCGCAGCTCCGCCCATGGTGATCAAGACGTCTACGCCGTGTTGCTGAGCGTTCTAATAGGATCTACAAGCCTTGTGCATGCCAGTTCAGTTTATGCATATGAGCTACTATGGTTTGCGTGCGCCCGGCTAGCTAGCTAACAGATTGCATGCGCCCGGCTAGCTAGCTTGAAGAACGCGCATGTTTTCAACAGTTAACGGCTAGCCAGCAATTTTTACGTTGTTAAGGACAGCGCCAGCCAAACAGGTCTTCTGTATTGCTGATACTTCAAAATACTTTGATATATAAAAACCGCAGTATCTTGCACCAACAGGTTAATATACTGTAGTTTTCAATACTTCGGTTTTTACAATGCTTTACTATCAAATAGGGCCTAAGTATTTGCGTTCTTTTTACTCTTTTTCCAGTTCGCATTTACTTTTAATTTCTGTTTTCTTCTTTTATTTTTTACTTTCCTATTTTATTTCTTTTTCTGAAATGCAAGATTGTTAATCGATGAACTTTTTCTTCAAAATGAACGAACTTTTTTTCAAAAATCCATGAACTTTTTCCAAATCAATGAACTTTTCTCAAAATTTGTGAACTTTTTTAAACATTCAATGAACTTTTTTCAAAACTCCATGAACTTATTTTTCAAATTCGACGATTTTTTTAAATTCAATGAAGTTTTTCTAAAATCGATGAACTATTTTTCTAATTCGATGAACTTTTTTCAATACATGAACATTTTTCAAATTTGATGAACTGTTTTTCAAGTTGGTGAACTTTTCTTGAAAATTGACAAACTGGGTTGAACGATCGCTTGGCTGGCCCAGTGTATGCGATCGAAGCCCATCCAAGCAAAAAACAAATACGGGCGTCCATCAATTTATGGCTGCGAGTGGGCTCATGAAAATCAAGTAAAAAATGAGTGGGCTTCGTAATATCAAGTAAAATATAGTTTACATTTACAAAGTGGAGAATAGAATACAACACCTCTATTTCAAAAGAACCCGCGGTAACCAACTCAGCTGACTTCTATTTGTGATTAATCCCACTTCGAGGGTTTATATTGAATCGCCCCGATATACGTTCCCTAATTGCTTGCAAGAGACTATAAAATGAATTGACCCTGAGATTGTGTGGCTGCCATGCAAAAAAAGAGAAATATTCCGGGGCATGAATTGCCGGCGAGGAGTCCCCTTGATTAAAGGGAGGGATCATGATGGAGCTGGATTTTTGTGTTCTTTAAAGGATGCGGGATTTGTGGGATGCTAATGCATCCATAATTAACGGTTAACAGTTGCACAATTAAGGAAGGATTGCTGCAAGCCGACCCTGTTATTAGGAAGAAAAGGAAGGAATTTTAAAAAAGAAATATGAAGTACGAATTATTTCGGGCAGTGTGAATGTCAAGTTAACAATTATTGATTTGTAGACAATGGGAACCTTCTGGGTATAGGCTTGCCACGTGGCGCCTCCTGATTGGGCAGCACTTGACGGCGGGATAGGCTTGCCACATGGCGCCTCTTGGTTGGGCATCACTTGACAGCGGCGTCGACAGCCACCGTTAGGCTAGGAACGTTGCCGGACACCGTCGGGATATCATCTATGCCGACGGCCTTTCTATGCCGACGGCCTCCGGGGGTACGCCGATGCATATGTTGCCGACGGCCCTATGCCGACGGGGGCCGTCGGCATAGGCCTGTCCTTACGGGAATCAAGGCTATGCCGACGGCCTGGGCCGTCGGCATAGGGGCTAATTCCGGTAGTGCAACGTTTTGCATGTTTTTTAAGACTTCAGAAAAATTCAAGAAAATATTTGTAAATTGGTTCGTCAAATTGTGATCAAACCGTTGTCCTTGAGCCCATGGACTCTAAAGGACCAAATATGGTAGTAGATTTGATTTCTTCCCCCTTCTTTAACCGGCTAGCTGGTGCATCGGCTTCTCATTCTCTTTCAAGTGTCCATGCATAGACGAACTCGATGACCGTTCGACAGTTTGCGTAGGACAGTATTTGGGAGATCAGTTATGCGCATTGACTAACGTTTTGTTTCTTTCGAAATGGCAGTTATCCTGCATTCATTAAAAAGAAAAGAGTTGCATAGTTAATTAGGAAAAACTGAGCGAAACCAGATTGCCCAGTAAATTATTAAGAACCGGGCGAAAACCATCACAACCATTGAGCAGCACATATATGAAATACCACGGACACGACTTCAAAGAGGGCCCCGGCGAGATAGCACGCAGGCGTCATTGTCATCACTCCTCCCCTAGAGGTGTCATCGCCATCCCTAAACTCTGAGCAAGTGACTCCAACTTCGCCGTCGGCGATCATAGACTAAACCCACACCGTAGAGGACGGATGAATGCTGCATGAAGATTTGTAGAGATCAATATGAGAAAAGCATAGGCATTGAATTAGTGATGGATATTTGTGTTGGATAACATTCATCACATAAGAGTCACAACCTAGAGAGATACACAATAGTTTCAATTCATCAATGTAATGTAGGCATGTACTCCATAAATAATCATACGTGCTTACAATAAGAACTTGCATGACATCTTTTGTCCTACCCTCCCGTGGCAGCGGGGTCCATAAGGAAATCTCAGGGATATTAAGGCATCATTTTAATAGAGAATCGAAACAAAGCATGAACACATAGTGAATACATGAACTCCTCATAATACGGTCATCACAAGAGTGAATTCCAATTGTTGTCACTTTGGGGTCTGCGGATCATAACACGTAATAGGTGCGTACAATACTTGCAAGATAGGATCCAAAACACACTTATGTTCATAAAAACATTAAAGGTTCATATCTGAAATCATGGCACTCGGGTCTTAATGACAAATATTAAGTACAACATAGTCATAACAACGTCAATATCATAACATAGTGGATACTGGGGATCAAGCCCTAACAAATTGACTCGATCACATGACAAATCTCATCCAACTCCATCACCATCCAGCAAGCCTACGAAGGAATTACTCACTTCCGGTGGTGAGCATCATGAAGTTGTTGATGAAGAAGGATTGGTGATGATGATGGCGACGAACCCCCCTCTCCGGAGCCCCCAACGGACTACAGAACAACCCTCCCGACAAAGAACAGGAGGTGGTGGCGGTTCCATATCGCAAAATGCAATTAAACGTCTTCTGTTATTTTTCTCTCTCTCGGAGAAACGGAATTTATAGCTAGAATTAGGTCACACGGCCGCCTGTGGGCCCCACAAGGTAACAGGGCATGCCCTGTTGCCTTGTGGGCAACTGGTGGCCCCCTTCGGTGGACCTTCGTTTCATTATTTTTTTATATATTCCATAAAATATCTCCAGAAAGTTTCACCTGATTTCAGGAACTTTTATTTCTGCACAAAAAACAACACTATGATAGTTCTGCTGAAAACAGCGCCATTCCTGGTTAGTTTCATTCAAATCATGCAAAACAGAGTCCAAAACAAGAGCAAAAGTGTTTGGAAAATTAAGTAGATACGACGAAGATGTATCACGCCCCTCCACCTCTCCCACTTATATATGTCGGGAGGCCTCTCTCTTGAGACACATCAATAAAAGGGCCTCTCTCCCGCATGGCTCCACATACTGCCATTGTAATTGGCCTAAGTGTTTAGGCTCCTAATAAGCTGAAACTTCACGGGTTTTTTTATGGAATATATAAGAATTATTGGAGCAAATAACTTCTAGAGGGGCCCCACCAGGTGGGCACAACCCACCTAGGCGCGTCAAGGATCCCAGGAATGCCCTGGTGGGTTGTGCCCTCCTCGGCCCACCTCCGGTGCTCCTCTTCGATATATAAGTCATTTTTACCTAGAAGAATAAATAAGGAGAGGACTTTCAGGACGAAGTGCCGCCATCTCGAGGCGGAACTTGGGCAGGAGCACTTTTGCCCTCCGATGGAGCGATTATGCTGGGGGACCCCCCCGCCCCCCGGAGGGGGAAATCATCGTCACCAACAACTCTCCCATCTTGGGGAGAGCAATCTCCATCATCATCTTTAACAATACAATGTCCTCTCAAACCGTAGTTCATCTCTTGTGTTCAATCTTTGTACCGGAACTTTAGATTGGTGCTTGTGGGTGACTAGTAGTGTTGATTACAACTTGTAGTTGATTACTACAAGGTTTATTTGGTGGAAGATTATATGTTTAGATCCATTATGCTATTTAGCATGATTATCATTTGTGAGTAGTTACTTTTGTTCTTGAGGTCACGGGAGAAATCTTGTTGCAAGTAATCATGTGAACTTGATATGTGTTCGATATTTTGATGGTATGTATGTTGTGATTCCCTTAGTGGTGTCATATGAACGTCGACTACATGACACTTCACCATATTTTGGCCTAAGGGAATGCATTATGGAGTAGTTATTAGATGAATGGTTGCGAGAGTGACAAAAGCTTAAACCCTAGTTTATGCGCTACTTCGTAAGGGACTAATTTGGATCCAAAAGTTTAATGCTATGGTTAGATTTGATCTTAATACTTTTATCCTATTTGCAGATGCTTGCGAGGGGGTTAATCATAAGTAGGAGGTTTGTTCAAGTAAGAACAACACCTAAGAACCGGTCCACCCACATATCAAATTATCAAAGTAGCGAACACGAATCAAACCAACATGATGAAAGTGACTAGATGAAATTCTCATGTACTCTCAAGAACGCTTTGCTTATCATAAGAGACCATTTTGGCCTGTCCTTTGCCACAAAAGGATTGGGCTACCTTGCTGCATACTATTTGCCGTTACGGTTACTTGCTCGTTACAAATTACCTTGCAATCAAACTAAAGGAAATATGCTCTAAAGGCAATCATAAAGTTATTATTTATTTTTTTATTTCATGATAAATGTTTATTATTCATGCTAGAATTGTATTAACTGGAAACATAATATATGTGTGAATACATAGACAAACATAGTGTCACTAGTATGCCTCTACTTGACTAGCTCATTAATCAAAGATGGTTAAGTTTCCTAACCATAGACATGAGTTGTCATTTGATTAACGGGATCACATCATTAGGAGAATGATGTGATTGACTTGACCCATTCCGTTAGCTTAGCACTTGATCGTTTAGTATGTTGCTATTGCTTTCTTCATGACTTATACACGTTCCTATAATTATGGGATTATGCAACTCCCGTTTACTGGAGGAACACTTTGTGTGCTACCAAACGTCACAACGTAACTGGGTGATTATAAAGGTGCTCTACAGGTGTCTCCGAAGGTACTTGTTGGGTTGGCGTATTTCGAGATTAGGATTTGTCACTCCGATTGTCGGAGAGGTATCTCTGGGCCCACTCTGTAATGCACATCACTATAAGCCTTGCAAGCATTGTAACTAATGAGTTAGTTGCAGGATGATTTATTACGGAACGAGTAAAGAGACTTGCCGGTAACGAGATTGAACTAGGTATTGAGATACCAACGATCGAATCTCGGGCAAGTAACATACCGATGAGAAAGGGAACAACGTATGTTGTTATGCGGTTTTGACCGATAAAGATCTTCGTATAATATGTGCGAGCCAATATGAGCATCCAGGTTCCGCTGTTGGTTATTGACCGGAGACGTGTCTCGGTCATGTCTACATTGTTCTCGAACCCGTAGGGTCTGCACGCTTAAAGTTCGATGACGGTTATATTATGAGTTTATGGGTTTTGATGTACCGAAGGTAGTTTGGAGTCCCGGATGAGATCGGGGACATGACGAAGAGTCTCGAAATGGTCGAGACGTAAAGATCGATATATTGGACGACTATGTTCGGGCATCGGAAAGGTTCCGAGTGATTCGGGTATTTTTCGGAGTACCAGAGAGTTACGGGAATTCGCCGGGGAGTATATGGGCCTTATTGGGCTTTAAGGGAAAGAGAGAGGAGAGATTGGGCGCCGCCCCAAGGCCTAGTCGGAATTGGACTAGGGGGAGGGGCTGCGCCCCCTCCTTCTTCTCTTCTCTCTCCCCTTAGCCGTGTGCGGTGCCTCCCTCCACCATAGTCCTCCTCGATAATATCGTAGCGGTGCTTAGGCGAAGCCCTACGACGGTAGAACATCATCATCGTCACCACCCGTCATGCTGACGGAACTCTCCCTCGACACTCGGCTGGATCGGAGTTCGAGGGACGTCATTGAGCTGAACGTGTGCAAGAACTCGGAGGTGCCGTTCTTTCGGTGCTTGACCGGTCGGGCCGTGAAGACGTACGACTACATCAACCGCGTTGTGCTAACGCTTCCGCTTATGGTCTACGAGGGTACATAGACAACACTCTACCCTCTCGTTGCTATGCATCACCATGATCTTGCGTGTGCGTAGGAATTTTTTTGAAATTACTACGTTCCCCAACACAACCTACTTCCTACTTACAATTTCAGTGCTTGCAGAGAATACCTTGTTGAGAACCACTTGTCATTTCCTTCTGCTCCTCGTTGGGTTCGACACTCTTACTTATCGAAAGGAATACGATTGATCCCTATACTTGTGGGTCATCAAGGCTCTTTTCTAGCGCCGTTGCCGGGGAGTGAATCGCACTAGGTAAGTGGAAACTGGTACGGAAAATTTATTACTACGTGCTGAAATTTATTGTCACTTGTTACTATGGAGAACAATCCTTTGAGGGATTTGTTCGTGGTATCTTCACCTCGACCAAAACCACAATTAGTTGCCCCTCAACCTACTACACATACTGAAAATATTGGTTATGAAATTCCTTCGGGTATGATAGAACAACTGCTAGCTAATCCTTATGAAGGAGATGGAACCGAACATCCTGATATGCACTTGATATATGTGGATGAAATTTATGGATTGTTTAAGCTTATAGGTTTACCCGAAGATGAAGCTAAGAAGAAAGTTTTCCCTTTATCTTTGAAGGTAAAAGCATTGGCATGGTATAGGCTATGCGATGATATTGGATCCTGGAATTGGAATTTCACCAAAAAAATCATCCTATGCATCTAGTTCATCGTGATCGAAATTATATATATAATTTTTGGCCTCGTAAAGGAGAGAGTATCACTCTAGCTTGGGGGAGTCTTAAGTCAATGTTATATTCATGCCCCAACCAAGAGCTCTCAGGAGAAATTATTATTCGGAAATTTTATGCTCGGCTTTCTCGTGAAGATCAATCCATGCTCGGTACTTCTTGTAATGGTTTCTTTATGAAGAAGACTATTGAATTCAGGTGGGATCTTTTAGAAAGAATTAAACGAAACTCTGAATACTGGGAACTCGACGAAGGTAAAGAGTCAGGTATTCAGCTAAAGTGTGATTGTGTTATATCTTTTTTGAATACCGATGCTTTTCAAAATTTTAGCACTAAATATGGACTTGATTCTGAGATAGTAGCCTCCTTTTGTGAATCATTTGCTCCTCACATTGATCTCCCTAAGGAGAAGTGGTTTAAATATCACCCACCTATTAAAGAAGAAATTAAAGAACTGGAATAGCTAAAGATGAAACTATCATTTATAATGTTGATCCAGTTGTTCCTAATGCTTAGAGCATCTCCACTAGGCTCCCCAACAGCCCCCCAGGAGCATTTTTTAGCGCCGGTTGTAAAAAAACGTCCCAGTCAGGCACCCAAGACATCGTTTTTAGCCGGATTTGGCAAATGTTACGGCCGGCACACCTACCCCACACCCAGCTCCTGGGGGGCAGCTGGGGACGCCGGTGTTTGCCTTCTGCATGCGCAGGCCCACCTGCCAGCATCTCTCCCGTCCCTTTCCCTCCCTGGCCCACCCACCCACGTGCTCTCCTCCACACACACCCATCCCCTCTCTCTCCGCTACAACTCCTCTCTTCTCCTTCTCCTTCCCTTGCCTCGCCGCGCCCGACACGCCGCCGCCCTCGCCTTGCCGCGCACAGTGATGGCAGGATGAAGGAGCTCCGGGCCGGCTCTGCGCCTCCGCATCTCTGCGTCTCCTGGCTCCGCTCGCCGGCAGCCTCCTCCGTCCCTCGCACCCTCCAGTCCTTTTGGTGCAGCGGCAGCCTTGGGGTCAGTGGCAAAACCACGCTATCCGCCCCAAATCGGCGGCCGCATGCACACCGTCGCAGCCATGGCGACCTCCTTCGCGTTCGGCAATTCCGGCGGGGCGGGATCCACCTCGTCCCCCCTTCTCCTTCTCCACTGCCCCATCCGCCTTCTCCTCCTCCCCCGCCCCCGCGTTCGGCTCGTCCCCCGCCCCCGCCTTGGTCTCCTCCCCCGCCCCCGCGTTCGGCTCATCCCCCGCGGCCGTCCTCCACTTCACCGTCGTGGCCCTGGCGTTGGCGGAGGAGGAGTAAGCCACGTGGAGCATGTTGGAGCCGGCGTGCTTGGCTCCGTTGGTGAGGAGGAGCTCCGCGATGGGGCACTCGTCCTCGGCGTCCGCGGTGCACCACGCGGGGTCGCTGCGATCGAGTGCCTCGACGGCCCCGGTGACGGTTACTTCTCAGAGTCGAGCGCGGACACGGGCTCCCTGACGGAGGCGTCGGGCGCCACCATGTTGTGCAGCAGGAAGGCGTCCTCCCCGCGCCGTGCACCACGCTGTGCTTGAGGGTGGACACGGCTGGGCAAGTTTTCATCCCCAGGCAAATTTTTTCGCCGGCAGCCCCCCAGGAGGCGAAAAATGCCTCCTGGGGGGCTCAACGGCTGGAGATGCTCTTATATTGAAAAACCACCTTTCCCTGTTAAGATAAAGGAACATGCTAAGATTCAACTGTGGTCAATAAAAGTTATATAAGAGCACCTAAACCTGCTGAACAAATTAAAGTAGAACCTAGTGTTGCTATGATTAAAGATCTCTTGGTAGAAGATATAGTTGGACATGTAATTTACTTCTGTAATGAAGTTGCTAGAATTTCTAAACCAGATGAGAAAGATAAACATAGGCCTGTTGTTGGCATGCCTGTTGTCTCAGTCAAAATAGGAGATCACTGTTATCATGGTTTATGTGACTGAGGTGCTAGTGTGAGTGCTATTCCTTTTACCTTATATCAAGAAATTATGAATGACATAGCACCCACTGAAATAGAAGACATATATGTTACTATTAAACTTGCTAATAGAGACACCATCACACCACTTGGGATTGTTAGAGATGTTGAAGTCTAGTGTGGGAAAATAAAATATCCTACAGATTTTCTAGTTCTTGGTTCCCTACAAGATGACTTTTCCCATTATCTTCTGTAGACCTTTCTTAAACACTATTAATGCTAAAATAGATTGTGATAAACAAACTGTCGGTGCTAGTTTTGGTGATGAGTCTCATGAGTTTAATTTTTCCAAGTTCAATAGAAAGCATCATATGAAAGAATTACCTAGCAAGGATGAAATAATTGGTCTTGCTTCTATTGTTGTGCCTCCTACTGGTCCTCTAGAAAAATATTTGCGAGACCATGAAAATGATCTGCATATGCATGAAAGAAATGAGATAGATACAATTTTCATTGAACAACGACCTCTTCTTAAACACAATTTGCCTATTGAAACTCTAGGAGGTCCTCCTCCACCTAAAGGTAATCATGTGTTTGAATTAAAACAATTGCCAGACACTTTGACATATGCTTATCTTGATGAGAAAAGGATATATCATGTTATTATTAGTGCTAACCTTTCAGAACATGAAGAAGAAAGATTATTGAAAATTTTAAAGAAGCACTGTGCTGCTATTGGGTATACTCTTGATGATCTTAAGGGCGTTAGTCCCACCCTCTATCAGCACAAGATTAATATGGAACCTGATGCTAAACTCGTTGTTGATCACCAACGACGTTTAAATCCTGAAATGAAAGAAGTGGTAAGAACAGAAATACTAAAGCTTCTGGAAGCAGGTATAATCTATCCTATAGCTGATAGTAGATGGGTAAGTCCCGTTCATTGTGTCCCTAAGAAGGGAGGTATTACTGTTGTTCCTAATGATAAAAATGAACTTATTCCACAAAGAATTGTCACTTACTATAGAATGGTAATTGATTTTAGAAAATTAAATAAAGCAACTAGAAAAGATCATTACCCTCTGCCATTCATAGATCAAATGTTAGAAAGACTTTCTAAGCACATGCACTTTTGTTTGCTTGATGGATATTCTGGTTTTTCCCAAATACCTATTTCACAACATGATCAAGAGAAAACCACCTTTACTTGCCCTTTTGGAACCTATGCTTGTAGACGTATGCCTTTTGGTTTATGCAATGCACCTGCTACCTTTCAAAGATGTATGATTGCTATATTCTCTGATTTTTGTGAAGATATTGTTGAGGTTTTCATGGATGATTTTTCCGTTTACGGAACTCCTTTTGATCATTGCTTAAGCAACCTTGATCGAGTTTTACAGAGATGCGAGCAAACTAATCTTGTCTGGAATCGGGAGCACTTTATGGTTAATGAAGGTATTGTCTTGGGACATCAAATTTCTAAACGAGGCATTGAGGTGGATAAAGCTAAAGTTGATGCAATTGAGAAAATTTCATGTCCTAAAGGTACCAAAGGTATTCGTAGTTTCCTTGATCATGCTAGTTTTTATAGGAGATTTATTAAAGACTTCTCCAAAATTTCTAGGCCTCTTACAAATCTTTTACAAAATGACATTCCTTTTGTTTTTGATGATGATTGTGTAGAAGCCTTTGAAACACTTAAGAAAGCCTTAATTTTTGCACCTATTGTTCAACCACCTGATTGGAACTTGCCTTTTGAAATTATGCGTGATGCTAGTGGTTATGTTGTTTGTGCTGTTTTAGGACAAAGAGTTGATAAGAAATTAAATGTTATTCATTATGCTAGTAAAATTCTAGACAGTGCCTAGAGAAATTATGCTACTACTGAAAAAGAATTTTTAGCAGTGGTGTTTGCTTGTGATAAATTCAAATCTTACATTGTTGATTCTAAAGTGATTGTTCACACTGATCATGCTGGTATAAAATATCTGATGGAAAAGAAAGATGTTAAACCTAGATTCATTAGGTGGGTTCTCTTGCTACAAGAATTTGACTTACATATCACTGATAGATAAGGAGCTGAGAACCCCGGAGCTGATAACTTGTCTAGGTTAGAAAATATTCTTGATGACCCACAATGTATTAATGATAACTTTCTTGAAGAACAATTAGCTGCAATAAATGTTTCTCAAAACACTCCTTGGTATGCCGACTATGCTAATTACATTGTTGATAAATATTTACCACCTAGGTTCACATACCAACAAAAGAAAAAATTCTTCTATGATCTAAGACACTACTTTTGGGATGACCCACATCTTTATAAAGAAGGAGTAGATGGTATTATTATACGTTGTGTACCTGAGCATGAACATGAAAAAATCCTGCGAAAATGTCACTCCGAAGCTTACGGAGGGAACCATGCGGGTGACGGAACTACTCACAAGGTATTGCAATCTGGTTTTTTATTGGCCTGCTCTCTTCAAGGATGCCCGTAAGTTTGTTTTATTTTGTGATGAATGTCAAAGAATTGGTAATATTGGCAAGTTTCAGGAAATGCCTATGAATTATTCACTTGTTGTTGAACCATTTGATGTTTGGGGTTTTGATTACATGGGACCTTTACCTTCCTCTAATAGGTATACACATCTTTTGGTTGCTGTTGATTATGTTACTAAGTGGGTAGAAGCTATTCCAACTAGTATTGCTGATCACAACACCTCTATTAAAATGCTTAAGGAAGTTATTTTCCCAAGGTCTGGAGTCCCTAGATATTTGATGACTGATGGTGGTTCACATTTTATTCATGGTGTTTTCCAAAAAATGCTTGCTAAGTATGATGTTAACCACAGAATTGCATCACCCTATCATGCTCTGTCTAGTGGTCAAGTTGAACTTAGCAATAGAGAAATGAAATTAATTTTACAAAAAACTGTCAATAGGTCCCAAAAGAATTGGTCTAATAAATTAGATGATGCACTTTCACTACTAGGGAAAACCCTAGTAGTAGCGCGGGTTTAATGCCCACTAGTAGCGCGGGACACCGCGCTACTAGTAAGGCACTACAGCTATTCCTTAGCAGTAGCGCGTGCGATACGCGCTACTGCTAAGACATATTGCCGCATCGTTTGTTCACTCCCACGCTACTACTAACATAGCTAGTAGTAGCGTGTTTACTCTCCATCGCTACTAGCATTTTTTCTCATTTTTTTAATTTTTAGTGTATTTATACGCCGTTATACAAATTTTGGTACAATACCAATTATGAGGTCATTATATCAATATGTCCATAACAGTGTGTCAAATGAAGGTGGATTAGGTTCAAGTGGAGGCAACATGTGGTGCATGTCAAAAGTATACTACTAATCCAAACTTGATCTAGTTTGGACTAGTAGTACTTTCGATGTGCACCACATGTTGCCTCCACTTGAATCTAATCCGCCAACACAAGCTATTTAATCATCATCATAGTCATTACCACCAACAGTAGCTATTTAATCATCATAGTCATAGTGTAGCACACATCATCATCTTCAAACTCATTCTAGCTAGCTAATCACCACCAACACTAGCTGCGGTAGCTATCTAATCACCACCAACACTAGCTAATAATAATCATCATAGTCATTACCACCAACACAAGCTATTTAATCATCATAACTCATTTCTAGCTAGCTAATCACTCCTGCTGCTATCTCTCAGGTAAAATAACATAAAACATGTGTAGCACTCCTGCTTCATCAAGTTGGAGCATGCAGATGAACCTGTCTCCTGATCGCGGGCTGCACTTCTGATCGCTGCCCCCTAGTAGATCTCCGCGATTATTCACAATTTTGCTCCAATCTTTCACTATTAAGCATTCCGTGCTATTAGAAATACTGAATGCACTAAAGTGCATTGTAGGAAATCTTGGCCGTAAGATAATAATTCTCATGCGACCTTCAGTCTCGATCCAATGAGGCACAACATTCATCGGGAGTCCCTGTTGAAGAACATCGTATAGTAACATACTTAGCAATGAATTTTAGCTTAAAAAATAATGTATGCAAAAGATGCACTAAGGACAAATAGTAAAAATCTTACCATCTTTCCTAAATAGATGTTACCCTAGTTCAGTACGAACACTATTGGTTGCACTTTTTGAGTACTAAGATTTTTAAGTCAAGGAAAATAATTTGTCTTGACAGTATGAAGATGCTCAAGCCATGAAACATAATGACCTATCTCCTCGCAGTTTAGTTCAGCCCTGGGACAGTGGACGGTCATGTCTACCAAGCGCCGGACATGTTTGCTTGGATGGAAATAATCTGTCAATAGAAATTAGTTGTCAACTATTTTTGAATAAACAATATTGAAGACATAAATATGATTGAGAAACTCACATAATGGTATAACTGGAGGCGTCTGCACATCGACCAAGATGTCTCTATTACCGTTAATATCATCTTCGGGACGAATATCAAAGGTGATAAACATACCAGGCTCAAATGCATAAGCCTTGCATAGTGCTTGCCAAGTTTTGCATTCAAAATAGGTGTAGTTGTCTGCGTTGTATAATTTTGGGCGGAAAGTATAACCATGCTCGGTCTTCAAGTTAACTATCTTTACCTCCATAGTAGTTTTCATAGGACTGAAACCTATCTTATCCAAGACAAAAACTCTTGCATGGCAGGGGATTCACTAGTAGAATAGTAAAAGATTTTAATTATAAGTTGAAGCAAGTGAAGCAGATGTCATAAGTACGAAAAAATACTTGTCGTTGTGACTTACTGTATCCACTTCGAAGTTCTCGTCCAGCTTGATGCTGAAGAGCCTATCATCATCTAGGAAGATTCTATCGCACAGGCCGCGCTCATCTTCGCAGTATTCGCAACTACCAATATCCTTTTAGTCGTCAGACATTTCCTATGTTCATAGTTGAAACATTAATTGAAAATCGATCGAAGGCAACTACCAGGATACTCAACACACAAATCCGGGCACTCGATATTTCCTACATTTTCTGGCACAAGTCATGCCAAAATTCACGGAAAAATCCGGTATGACCTTTGCTAAAATAGGACATATCGAGCGCCTGAAATTTACCGGAACGGAAATGAATCAACACTCTGGCAAAACATAGGCCACTCGGTTGTATAACCTGCAAACATGACCGGCCACTTGGGCAAGCACATATCCTATTGAGCAACACAAGATATACATTTCAAAATACCTTATAGGACTCATATTGACATGAGCATTCAATAAGCAAAACCAAATCACAAAATAAACAAGTATACAAATTAGCATGCATTCAATAAGCAAAAGTAAATCATCTCATGCGTCCGTACATCGTCGAATATTATCACTAATACGTCCCGAATAGTATCATACATATAACATCACTGATACAACTAAAACCCTAGCTAGCGCACAACGGGCATCGGCGCGTGCGATGGACACCCAAAGAGAATGAACCATCACAGGATCATAGCTCCAGTGAGATCCCTGGAGAACCTGCCAGGTATTGGAGAACCTATGCGCCAACGCAAACAAGTAGCGACGGACGTGCATGTTCTCCTCCCTGACACGGTGACGTACCACCTCCGCAGGGTCCTCGAGCCTCTGGACCGTCACTGGCCCACGCGACCGCCACCAAAGAAGGTTCGGGTCAACGACGGGCTGACTACTCACCAAGCTGCGCCCCCCGGTAGGTAGCGCCTCCCAGTACCAGCCCGGCGGAGCCCAGTCCCGGACATGGCCCATCTGGTCAAGCAGGTGTCCTCCACCGAGTCGACGACGACGAGGATGCGGGATAGGCATCGTCGACATCGATGCGGGAATAATTGCTTTAACTAAAAAAATAACAACATATGCGACATGTTCAACTAGTTCTTACTAAAAATAAACTTATTCTAAATAAAAATAAACTAGTACCTAATTAGTACCTAGTTCTTACTAACTAATTAGTACCTAGGAACTACTGCCCTAATTACCGTCTAATTTGATGAACCTAGGGGTGGAAAGTGGTAGCGAATATTCCAATTATCCAACTTAAAAGTGAAATAAGTGGTCAAATTTTACTCGTTTTATTATGCATTACAATAGTGTTTACTCATCATCTAAGAAAACATCCGAGCCGCATCCGTATCCGATAACATCCGCATCCGATTCGTTTCCACCCATAGATGAACCCTAACTAATTTGAAAATTTGAAGAACCCTAGGCAGAGGTAGGGTAGGGGGAGGATCAGACGTGATCACCTTGGGTGCCTGTGGCGAGGGAGGGGAAGGTGGCGTCGAGGTCGGGGTCGGGGCTCGGACGCGCGACAGAGGGCAGCATAGAGGTTAGGGTCGGGGCGGCGTCGAGGTCGGGGTCGGGGGCGGCGTCGAATCCGGGGTCTGGGGCGGCGTCGAGGGTGTGCGGAGAGCGACGGGAGAACGTGCGGAGGCCGACGGGCGACGGCGGCAGCGAGAGCGGAGGAGTTCGATTTGGGGGAAGTGGCCGGGGGGAACGAGCCGCGCGGTTAAGTCAAAAGTAGCAGTAGCGCGTTCCGGGAAGTGCGCTACTGCTAAGTTAGCTATAGCTCTTTTCTAGGTAAGCAGTACTGCTATTCCTTTCTCTTTTTCCCTTCTTTCATTTATTTTTATTTACATTTTATTCTTTTCCTTTCTCCTTTTTCTATTTCTTTAATTTTCATTTACTTTTCTATTTGCTTTCCATTGAATTTTATTTCCTTTAGCAGTAGCGCCTTTGTGCATAAACCTGCTGCTACAAACCAACTTGCAGTAGCGCTGTTCGCAATAGATCGCTACTACTATGTGTAGCCTATCGGCTAAGCCGTGGAAATTTTATTAGTAGCTCTTTTATCTTCAGACGCGCTACTGCTACAACTATTTCTGTAGCGCCATTTACATCAGCGCGCTACTGCTACTTAGCACCAGCGTGCTTTTTTAACACGCGCTACTGCTAAAGTTTTGTGTATAATGTTTTCCCTAGTAGTGTTTGGGCATATAAAAATCCTATGGGTATGTCTCCTTATAAAATGGTTTATGGAAAAGCTTGTCATTTGCCTCTTGAGTTGGAACATATATCATATTGGGCAATCAAAGAACTCAACTATGATTTCAAACTTGCCGGTGAAAAGAGGCTATTTGATATTAGCTCACTAGATGAACAGGGAGCCCAAGCCTATGAAAATGCCAAGTTATTTAAAGAAAAGGTTAAAAGATGGCATAATAAAAGAATCCAAAAGTGTGAGTCCAAAGTTGGAGAATATGTTCTTTTGTACAACTCCCGTTTTAGATTCTTTGCAAGAAAACTTCTCTCCAAATTGGAAGGACCTTATGTTATCGAGGAGGTTTATCGATCTAGAGCTATCATAATAAATAATGCCGAAGGTACTAACCTGGAGGTTGTCAGTGGGCAAAGAATAAAGCATTATGTCTCAGGTACACCCATTAATGTTGAAAGCATTATAACCCAAACTATGCCATCGGAAGAACACATAAAAGAAACCTTCTAGAACACTCCAGAATCATGAAAAAGGAGGAGGTAAGTGATACGCTACGTAAACGGACTCCGAAAAATCCGCAAAAATATTTTCTGTCAGTTTTGGAATATATTAAAAATTAGGAAAATAAGAAATAGCTAGCTAGGAAGGTGACCCTGGTGGGCACAAGACACCAGGGCGCGCCCAGGTGGGTTGTGCCCACCTCGGGTACCTTCCGGAGATCGTTTTTCTCCCATTTGCTTGTTTCCGAAGATAAAAAAACTTCATATACCCCCCAAACCTATTGACAACCGTATCACGGAGAAATCTTCTGTCTTCTTTTCTTGCCGTTTTCTGGCAGATCTAGATTATCATGGCCACTTCAAGCTCCTCGAATGACAAGTTCTTCGAGAATGTCATCAACCCATATTTGCGGGAGGTGATGCATGATAACTCACAAGTATATGGGATCGCAACAGTTTTCGAGGGTAGAGTATACAACCCAAATTTATAGATTCGACACAAGGGGAGACAAAGAATACTTGCAAGTATTAGTAGATGAGTTGTCAATTTAACCACATCTGGAGATTAATTATCTGCAACAATGTGATCAGTACCAAACTAATATGATAGTTTTAATAACAGTGACAGGAGAAATGGTACGGTAACAGTGATAGCAGTAATTTTGTAGCAAGTGCAACAGTAACGATAGTAATAGTAACTTAGCAGAAACAATATAAGATAAATTCGTAGGCATTTGATCGGTAATTTTTGGATGATATTCATCATGAGACAGTTATAACCTAGGGCGATACGGCACTAGCTCCAGTTCATAAATATAATGTAGGCATGTATTCCATAAATAGTCATACGTGCTTATGGAAAGAACTTGCATGACATCTTTTGTCCTACCCTCCCGTGGCAGCGGGGTCCAATTGGAAACTAAGGGATATTAAGGCCTCCTTTTAATAGAGAACCAGAACAAAGCATTTACACACGGTGAATACATGAACTCCTCAAACTACGGTCATCACCGGGAGTGGTCTCAACTATTGTCACTCCGGGGTTGCTTGATCATAACACGTAGTAGGTGACTATAACTCGCAAGATCGGATCTAGAACATGGATATAATTGTGATAACATAAACGGTTCAGATCTAAAATCATGGCACCCGAGCCCAAAGTGACAAGCATTAACACAGCAAAGTCATACCAACATCAATCTCAAGACATAGTGGATACTAGGGATCATGTCCTAACAAAACTAACTAGATTACGTGATGAATCTCATCCAACTCCTCACCGATCAGCGAGCCTACGAAGGAATTACTCACTCCCGGTGGGGAGCATCATAGAATTGGCGATGGAGAAGGGTTGGTGACGAAGATCGAAGATCCCCCTCTCCGGAGCCCCAAACGGATTCCACATCTAGCCTCCCGATGAAGAACAGGAGGTGATGGCGGCTCTATCTCGTGGAATGTGATAATTCTTTCCGCCTCATTTTTTCTAGAAAATAGGATTTTATAGCGTCGGCTTCAGGGTCTGCGGGGCCACCAGGTGGGGACATTCCACCTGGGAGCGCCTGGGGGGGGGGGGGACAACCCACCTGGGCATGCCTGGGGACCGATTGCATCCAAAAGTTTAATGCTACGGTTAGAATTTATCCTTAATACTTTTCTCGTAGTTGCGGATGCTTGCGGGATGGTTAATCATAAGTAGGAGGTTTGTTCAAGTAAGAACAACACCTAAGCACCGGTCCAACCACATATCAAATTACCGAAGTACCGAACACAAATTAAGCCAACATGATGAAAGTGACTAGATGAAAATCGCGTGCACCCTCAAGAACGCTTTGCTTATCACAAGAGACCGTTTTGGCCTTTCCTTTGCCTCAATAGGATTGGGCTACTTTGCTGCACTTTTGCTACTATTATCGTTACTTGCTCGTTACAAATTACCTTGCTATCAAACTACTCTGCTACTTACAATTTCAGCACTTGAAGACATTACCTTGCTGAAAACCACTTGTCATTTCCTTCTGCTCCTCGTTGGGTTTGACACTCTTACTTATCAAAAAGAGATACAATTGATCCCCTATACTTGTGGGTCATCAAGGCTATTTTCTGGCGTCGTTGCCGGGGAGTGAAGCGCCTTTGGTAAATGGAATTTGGTAAGGAAACATTTATATAATGTGCTGAAATTTATTGTCACTTGTTACTATGGAAAACAATCCTTTGAGGGATTTGTTTGGGGTATCTTCAGCTCGACCGAAACCACAATTAGCTTCCCCTCAACCTACTGCACCTACTGAAAATATTGAATATGAAATTCCTTCAGGTATGATAGAACATCTTCTTATGCAGGAGATGGAACCAAACATCCTGATATGCACTTGATATATGTAGAACAAATTTGTGGATTGCTCAAGCTTGCAGGTTTACCCAGAGATGAAGTTATGACAAAGGTTTTCCCTTCATCTTTGAATGGAATATATATATATATATATATATGTGTGTGTGTGTGTGTGTGTGTGTGTGTGTGTGTGTGTGTGTGTGTGTACATATACATGGCCTCGTGAAAGATAAAGTATTGCTCTAGCTTGGGGGAGGCTTAAGTAAATGTTATATTCATGCTCCAATCATGAGCTCTCAAGAGAAATTATTATCCAGAACTTTTATGCTCGACTTTCTCGTAATGATCAAACCATGCTTGATACTTCTTGTGCTGGTTCTTTTATTAAGAAGACTATTGAATTCGGATGGGATTTTTTGGAAGGAATTAAACGCAACTCTGAAGATTGGGAACTCGACGAAGGTAAAGAGTCAGGTATTAAACTTAAGTATGATTGTGTTAAATCTTTTATGGATACCGATGCTTTTCAAAAGTTTAGCACTAAATTTGGACTTGACTCTGAGAGAATAGCCTCCTTTTGTGAATCATTTGCTACTCATGTTGATGTCCCTAAAGAGAAGTGGTTTAAATATCACCCACCTATTAAAGAAGAAATTAAAGAACCAGTACCACGTTAAAGAAGAAACTATACTTTACAATGTTGACCCAGTTGTTCCTTCTGCTTATATTGAGAAACCACCTTTCCCTGTTAGGATAAAGGAACTTGCTAAAGTTTCAACTGTGGTTAACAAAATCTATATTAGAACACCTAAACCCGATGAACAAATTAAAGTAGAACCTAGTATTGCTATGGTTAAATATCTCTTGGAAGAAGATGTGGATGGGCATGTTATTTACTTCTGTGAAGAAGCTGCTAGAATTGCCAAACCTGATAAGAAGGATAAACATAGACCTGTTGTTGGCATGCGTGTTATCTCAGTTAAAATAGGATATCACTGTTATCATGGTTTATGTGACATAGGTGCTAGTGTGATTGCTATTCCTTACACCTTATATCAAGAAAGTATGAATGCCATAACACCCGTAGAGATAGAAGACATAGATGATACTATTAAACTTGCTAATAGAGACACTATATCACCCATTGGGATTGTTAGAGATGTTGAAGTCTTGTGTGGGAAAATAAAATACCCTACTAATTTTCTTGTTCTTGGTTCCCCACAAGATGACTTTTGTCCCATTATCTTTGGTAGACCTTTCTTGAACACCGTTAATGCTAAGATAGATTGTGGGAAACAAACTGTCGGTGTTAGTTTTGGTGATGAGTCTCATGAGTTTAAATTTTCCAAGTTTAGTAGAAAGCTTCATGGAAAAGAATTGCCAAGGATGAATTAATTGGTCTTGCTTGTATTGCTGTAACACCTACTGATCCATTAGAACAATATTTGCTAGACCATGAAAATGATTTACATATGCATGAAAAAAAAATAGATAAGATATTCTTTGAACAATGCCCTCTGCTTAAACACAATTTGCCTATTAAAACTCTAGGACGTCCTCCTCCACCTAAAGGTGATCCTGTGTTTGAATTAAAACAATTGCCGGACACTTTGAAATATGCTCGTCTTGATGAAAAGAAGATACATCATGTTATTATCAGTGCTAACCTTTTAGAATATGAAGAAGAAAGATTATTTAAAGTTCTAAGGAAGCACCGAGCTGCTATTGGATATACTCTTGATGATTTAAAGTGCATTAGTCCCACTCTATGTTAGCCCAAAATTAATATGGAACCTGATGCTAAACCCGTTGTTGATCACCAACCTCGGTTAAACCCGAAGATGAAAGAAGTGGTAAGAAGAGAAATATTAAAACTTCTGGAAGCAGGTATAATCTATCCTATAGCTGATAGTAGATGGGTGAGTCCTGTTCATTGTGTGCCTAAGAAAGGAGGTATAACTATTGTTCCTAATGATAAGAATGAACTTATTCCACAAACAATTGTTACAGGTTATAGAATGGTAATTGATTTTAGAAAATTAAACAAAGCAACTAGAAAAGATCATTACTCTCTACCTTTTATTGATCAAATTCTTGAAAGATTAACTAAGCACACACATTTTTGCTTCCTTGATGGATATTTTGGTTTTTCACAAATACCTGTTTCTCAACCTGATCAAGAAAAGACCACTTTTACTTGTCCCTTTGGAACCTATGCTTATAGATGTATTCCTTTCGGTTTATGTAATGCACCTGCTACCTTTCAAAATGTATGCCTACTATATTATCTGACTTTTGTGAAAAGATTGTTGAGGTTTTCATGCATGACTTCTCTATTTATGGGAAGTCTTTTGATGATTGTTGAAGCAATCTTGATCGAGTTTTGCAGAGATATGAACAAACAAATCTTGTCTTGAATTGGGAGAAGTGCCACTTTATGGTTAATGAAGGCATTGTCTTGGGTCATAAAATTTCTGAAAGAGGTATTAAAGTGGACAAAGCTAAGGTTGATGCAATTGAGAAAATGCCATGTCCTAAAGATATAAAAGGTATTCGTAGTTTCTTAGGTCATGCTGGTTTCTGTAGGAGATTTATCAAAGACTTTTCTAAAATTTCTAGGCCTCTTACGAATCTTTTGCAAAACGATATTCCTTTTGTTTTTTATGATGATTGTTTAGAAGCCTTTGAAACACTCAAGAAAGCCTTAATTTCTGCACCTATTGTTCAACCACCTGATTGGAACTGTCATTTTGAAATTATGTGTGATGCTAGTGATTATGCTGTTGGTGTTGTTCTAGGACAAAGAGTTGATAAGAAACTAAATGTTATTCATTATGCTAGTAAAACTCTAGACAATCCTCAAAGAAATTATGCTACTACTGAAAAAAATTCTTAGCGGTGGTGTTTTCTTGTGATAAATTTAGACCTTATATTGTTGATTCCAAAGTAACTGTTCACACAGACCATGCTGCTATTAAATATCTTATGGAAAAGAAAGATGCCAAACCTAGACTTATTCGATGGGTTCTCTCGTTACAAGAATTTGATTTACATATCATTGATGGAAAAGGAGGTGAGAAGCCTGTAGCTCATAATTTATCTAGGCTTGAAAATGTGCCTGATGACCCACTACCTATGATGATAGTTTTTCTGATGAGCAATTAGCTGAAATAAATGTTGCTCACAATACTCCTTGGTATGTTGATTATGCTAATTACATTGTTTCTAAATACTTACCACCTAGGTTTACGTACCAACGAAAGAAAAAAATTCTTCTATGATTTAAGACATTACTTTTGGGATGACCCACATCTTTATAAAGAAGGAGTAGATGGTATTATTAGACCTTGTGTACCTAAGCATGAACAGGGACAAATCCTACGTAAGTTGCACTCCAAAGCTTATGGACGGCATCATGCTGGATATAGAACTGCTCACAAGGTATTGCAATCTGGATTTTATTGGCCTACTCTCTTCAAGGATGCCTGTAAGTTCGTCTTATCTTGTGATGAATGTCAAAGAATAGGTAATATCGGCAAGCATCAAGAAGTGCCTATGAATTATTCACTTGTTGTCGAACCATTTGATGTTTGGGGATTTGATTACATGGGACCTTTTCCTTCCTCTAATGGGGATTTGATTACATGGGACCTTTGATTATGTTACTAAATGGGTAGAAGCTATTTCAACCAGTGGTGCTGATCACAACACCTCTATTAAAATGCTTAAGGAAGTTATTTTCCCAAGGTTTGGAGTCCCTAGATATTTAATGACTGATGGTGGTTCACACTTTATTCATGATGCTTTCTGTAAAATGCTTGCCAAGTATGATGTTAACCATAGAATTGCATCACCTTATCATCCTCAGTCTAGTTGTCAAGTTGAACTTAGCAATAGGGAAATAAAATTAATTTTGCAAAAGACTGTCAATAGGTCCAGGAAGAATTGGTCTAAGAAATTAGATGATGCACTTTGGGCTTATAGAACAGCATATAAAAATCCTATGGGTATGTCTCCTTATAAAATGGTTTATAAAAAAGCTTGTCATTTGTCTCTTGAGTTAGAACATAAAGCATATTGGGCCATCAAAGAGCTCAATTATGATTTCAAGCTTGCTGGTGAAAAGAGGTTATTTGATATTAGCTCATTAGATGAATGGAGAACCCAAGCTTATGAAAATGCAAAATTATTTAAAGAAAAAGTTAAAAGATGGCATGGCAAAAGAATTCAAAAGCTTGAGTTTAAAGTAGGAGAATATGTTCTTTTGTACAATTCTTGTTTCAGATTCTTTGCAGGAAAACTCCTCTCAAAATGGGAAGGCCCCTATGTTATCAAGGAGGTTTATCGGTCTGGAGGCATCAAAATAAATAATGCCGAGGTTGTCAATGGGCAACAAATAAAACATTATATCTTAGGTACGCCTATTAATGTTGAAAGCAATATTATCCAAACTTTGACACCACAAGAACACATAAAAGAGTCCTTCCGGAACACTCCAGAATCGTGAAAATAAGGAGGTACGTGATACGGTAAGAAAACGGACTCTGAAAAATCCGCAAAAATATATTTTTATCAGTTTTGGAATATTTGGAAAATTAAGAAATAAAGAAACTTCTAGGAAGCGTACCCTGGTGGGCACAAGACACCAGAGCGCGCCAGGAGCGCCCAGGTGGGTTGTGCCCACCTGGGACACCTTCCGGACTCCGTTTTTCTACAATTTACTTGTCCCCCGATATAAAACAATATATATATACTTCCCGAACCTGTTAATCACAGTATCACAGAGAAATTGTGTGTTCTCTTTTCTTTCTATTTTCGGCCAGATCTATCAAGCTAGGCATCATGTCTTCTTCCTCCTCCAACAACATGGAAGAAGATGCTTGGTTGATGAAGATCAAGATGAAGAAGGAGGAACCCACGGACATCGTCAAGAGAGACAAGGGCAACGAGGCTACCATAGATCCACCCTCGGTGGCAGAACAAGCACTGCCGGCCGAGGAGGAAGAAGGAGATATCCTTAAGCCTTATCTTGCTCATCTTACCCCTGCTGAGGTTGAAGCCTTTCACATCATTGAAATAGTTCGCATACAAAATAAGTACCTTACTCACGAAAATATTATGCATCAAGAGCACATCATCAGTCTCCAGAGAGTCATCAGTAGATTGGAGAATCTCTTGATCCTTAAGGACAGGGTCGCTTCATCATCGACATCATCCTCTTCACCACCAAAAGAGAACTAAGTATCAGGTATGGGAACTCCCCTTGGCTTCCGCCGAGCTTGGGGGAGTTGCCCCCATATCATATCATCCCACTATCTGTTTGCCTTTACTTATTTTAAGTTCAATCTTTTTCTTTAGATGAATAAAAGTTTAGTTCGATCTTTTCTTCTTTGAGACCTTGCTTAGTGATCCATCCTTGTAATCGTGTGCAAGTTATATAATAAAGTTTAATTTGAGTTTTTGCTTTCTTTACTTTCGTGTTGCAAATTGAAGAAAAGAAATAAGAAAGAAAAGGAGAAAGGAACTAAATAAAACAAAAGAAATAAATGAAGAAAAGATATAATACTAATCTTATGGTACGTGATGACACCACATAAGGAAAAGTATAAGTAGAAAATTTTATTAGAGATTGACAAACATAGCATTAGTCAATGATGCAACTCATGAAAGAATTAATAAGGGAAGAGAAGATTCACATATAAATATACTATCCTAGAAATCTTTTGTGATTGTGAGCCCTCATCAAAATATTATATGCCAAAATTGTTGATGTTGGACAAGGAAGACAACTTAATGGTTTGTCTTTGTTTATATTCACACAGAGGTCATATTGTCATGGATCCTTTAACATGTAGTGCTTGCCCCCTATCTTTGCTAGCCAAAAATTCCGCACTAAGTAGAGATACTACTTGTGCATCCAAAAACCCTTAAACCCAAATCTTACTTTCAAGTGTCCACCATACCTACCTAGGTATTGAGCAAGATCCCTCAAGTAAGTTGTCATCGGTGAAAAATGCAACGAAAATTGCTTCTAAATGTGTGAGATCATTTAGTGTAAGAGTTGAGCGTTGCACGAACTTGTGATGGTGAAGAATAAAAGCGACATGCTGCATAATAAAGGTCGCTATCACAAGGGGCAATGCAATGTGATGTTCTTTTGCACTAAGGGGTTGAGCATACAAACAAATAAGCGCATTGCAACCTCTGCTTCCCTCTGCGAAGGGCCTATCTTTTACTTTTATGTATTTACTTTTATGCAAAGAGTCAAAGTTTTCCTTCTATTCCTTTTTTATTTGTCTCCTTTGGCAAGAATCATGTGGTGAGGAAAGATCTAGGCACATATTTCCAGTTGAATATAGATAGCATAAACTACTATTGTTGACATCACTCTTGAGGTGAATACGTTGGGAGGCGACACTATAAGTACCTATCTTTCTAGGTGTCCGGTTGAAACGTTTTGCTCATGTGTACGCGGTGAGTGTTAGCAATCATATACTATATGATGGTTGAGTATGTGGACTTGCCTAAAGGCTCCGATACGTGACCCTTCCTGAAAATATGATGAATTGTAGTTGCAAAGTTTATTGAGAACATAGTTTATTGGTTTTTAATAGAGTTTTTGCTTTATACTTCCATTGTGTGATGAATTGTTACTTATTCATGAGAAGTATATGACAAAAGTCCTATGATAAAAGTCTTATGTTTAAGTTTGTTGCTATTATAATAACCAACATGATGCTTCTATGACTGTATTTTATTTTTATCGACACCTCTCTCTCTCTCTCTCTCTCTCTCTCTCTCTCTAAGCATGTGGACATGTTTTTTGATTTCGGTTTTCGCTTGAGGACAAGCGAGGTCTAAGCTTGGGGGAGTTGATACGTCCATTTTGCATCATGTTTTCTTACTGTTATTTAAGATGTTTTATCCATAATAATGCTTTTGGGGGGTAATTATAATTCCTTTTCTCTCATAATATGCAAGGTATACACAAAGAGGGAGAATTCTGGCAGCTAGAAATCTGGACCTGGAAAAGCTACGTCAAGCTACCTATTCTGCACAATTCCAAATAAGCTGAAACTTCACGGAGAATTTTTACAGAATATTTGATGAATATTGGAGCAAATAATTACCAGAAGGGGCCCACCAGGTGGGCACAACCCACTTGGGCGCGCAAGGGAGCCCAAGCATGCCCTGGTGGGTTGTGCTCACCCAGGCCCACCTCCGGTGCCCATCTTATGGTATATAGGTCATTTTGACCTACAAAAAAAATAAGCAGAAGTCTTTCGGGACGGAGCACCGCCATCTCGAGGCAGAACTTGGGCAGGAGCACTTTTGCCCTCCGGTGGAGCAATTCCGCCGGGGGAACTTCCCTCCCGGAGGGGGAAATCATCGTCATCATCATCACCAACAACTCTCCCATCTTGGGGAGGGCAATGTCCATCAACATCTTCAACAGCACCATCTCATCTCAAACCCTAGTTCATCTCTTGTGTTCAATCTTGTTACCGGAACTATAGATTGGTGCTTGTGGGTGACTTGTAGTGTTGATTACATCTTGCAGTTGACTACTATATGGTTTAATTGGTGGAAGATTATATGTTCAGCTCCAATATGCTATTTAATACCCCTCTGATCTGGAGCATGATTATTATTTGTGAGTAGTTACTTTTGTTCTTGAGGTCACAGGAGAAATCATGTTGCAAGTAATCATGTGAACTTGATATGTGTTCGATATTTTGATAGTATGTATCTTGTGATTCCCTTATTGGTGTCATGTGAACGTCGACTACATGGCACTTCACCATATTTGGGCCTAAGGGAATGCATTGTGGAGTAGCAATTAGATGATGGGTTGAGAGAGTGACAGAAGCTTAAACCCCAGTTTATGCGCTATTCCGTAAGGGACCGATTGGATCCAAAAGTTTAATGCTATGGTTAGAATTTATCCTTAATACTTTTCTCGTAGTTGCGGATGCTTGCGGGAGGGTTAATCATAAATAGGAGGTTTTTTCAAGTAAGAACAACACCTAAGCACCGATCCACCCACATATCAAATTATCAAAGTACAGAACACGAATTAAACCAACATGATGAAAGTGACTAGACGAAAATTGCGTGCACCCTCAAGAACGCTTTGCTTATCATAAGAGACCGTTTTGGCCTGTCCTTTGCCTCAAAAGGATTGGGCTACTTTGCTGCACTTTTGCTACTATTATTGTTACTTTGTCGTGATTGCTATCTGACTATAGCGCCAGAAAAGTTCCTGTCTGCTAGGACTACGTCGGTATTTCCCCAAAGAGGAAGGGATTATGCAGCACAACGACGGTTGGTATTTCCCTAAGTGAAGAAACCAAGGTTATCGAACCAGTAGGAGAACCAAGCAACACAACATAAACAACACCTGCACAAAAATAACAAGACCTCCCAACCCGACGTGTTAAAGGGGTTGTCAATCCCTTTCGGGTAACGATGCTGAAATTAGTAATAGATTGAAATAATAGATCGCAAATAAAATAAAGTGCAGCAAAGTATTTTTGTATTTTTAGTTTAATATATCTGAATAAAAATGCAAAGGAAAAGTAGACCGCAAGCAAATATATGAGGAAGAAGACCCGGGGGCCGTAGGTTTCACTAGTGGCTTCTCTCGAGAAAACGGTGGGTAAACAAATTACTGTTGGGAAATTGATAGAACCTCAAATAATTATGGCAATATCCAGGTAATCATCATTACACAGGCATCACGTCCAGTATTAGTAGACCGACTCCTGTCTGCATATACTACTATTACTCCACACATCGACCACTATCCAACATGCATCTAGTGTATAAGTTCATGGAAAAAAGGAGTAATGCAATAAGAATGATGACATGATGTAGACAATATCCGTTTATCTATTGCGTAGATATAGATCCCATCTTTTTATCCTTAGTAGCAATGATTCATATGTGTCGGTTCCCTTTCTGTCACTGGGATCAAGCACCGTAAGATCGAACCCACTACCGGGCACCTCTTCCCATTGCAAGATAAATAGATCAAGTTGGCCAAACAAAACCCAAATATCGGAGAAGAAATACGAGGCCATAAGAGATCATGCATATAAGAGATCAAAGAAACTCAAATAACTTACATGGACATAAAAAGATGTGACTGATCATAAACTCAAAGTTCATTAGATCCCAGCAAACACACTGCAAAAAGAGTTACATCATATGGATCTCCAAGAGACAATTGTATTGAGAATTCAGAGAGAGAGAGAGAGAGAGAAAGCCATCTAGCTACTAACTACGGACCCAAAGCTCTACAAAGAACTACTCACGCATCATTGGAGAGGCACCAATGGAGGTGGTGAACCCCATCCGAGATGGTGCCTAGATTGGATCTGGTGGTTCTGGACTCTGCGTAGGCTGGATGAATATTTCGTCGACTCCCCTAGGGTTCTGGTATTTTTGGGGTATTTATAGAGCAAAGAGGTGGTCCGGGGGGCACCCGAGGTGGGCACAACCCACCAGGGCACGCCTGGGCCTCCTGGCGCGCCCTGGTGGATTGTCCCCTCCTTGGGACTCCCCTCAGGTGCAACTAGGGCCCAACATCTTCCTTCTGATCCATAAATAATCATCGTGAAGTTTCGTGGCATTTGGACTCCCTCTGGTATTGATTTTCTGCGATGTAAAAAAAATGGAAAAAATAGCAACTGGTACTTGGCACTATGTCAATAGGTTAGTACCAAAAAATGATATAAAATGACTATAAAATGATTAGAAAACATCCAAGATTGATAATATAACAGCATGGAACAATCAAAAATTATAGATACATTGGAGACGTATCAACATCCACAAGCTTAACTCCTACTCGTCCTCGAGTAGGTAAGTGACAAAAACAGAATTTTTGATGTGGAGTGTTGTTTATCATGTCATATCATATTCTTTTCTTTATAGCATGGCCATTTGGACTTTTATGTGATTCAAAGCAGTAGTCTAGTTTTGACATAATAATTTAGATACTCAAGCATATCAACAAGCAACCATGTCTTTCAAAATATTAACGCTAAAATAAGTTATCCCTAGCCCATCATGCTCAAACATTGTTCCATTCATGAAAGACACTCGAATATTAGCTACACCCAATACTTAAGTACGATCATAATGCCTCCTAGTTGGTGCTTTTCATGAGAGGAGATGGAGACTCAAATTCAAAAATAAAAATTGCATAAAGTAAAAGAAAGGCCCTTCGTAGAGGGAAGTAGGGATTTGTAGAGGTGCCAGAGTTCAAAGAGAAAAATTAGATATAAAAACATTTTGGGAGGTGTATCCGTCCCACCAACGAAAACGACTTAGAGTTCCCAACACTTTCCATGCTAGATATGCCATAGGCGGTTCCCAAACAGAAACTAAAGTTTATTCCTTTTTCCACCATACTTTCACTTTCTATGGCTAACCGTATCCACGGGTGGCCTCCATACCAACACTTTCCAAGTAATTTTCTATTTGACAACATAAAGTAAATTTATTTTTGCATTTCGGGACTGGGCATCCCTAATACCTTTGCCTTACTCTCGTGCAATGATAAGTGAATAAACACTCATCATGAGAATAACACATCCAGCTTGGAAAATATTAGCCACCCGTCACCGCTCCGCGAGCGAAACAAACACACAAAAGAGAAGTTTATTTTGAAAACTAGATATGGCACATGCAAATTTGCTTAGAACGGTAAAAGAATACCGCATATAGCTAGATATAGTGGACTCATGTGGCAAAACTGGTTTAAAGGATTTTGGATGCACAAGTAGAGGTCATACTTGGTGCAAAGTGAAGGCTAGCAAAACATTGGGAAGCGACCAATGATGACCCACAAGTATAGGGGATCTATCATAGTCCTTTCGATAAGTAAGAGTGTCAAACCCAACGAGGAGCAGAAGGAAATAACAAGAAGTTTTCAGTAAGGTATTCTCTGCAAGCACTGAAATTATCGGTAACAGATAGTTTTATGATAAGGTAATTCGTAACGGGTGACAAGTAACAAAAGTAAACAAGGTGCAGCAAGGTGGCCCAATCCTTTTTGTAGCAAAGTACAAGCCTAGACAAACTCTTATATAAAGGAAAGCGCACCCGAGGACACATGGGAATTATCGTCAAGCTAGTTTTCATCATGCTCATATGATTTGCATTCGTTACTTTGATAATTTTATATGTGGGTGGACCGGTGCTTGGGTACTGCCCTTCCTTGGACAAGCATCACACTTATAATTAACCCCCCGCGCAAGCATCTGCAACTACTAAAGAAGAATTAAGGTAAACCTAACCATAGCATGTAACATATGGATCCATCTCAGCCCCTACGAAGCAACGCATAAACTAGGGTTTAAGCTTCTGTCACTCTAGCAACTCATCATCTACTTATTACTTCCCAATGCCTTCCGCTAGGCCCAAACAATGGTGAAGTGTCATGTAGTCGACGTTCACATAACACCACCAGAGGAAATACAACATACATCTCATCAAAATATCAAACGAATACCAAATTCACATGACTACTTATAACAAGACTTCTCCCATGTCCCCAGGAACAAACGTAACTACTCACAAATCATGTTCATGTTCATAATCAAAGTGGTATTAATATGTATAAAGGATATGAACATATAATCTTCCACCGAATAAACCAACTAGCATCAACTACAAGGAGTAAGCAACACTAGTAGCAACCCACATGTACCAATCTGAGGTTTTGAGACAAAGATCGGATACAAGAGATGAACTAGGGTTTGAGAGGATATGGTGCTGGTGAAGATGTTCACGGAGATTGACCCCCTCCCGATGAGAGGATCAATGGTGATGACGATGGTGATGATTTCCCCCTCCCGGAGGGATGTTTCCCCGGCAGAACAGCTCTGCCGGAGCGCTAGATTGGTTTTGCTAGTTTCTGCCTGGAGACGGCAGCGCTTCATCCCGAAAGCTTCCTTATTCTTTTTTACAGGGCGAAAGACACCTTATATCAGAAGATGGGCATCGGGGGGCTTCCAGGTGGCCCACGAGGCAGGGGGGCGCGCCTAGGGGGTAGAGCCTGCCCTCCACCCTCGTGGACGGTGGGTGGCCCCCCTCTGGTGCTTTCTTCGCCCAATATTTTTAATATATTCCAAAACTGACTTTCGTGGAGTTTCAGGACTTTTGGAGTTGTGCAGAATAGGTCTGTAATACTTGCTCCTTTTCCAGCCCAGAATTCCAGCTGCCGGCATTCTCCCTCTTCATGTAAACCTTGTAAAATAAGAGAGAAAAGGCATAAGTATTGTGCCATAATGTGTAATATATAACAGCCCATAATGCAATAAATATCGATATAAAAGCATGATGCAAAATAGATGTATCAACTCCCCCAAGCTTAGACCTCGCTTGTCCTCAAGCGGAAGACGATATCGAAAAATATGTCCACATGTTTAGAGATAGAGGTGTTGATAAAATAAAATACAGACATGAAGGCATCATGATCATTCTTAGAATGGCAACGGGAGACAAAAAATTATGGCTAACCAAATAAGTATAACTCAGTATCCTGATATATGAGCGTACTCTATTCTGATATATGAGCGTACTCTATTTTAACATAGTGGCTCACCATGTTGCCATTTTTTTTCTCACCCTAGCCGATGATGGTCGCGGTGTACACGTGATCACAATGCATTCGATGTGGTAAATCCCAAGGCTATGAGTTTGCCAGTGCATGCCACACTTGTCATTATGTTGTGCAAGGGAATGTTTAAAATTTTAAAAACAAATCTCGTTGACCACGAACTACTGCCAACGCCAAGACATATAAAGACTTACGTAAAACTAATTAAATCCTAGACATAAAATACTTTTGCATCAGTGAACAGTTTTCCAAATAGACAAACATTTTCTTTTGAAATTTTGTATTTTCTCAAAAAATCATGAACATTAGTTTTGTTTACAAAAAAAAATTAAATGCATGAACCGGTTTCGAATTCATTAACATTTTTGACTCAACAAACATTTTTAGAGTCGATGAACTTTCTAAAAAAATTGGAGAACAAATCTTAAAAAAAATATTTATTTTTATTTTTGTGAACATTTTCTAAAATGTCATGGACATTTTTTTCAGATTCTCGAATATGTTTTCAATACACTGTCATTTTTTCAAAATCATGAACATGATATAATTTCACGACCATTTTTTCCAAATTGTGATTTTTTATAATTTTGCAAACATTTGTGCAAAACCACCATCATTTTTTGAATCTGTAAAAATTTTATGATTTTCTAAACATTTTTTGAATTCACATATTTTTTATGATTTCTCAATTTTTTTAAAAGTCGCAACTTTAGAATATTAAAATCCCGAATTAATTTCAAGAAGAATGAAGAAAGAAAACAGAATGAGAAAAGAAAAGACAAAAAAGTAAAATGGAAAAAAGGGGAGTGAAGCCCGCACATGGGTAGGACATGCGTGAGAAAATAGAGATAAAAAATGTGAAGCTAGGGATTGAACCCAGGTCCCTTAGCTAGAGGAGAGATCGCCCAACCACTCTGCCACCCATCGTTCCATGACTTCTAATCGTCGCAGCCTGAAACAACTAAGGTGGCGGCGATTTTTGGTCCGAAAAATTGAATCGTTTTCCCACTTACAGGTGACATTGATGGGTAATTTTATCAATTTAAAGGGTAATTATAATGACGGACGACCAAAAACCCAATTTGCTTTATTATTAGGTAAAGATAGGGTGGGTCTATTATGACAACACACTTAAGAGTCTTATTCTGCACATCACTTTCTTATTCTGCTAACACCCCACCCCGACCCGCCTCCTTCGGCCCGCAACAGCAACCCACCCCACCCCACCTCCTTCTGCCCGGAACAGCACCCACCTTACGTCCCCACCCCGCACCCACCACCTTCTCCTCTGCGCCAGCCCATCCCAAACCACCATCCGCCGCTGGTTCCCCTTCCTCCGGCGCGCCACCTCCTTACACACCTTCCCGCCGAACGCCAACTCCTCCCACCTCCCTCCGCCGCTCGGATCCAACCTACCCGCCCTGCACCCCCCCGGTGGCTTGGACGGATCTGGCATACCTGCCGCCCACTACCCCGCACCGACACACCACTCCTGTGCGGTGCCACCCCACCTTCGTGCCCCACGATGGCGCACCACCCCCTCCCTCGCGCCTCCGCACCACCCTCTCGCCCGGCGCCGCCCCGCGACCCCTCTCCCACGCCGCCGAACCACCTCCTTCCCCGCGCCTCCTCCCTGCAGATCCAACCCGAGCAGGCCACCCCATCCATGGATACTATGGTTTGTCGACGACCAGAGGCAGAGGTACTCCTCTACGCCGCTCTGCCTCGGCGTCCTGGCCTCCCTACGCTGCTCCGACGTCAGATCCGGGCCCTCCGGCCCCTACATCGCCACCGCCTACCTCTAACCATGATCTATCCGACGACCAAGGCAGGAGAATCTCTCCATGCGCGCCCATGCTCTTACCCCTCCTCTCCCGCTTCAATTCCGTCCCCGTCGAGCGACGCGCCGCCGCCGCGGCGAGACCCATCCGGCCGCCGCAACGCCGCCCCACCTCCTCACATTTTTCACTCCGGATCCAAAAAAGAGCACATGGCGCAGCCCCTACCTCCTCCGCCCCGGATCCATGGAGCCCACGGTGTCAGTGAGAGGCCCCCTCTCCTCTGTCGCGAGCTCGGGCCAACCATTACTCAGCCACACGCCGGTGCCTCCCTCCTCCATGGACCCGACGCCGGTGCCAGGTACATCCTACCTTTCTCATTTTTACTTACTTCCCCTCGCCCCCTGACCTCTAATGCAAGTTTCAGCCACAGGAGGCGCCGGCACGCAAGGGACAGTGGTGTGCGTGTGCTCAACCTCCAAAAAAGGCAAAATACCAGCGATTCCAGGAGCGCGCGGTGATGTTCAACGCTGGCGAGGACACCCCGTCAGTTCTGAAAGGGATAACTTGTTTTTTTTGTTGGATTTTGGATGAACATTTGATGCCTCGTGCGTTTTAGCGGTGAGGCTGCAGATCGTGCAGTGCAGTTGAGTGCGGCATGCGGTTTTGTGTGTGATTTGTTTCCGTGTGTTTTACTTTTTTGTTGTGCCCTTGGGGATAATTGCATGTTTGTAAATTGGATGTGCCCGCTGTCCACCGTGCAGTTCGAAAAACGATCCCTTAAAAACAATTCGCAAAAACAAATGCATTTGCATTTTTTCCTATGCAGTTTGGTTAGCTCGGTCGTGCAGTATTTTATTTTTATTTTGTGCGGCTCGTTTGTTTGTTAACAAAATTCAAAGAATGTTGGTGCGAGGTAATACTCTTTTGATGCAAAGATGTGATTTTAAAGTGCAGTGCACTCATCCCATTCATGCAACTCACTAAAATTGCGCATGTAGTCTTGATGAATTTAGAATTTTTTTAGGAAACGAACAAAACAATTAAGTAGTTCCACTTGGCAAATTTCTGAAAAGAAGCTCATTTCTTATTAGATGCAGTTCACTCGGCCAGTCCATGTGGTCCACAGTATATGCGCATGAAAAATAATAAGTATGGAAAAAGCAATAAAAATCTCATGCGGTTTACTTTTCGTAGTGTCGAGGTTCACTTTCGGTAGTGTTGCGGTTCACTTATGCCCGGGCGTGAAGCACGGTCCACTTCCTCGTCTTGGAAAAGTTATGTCCGACAAAATAAGTTATGCAAGTCGCTTGCACGTCCGATGCAGTGCGGTTTTCAGTATGAAGCAGTGCGGCGGCCGTATGATGTTGTTCATCTCATAAGTACAAAAAAATGTTACAGAAGCGAAGAAAAGTAATGTGGTTCACTTATTGATAGTGTTGTGGTTCATTTACACCCGATGTGAAGTGCACTCTACTTTCTCGTCCTTGAAAAAAATTATGTTTGAATAAAAGAAACCATGCAGTTCTCTTACCCGTCCGATCTAGTGCGGTTTTCAGTCGGATGAAGTACCCACGTCGATTTGGGTGTCGCGAAAAATAGTGTCCACATTTCAGTAAATTCAAAATTCATCTTAAACGGTAAAGAACTAGAGAGAGTGTTCTATATGAAAAAGTTGCGCCTCATCAATATCTTTCCAACGGCGTATTGTTTGAATCATTCCGACCAGCGGTTTGTAAAAATTTCACGAAAAAGGCCGCTGCCACTCGTCGTCCACCGCACGATTTTCAAAGTTAACTTAAAATCGTAAGTAATCTCAAAAACATTTCAACATATGAAAGTTATGCCTCGTCCGTATCTTTCCAATGGCATATCACACGCCTCGTTTCAACAAACGGTTAAAAAACTGGAGCAAAAACAGTACAAAAAATTCAAAAAATAAAAAAAAAACAGAATACCGTGATTTAGTAAATTCAAAACTGCTCTTAAGCCGCAACGAATTAGAGAAAATGATAGATATAAAAAAGATGTGGCTCGACGATATCTTACCAACCCCGTATCGTTTGCTTCATTCCGATGTGCGGTTTGTAAAAAATCACGAAAATACGTTCACTGCACCCCGTCATGCGCGCATTATTTTTAAAACTGCTCTTAAACCGTGATGAATCTCGAAAAGTGTTCAACATGACGAGGCTGCACATTTTCCATGTCTATCCAACGATATATTATACGCCTCGTTCCGATAAACGGTTTAGAAATTAGAGCGAAAACAATGCTGAAAAAATGCATGCAGTTTTTTCTGGTGACATTGCAGTGATCGTTTGGTAGGGATGCAGTGCACTCGCTTTGACCATGCAGCGCAGAAGTGTTATCAGAATAACTATTCTGCTAATATATATATATATATATATATATATATATATATATATATATATATATATATATTGTCGTATGATTTCTTATGCTAAAGTAACAATTTATTCACAATGTAAAGTATGAATCAGAAACTTTATTGAAAAACTAGCAAACTATAATCTCAGTCACTAAAGCAATTGCAATTTATCATAACATCGGAAAGAGTAAATATAAGAGCTTTTTAGCAAGTCCACATACTCAACTATCATTTAGTCTTTCACAATTGCTAACACTCACGCAATACTTATGGGTATGAAGTTTTAATCGGACACAGAGAAAGATAGGGTCTTATAGTTTTGCCTTCCAACCTTTTACCCCATGGGTAACGTCAACAATAATGCTCTATGAAAACCCACATCCAATTAGATATATATATATATCAGGATATTTCCAACACATAGTGCTTGCCAAAGGATAAAGTGTAAAAAGGAAAGGTGAAGATCACCATGAATCTTGTATAAGATATAAGACAAAAATAAAAGATAGGCCCTTCGCAGAGGGAAGCAGAGGTTATCATATGCTTTTATGATTGGATGCACAAAATCTTAATGCAAAAGAACGTCACTTTGTATTGCCGCTTGTAATAGGGACCTTTATTATGCAGTCTGTCGCTTTTATTTCTTCCATATCACAAACTCGTATAAAGCTTATTTTCTCCACACTAATAGATGGTACATATTTAGAGAGCAATTTTTATTGCTTGCAGCAATGACAACTTACTTGAAGGATCTTACTCAATCCATAGGTAGATATGGTGGACTCTCATGGCAAAACTGGGTTTAAGGATATTTGGAAGCACAAGTAGTATCTCTACTTGGTGCAAAGAATTTGGCTAGCATGAGGGGGAAAAGCAAGCTCAACATGTTGGATGATCCATGATAATATAATTTATTTCGGATATAAGAAAACATAACCCATTACGTTGTCTTCCTTGTCCAAAATCAACCTTTTAACATGTCATATTTTAATGAGTGCTCAGAATCATAAAAGATGTCCAAGATAGTATATTTATATGTGAAAACCTCTCTTTTGTTTATTACTTCCTATTAATTGCAACGATGACCAAAACTACATTTGTCAGCTCTCAACAACTTTTATTCATCATACTCTTTATATGTGAAGTCATTACTCTCCATAAGATCCATATGATCTCTTTATTTGTTTTTATTATTTCTTTTTATTTTATTCCCTCAAGATCATAACTAGATAACCAAGCCCTCGACTCAAGACTAATCTTTATTATATATAGCTCACGGACTCGATTACACAGATAATGATCAACAAAAAAACTCAAAGCTGGATCATACTAAACTTTATTCTACTAGATCAAGATATAACCAAAAGGATCGAACTAAGAAAAACGGTAAAGATAGAAGTGTGATGGTGATACGATACCGGGGCACCTCCCCTAAACTTTTGGGACTAACCTATTAACCGGAGGCCCAGCCCATATTGTTGTTTTATTGCCTGTTTCAGTATTTCGAAGAAAAGGAATATCAAACGGAGTCCGAACGGAATGAAACCTTCGGCAGCGTAATTTTTTGGAAGAATATGATCCTGGAGACTTGGAGTTCACGTCAGAAGATCCTTGAGGAGGCAAGGAGATAGGAGCCCCCCCCCTACTAGGTGCGCCTCCTGTCTCGTGGGCCCCTCGAGGCTCCCCCGACCGACTTCTTTCGCCTATATAAGCCTACGTACACTAAAAACATCAAATATCAAGATAGATCGGGTGTTTCGCCGCCGCAAGCCTCTGTAGCCACCAAAAACCTCTCGGGAGCCCGTTTCGGCACCCTGCCGGAGGGGGAACCCATCACCAGTGGCCATCTTCATCATCCCGCGCTATCCATGACGAGGAGGGAGTAGTTCACCCTCGGGGCTGTGGGTATGTACCAGTAGCTATGTGTTTGATCTCTCTCTCTCTCGTGTTCTCTCTATGGCACGATCTTGATGTATCGCAAGCTTTGCTATTATAGTTGGCTCTTATGATGTTTCTCCCCCTCTACTCTCTTGTGATGAATTGAGTTTTCCCTTTGAAGTTATCTTGTCGGATTGAGTCTTTAAGGATTTGAGACCACTTGATGTATGTCTTACCGTGCTTATCTGTGGTGACAAGGGAATTTCACGTGCCACTTGATGTATGTTTTGGTGATCAACTTGCGGGTTCCGCCCATGAACCTATGCATAGGGGTTGGCACACGTTTTCATCTTGACTCTCCGGTACAAATTTTGGGGCACTATTTGAAGTACTTTGTGTTGGTTGGATGAATCTGGGATTGTGTGATGCATATCGTATAATCATGCCCACGGATACTTGAGGTGACAATGGAGTATCTAGGTGACATTAGGGTTTTGGTTGATATGTGTTTTAAGGTGTTATTCTAGTACGAACTCTTGAATAGATCGATCCGAAAGAATAACTTTGAGGTGGTTTCGTACCCTACCATAATCTATTCGTTTGTTCTCCGCTATTAGTGGCTTTGGAGTGACTCTTTGTTGCATGTTGAGGGATTGTTATATGATCTATCTATGTTATTATTATTGAGAGAACTTGCACTAGTGAAAGCATGAACCCTATGTCTTGTTTCCTACCATTGCCATACCGTTTACGCTCACTTTTATCATTAATTACCTTGCTGTTTTTATAATTTCAGATTACAAAAACCTATATCTACCATCCATATTGCACTTGTATCACCATCTCTTCACCAAACTAGTGCACCTATACAATTTGCCATTGTATTGGGTGTGTTGGGGACACAAGAGACTCTTTGTTATTTGGTTGCAGGGTTGTTTGAGAGAGACCATCTTCATCCTACGCCTCCCACGGATTGATAAACCTTAGGTCATCCACTTGAGGGAAATTTGCTACTGTCCTACAAACCTGTGCACTTGCAGGCCCAACAACGTCTACAAGAAGAAGGTTGTGTAGTAGACATCAAGATCTTTTCTGGCGCCGTTGCCGGGGAAGTGAGCGCTTGAAGGTATATCTTTAGATCTTGCAGTCGAATCTTTTTGTTTCTTGTTTTATCACTAGTTTAGTTTATAAAAAAACTACAAAAAATGGATTTGAGTTTGTCTCATATGCTTCAGCTTTTTAATATCTTTCATGAGAATGATGGAAAGGAAAATTGTGCTCAAGTGCTAGAAGAAGAATGCATTAAAATGCTTGGTACTAGATCTTTGTATGATGAGCATGATTGCAATGTTGTTAGTATGAATTCCTTGAATATGCATGATGCGATATCCAAAGCCACAAGCTTGGGGAAGCTATGTTTGATGAATATGATATATTTTGTCCCCCAAGCTTTGATGAGCAAATTTATTTTGATGATAGCATGCCTCCTATTTATGATGATTATATTGATGAAAGTTGGTTTGGAAGAGTGTCAACTTTATAAAGTAGTGATCCCACTATTTTGGAGGATGTTGAATCTTACTGTGATGAACATGAAAGTGGATTTGGAAGAGTGTCAACTTTATTTAGTGATGATTCCACTATTTCAGAAGAGGTTCCAATTGATTATGAGAACAAAGTTGCTATCTATGATGATTATTGTGATAACTTGTATGCTATTAGGAATAATGATAACCATGAAACTTGTCATCATGATTTTAGTTTTCAATTGGATTATGCCTCACATGATAATTATTTTGTTGAGTTTGCTCCCACTACTTTTGGTGAGAAGAATTTTGCTTATGTGGAGAGTAGTAAATTTTCTATGCTTGTAGATCATGAAAAGAATGCTTTATGTGCTGGTTATATTGTTGAATTCATTCATTATGCTACTGAAAATTATTATGAGGGAGGAACATATGCTTGTAGGAATTGCAATAATATTAAGTTTCCTCTCTATGTGTTGAAAATCCTGAAGCTATGCTTGTTTTACCTTCCTATGCTTGTTGATTATTGTTCCCATAAGTTGTTTGCTCACAAAATCCCTATGCATAGGAAGTTGGTTAGACTTAAATGGACTAGTCGTATGCTTCATGATGCTCCCATTATGTTTCAACTCTTATCTTTTAGGTGACCATCATTGTCATCATCATGCCTAGCTAGAAAGGCATTAAAGAAAAGCGCTTGTTGGGAGACAACCCAATACTTATCCTTACTGTTTTCGTGTGTTCACATGATTATGATACTGTAGTAATCATGTTTTATAGCTTTTGTTTCAATAAAGTGCCAAGTAAGACCTTTAGGATGGCTTTTGGTGATAGTTGTGTTGATCCTGCTGAGAATCAGAAACTTTTGCACCCAGTAAATTAGTTTTGTTAATTCACAGAAACGTGATTCTGATCTGATTCTTTCTGATCTGGATTGGCACACACATTTATTAGGACTTCCTAATTTGGCAGAATTTTTGGAGTTCCATAAGTATACGTTTGATACAGATTACTACAGACTATTCTGTTTTTAACAGATTCTGTTTTCTATGTGTTGTTTGCTTATTTTGATGAATCTATGAGTAGTATCAAAGGGTATGGACCATAGATAAGTTGGAGTACAGTATATATTACACCAATATGAATTTAGAATGAGTTCACTACAATACCTAAGTGGTGGTTTTATTTTCTTATACTAACGGAGCTTACGAGTTTCCTGTTGAGTTTTGTGTTGTGAAGTTTTCAAGTTTTGGGTAAAGATTTGATGGACTATGGAATAATGAGTGGCAAGAGCCTAATCTTGGGTATGCCCAAGGCACCCCAAGGTAATATTCAAGAATAGCCAAAAGCCTAAGCTTGGGGATGCCCCGGATGGCATCCCCTCTTTCGTCTTCGTTCATCGGTAACCTTACTTGGAGCTATATTTTTATTCACCACATGATATGTGTTTTGCTTGGAGCATCATTTTATTTTGTTAGTATTTTCTTGCTGTTATTTAGAATAATGTTTTGCATCTTTAGGTTCAATAAAAATGTCAAGGATAGCCTGTACCATGCTTATTTTGCTAGTATACATGTTACTGTTCAAAACAGAAAGTTTACCGCTGTTGCAAAAATTCCCTAGAAAATTCAGAGCATAATATAATGATGAAACCTTTTGAATAATGAGCTCTGATAAATTTAATACAGTTGGAATTTTATTTCATAATGTTTGGAGTTAGGGAAGTATGATGAATCTTGCATTCTTTACAGACTGTACTGTTTTGACAGATTGCTGTTATGTTTGCATTGTTTGCATATGTTTGCTTGTTTAATGATTCTATTTTAGGATAGGAGTATTAAATATGCAGAGGCATTTAGTATGAAATGTTGAATAATAATTTTAGTGATTTGTTACAGTAGAAAATGATAAGGTTTTGCATTGGTTTATACTAACCTATCTCACGAGTTCTTGTTGAGTTTGTTGTGGATGAAGCTTTTGAGAAATAGAGAAACCATGATATGAGAGGAATTAAGGAGTCACAAAAGTTCAAGCTTGGGGATGCCCAAGGCTCCCCGAAATAATATTTCAAGAAGTCTCAAGCATCTAAGCTTGGGGATGCCCCGGTAGGCATCCCACCTTTCTTCTTCAACAACTATCGGTTAGTATCGGTTGAGCTTAAGTTTTTGCTTCTTCACATGAGTTGTGCTATCCTTGCAATGTCATTTTATTTTGCTTTGCTTGCTGTTTGAATAAAGTACCTAAGATCTGAAATTCTTTAATGAGAGAGAGTCTTCACATAGTTACATAATTATTTAGCTACTCATTGATCTTCACTTATATCTTTTTAGAGTACTTTGTCATTTACTCGTGTGCTTCACTTATATCCCATGAGTAAATGTTTGAATGAGTTGAATGTCATAAATCTGAAATTATATATGTTTCATTTGCTTATCCCATGGGGAGTAATGACTTCACAACTAAGAAGTAGAGGTTGTAAATTTATTGAAGGTTAGCAAGCATTGTATTGGTCATTTGAACAATTCATGAAAGAATATTGAACGAAGAAGGATTTCATATATAAATACTCTATCCTAGACATCTTTTATAATTGGGAGCACTCATTAAGTATGACATGCTAAAGAGTTCATGTTGGACAAGGAAGCCAACATAATGGGTCATTCAAACATGTTGAGCTTGCCTTTCCCCCTCATGCTAGCCAAAATTCCTTGCACCAAGTAGAGATATACTACTTGTGCTTCCAAATATCCTTAAACCCAGTTTTGCCATGAGAGTCCACCATACCTACCTATGGATTGAGTAAGATCCTTCAAGTAAGTTGTCATCGGTGCAAGCAATAAAAATTGCTCTCTAAATATGTATGATCTTTTGGTGTGAAGAAAATAGCTTTATACGATCTTGTTTTGGAAGCAATAAAAGCGACGGACTGCATAATAAAGGTGCATATACAAGTGGCAATATAAAGTGACGTTCATTTGCATTAAGATTTTGTGCATCCAACCCTAAAGGTGCATGATAACCTCTGCTTCCCTCTGCGAAGGGCCTATATTTTACTTTATGCAAGAGTCAAGGTGATCTGCACCTTTCACTTTTTCATTTTATCCTTTGGCAAGCACCTCGTGTTGGGAAGATCCTGACATATATATCCAATTGGATGTAAGTTAGCATGAACTATTATTGTTGACATCACCCAAAGGTGAATACGTTGGGAGGCAACACTATAAGCCCCTATCTTTCTCAGTGTCCGATTGAAACTCCATAACCATTAGTATTGCGTGAGTGTTAGCAATTGTAGAAGATTATATGATATTTGAGTATGTGGAGTTTTCTATTCCTGAAAATAAGATGAATTGCAATTGTTTGATGACTGAGAATGAAGTTTGCTAGTTTTCAAGAAAGTTTATGGTCTATGCTTTGACATGTGAATTGCTTGTTACTTTATCGTGAGAAGTTTTATGAGATGAACTACTGTTATGACATATTATCATGCTAGAAAAGGTGATTAAAATTATCATTGATCAAACTTGTGCACCTTCTAGCATTCACACTTCATAAATTCTTTCTTTTATCATTTACCTACTCGAGGACGAGTAGGAATTAAGCTTGGGGATGCTGATACGTCTCCAACGTATCTATAATTTATGAAGCATTCATGCTATTTTATTATCTGTTTTGAATGATTACGAGCTTTATTATACACTTTTATATTACTTTTGGGACTAACCTATTAACCGGAGGCCTAGCCCACATTGCTGTTTTATTGTGTGTTTCAGTATTTCGAAGAAAAGGAATATCAAACGGAGTCCAAACGGAATGAAACCTTCGGCAGCGTGATTTTTTGGAAGAATATGATCCTGGAGACTTGGAGTTCACATCAGAAGATCCTCGAGGAGGCCAGGAGATAGGAGGGCGCCCCCCCTACTGGGCGCCCCCTGTCTCGTGGGCCCCTCGAGGCTCCCCCGACCGAATTCTTTCGCTTATATAAGCCTACGTACCCTAAAAACATCGAATATCAAGATAGATCGGGAGTTCCGCCACCGCAAGCCTCTGTAGCCACCAAAAACCTCTCGAGAGCCCGTTCCGGCACCCTGCCAGAGGGGGAACCCATCACCGGTGGCCATCTTCATCATCCCGGTGCTATCCATGATGAGGAGGGAGTAGTTCACCCTCGGGGTTGAGGGTATGTACCAGTAGCTATGTGTTTGATCTCTTTCTCTCATGTTCTCTCTATGGCACGATCTTGATGTATCGCGAGCTTTGCTATTATAATTAGATCTTATGATGTTTCTCCCCCTCTACTCTCTTGTGATGAATTGAGTTTTCCCTTTGAAGTTATCTTGTTGGATTGAGTCTTTAAGGATTTGAGAACACTTGATGTATGTCTTGCCGTGCTTATCTGTGGTGACAATGGGATTTCACGTGCCACTTGATTTATGTTTTGGTGATCAACTTGCGGGTTCCACCCATGAACCTATGCATAGGGGTTGGCACATGTTTTTGTCTTGACTCTCCGGTAGAAACTTTGGGGCACTATTTGAAGTACTTTGTGTTGGTTGGATGAATCTGAGATTGTGTGATGCCTATCGTATAATCATGGATACTTGAGGTGACAATGGAGTATCTAGGTGACATTAGGGTTTTGTTGATTTGTCTCTTAAGGTGTTATTCTAGTACGAATTCTTGAATAGATCGATCCGAAAGAATAACTTTGAGGTGGTTTCGTACCCTACCATAATCTCTTCGTTTGTTCTCCGCTATTAGTGGCTTTGGAGTGACTCTTTGTTGCATGTTGAGGGATTGTTATATGATCTATCTATGTTATTATTGTTGAGAGAACTTTCACTAGTGAAAGTATGAACCCTATGCCATGTTTCCTACCATTGCAATACCGTTTACGCTCACTTTTATCATTAGTTACCTTGCTGTTTTTATAATTTCAGATTACAAAAACCCATATCTACCATCCATATTGCACTTGTATCACCATCTCTTCGCCGAACTAGTGCACCTATACAATTTGCCATTGTAATGGGTGTGTTGGGGACACAAGAGACTCTTTGTTATTTGGTTGCAGGGTTGTTTGAGAGAGACCATCTTCATCCTACGCCTCCCACGGGTTGATAAAGCTTAGGTCATCCACTTGAGGGAAATTTGCTACTGTCCTACAAACCTGTGCACTTGCAGGCCCAACAACATCTACAAGAAGAAGGTTGTGTAGTAGACATCATGGTACGGTGGTCAAAACCTTCGGGAGATTATATAATGAATTTTTACTGACCAAAAGAAGTATCGTGCAAGAAAATGGAGTCCGGAGGGGTGCCCACGAGGCAGGGGGCGCGCCCTCCACCCTCGTGGATGCCTCGTGTCCTTTCCAGACTACTTCTTATTTTCCTATTTTCCTAATATTCCAAAACGGAGAAAAATTGCTATTAGAACTGTTTTGGGGTCGGTTTACTTACCGTACCACATACCTATTCCTTTTCGGAGTCTGAAACGTTCTGGAAAGTGTCCCTTATGTACTCCTCCGGGGTTACGGTTTCAATAAGATTGGTTTCAACATTTATGCGATTACCTGAGATATAATGTTTGATTCTTTGGCCATTCACCACCTTCGGATTTGTGCCTTCGAAGTTGTTGGTTTTTATGGCACCGGAACGATAGACCTCCTCGATAATGTAAGGACCTTCCCATTTAGATAGGAGTTTTCCTGCAAAAAAATCTTAAACGAGAGTTGTATAACAAAACATAATCACCTACATTAAACTCACGCTTTTGTATCCTTTTTTCATACCATCTTTTAACATTTTCTTTAAACAGTTTGGCATTCTCATAGGCCTGGGTTCTCCACTCATCAAGTGAGCTAATGTCAAATAGTCTCTTCTCACCAGCAAGTTTGAAATCATAGTTAAGCTCTTTAATGGCCCAATATGCCTTATGTTCTAGTTCGAGAGGTAAGTGACATGCTTTTCCATAAACCATTTTATATGGAGACACACCCATAGGATTTTTATATGCAGTTCTATAGGCCATAATGCATCATCAAGTTTCTTGGACCAATTCTTTCTAGATCTATTAACAGTCTTTTGCAAATTAATTAAATCTCTCTATTACTCAGTTCTACTTGACCACTAGACTGTGGGTGGTATGGAGATGCAATTCTATGATTAACATCATACTTAGCAAGCATTTTATGAAAAGCACCATGAATAAAATGTGAAACACCATCAATCATTAAGTATCTAGGGACTCCAAACCTCAGAAAAATAACTTCTTTTAGCATCTTAATAGAGGTGTTATGATCATCACTACTAGTTGGAATAGCTTCTACCCACTTAGTAACATAATCAACCACAACTAAAATATGTGTATACCCATTAGAGGAAGGAAACGGACCCATATAATCAAAGACCTAAACAACAAATGGTTCAATAACAAGTGAATAGTTCATAGGCATTTCTTGACGTCTACTAATATTACCAATTCTTTGACATTCATCACAAGACAAGACAAACTTACGGGCATCTTTGAAAAGAGCAGGCCAATAAAAACTGGATTGCAATACCTTGTGTGCAGTTCTATCTCCAGCGTGGTGTACTCCATAAGCCTCAGAGTGACACTTGCGTAGATCTGTTCCTGTTAATGCTCAGGTACACAACGTCTAATAACACCATCTACTCCTTCTTTATAAAGGTGTGGGTCATCCCAAAAGTAATTTCTTAAATCATAGAGAACTTTTTCTTTTGCTGGATGTGAAACTAGGTGGTCTAAATTTAGCAACAATGTAATTAGCATATTCATCATACCATGGAGCAGTACAAGAAGCATTTATGACAGCTAATTGTTCATCAGGAAAATTATCATAAATAGGGAGTGGGTTATCAAGAACATTCTCTAACTTAGACAAGTTGTGTGCAACGGGGTTCTCATCTCCCTTTCTATCAATAATATGCAAATCAAATTCTTGTAGCAAGAGAACCCATCTAATAAGTCTAGGTTTAGCATCTTTCTTTTCCATAAGATATTTAATAGCAGCATGATCAGTGTGAACATTTACATTAGAATCAACAATATAAGGTCTGAACTTATCACAAGCAAACACAACTGCTAAAAATTCCTTTTCAGTAGTAGCATAATTTCTCTGGGCACTGTCTAGAGTTTTACTAGCATATTGGATAACATTTAATTTCTTATCAACTCTTTGTCCTAGAACAACACCTACAACATAATCAATAGCATCACACATAATTTCAAAGGGTAAATTCCAATCAGGTGGCTGAACAATAGATGCAGAAATTAAGGCTTCCTTAAGTATTTCAAATGCTTCTAAACAATCATCATCAAAGACAAAAGGACCCTATTTTTGTAACGGATTAGTCAGAGGCCTAGAAATTTTTGAGAAGTCTTTAATGAACCTCCTATAAAAACCGGCGTGACCAAGGAAACTTCTTATACCTTTAATGTCCTTAGGACATGGCATCTTTTCAATAGCATCAACTTTAGCTTTATCAACTTCAATACCTCTTTCAGAAATTTTATGCCCCAAGACAATACCTTCATTAACCATAAAGTGGCACTTCTCCCAATTCAAGACAAGATTAGTTTCTTCACATATCTGCCAAACTTGATCAAGGTTGCTTAAGCAATCATCAAAAGAAGTTCCATACACGGAGAAATCATCCATGAAAACCTCAACAATATTTTCACAAAAGTCAGAGAATATAGCAGTCATACATCTTTGAAAGGTAGCTGGTGCATTACGTAAACCAAAAGGCATACGTCTATAAGCAAAGGTACCGAAAGGGAAAGTAAAAGTGGTCTTTTCCTGATCCTCTTATGATACAGGTATTTGCGAGAAACCAGAATAACCATCTAGAAAGCGAAAATGTGTATGTTTGGATAATCTTTCTAGAATTTGGTCAATGAAAGGTAAAGGGTAATGATCCTTTTTAGTAGCTTTATTTAATTTGCGTAAATCAATTACCATTCTACAACCTGTAACAATTCTTTGTGGGATAAATTCATCTTTATCATTAGGAACAACACTAATGCCTCCCTTCTTAGGGACACAATGGATAGGACTTACCCACTGGCTATCAGCAACAGGATAAATTATACCTGCCTCCAGAAGCTTTAGTATTTCTTTTCTTACCACTTCTTTCATCTTAGGATTTAACCGTCGTTGGTGATCAACAACCGGTTTAGCGTCTTTCCCTAATTTTATTTTGTGCTGGCATAGAGTGGGACTAATGCCCTTAAGATCAACAAGAGTATATCCAATAGTAGCACGGTGCTTCTTTAGAGTTTTCAATAATTTCTCTTATTCCTGCTCTGAAAGATTAGCACTAATAATAATAGGATATATCTTGTTTTCATCAAGATAAGCATATTTAAGAGTATCAGGTAATGGTTTAAGCTCAAACACGGGATCGCCCTTGGGTGGAGGAGGATCCCCTAAAATTTCAACAGGCAAGTTGTGTTTCAAAATAAGTCCCTGTTTAAAGAATACTTCATCTATTTCCCTTCTTTCATTCATAAACTTATCATTTTCATGGTCTAGAAAATATTGTTCTAAAGGATCATTAGGAGGCACGGCAATAGAAGCAAGACCAATAATTTCATCTTTACTAGGCAATTCTTTATCATGGGGTTGTCTACGAAATTTAGCAAAATTGAAATCATGAGACATATCCCCTAAACCAACATTAATGATATCCTTTTTGCAGTCTATCCTAGCATTAACAGTATTCAAGAACGGTCTACCAAATATAATGGGACAAAAGTCATCTTGTGGGGAACCAAGAACAAGAAAATCAGTAGGATATTTAACTTTCCCACACAAGACTTCAACATCTCTAACAATCCCAACTGGTGAAATAGTATCTCTATTGGCAAGCTTAATTGTAACATCAATATCTTCTATCTCAGCAGGTGCAATATCATGCATAATTTCTTCATATAAGGAATGAGGTATTGCACTGGCACTAGCACCCATATCACATAAGCTATGCTAGCAATGATCTCCTATTTTAACAGAAACAACAGGCATGCCTACAACAGGTCTATGTTTATTTTTAGTATCGGGTCTAGCCATTCTAGCAGCTTCATTACAGAAGTAAATAACATGGCCATCAATATTATCGACCAAGAGATCTTTAACCATAGCAATACTAGGTTCAATTTTAATTTGCTCAGAGGGTGTAGGTGTTCTAGCATTACTCTTACGAACCACAGTTGAAGCTTTAGCATGATCCTTTATTCTAACAGGGAAAGGTGGTTTCTCAATATAAGCGGTAGGAACAATAGGATCAACATTATAAGTGATAGTCTTTTCTTCGATTTTAATAGGTTCAACTACTTCTAATTCAATGGGAGGATGATATTTAAACCACTTATCCTTAGGGAGATCAAAATGAGTAGCAAATGATTCACAGAAAAAAAAGCTAGTATCTCAGAGTCAAGTCCATATTTAGTGCTAAATTCACGAAATGCATCGGTATCCATAAAAGATTTAACACAATCAAACTTAGGTGTTATACCTGACTCCTTACCTTCGTTGAGTTCCCAATCTTCAGAGTTGCATCTAATTCTTTCCAATAAATCCCATCTGAATTCAATAGTGTTCATCATAAAAGAACCAGTACAAGAAGTATCGAGCATGGAGCGATTATTGAGAGAAAGCCTAGCATAAAAAATTTGAATAATAATTTCTCTTGAGAGCTCATGATTGGGGCATGAATATAACATTGACTTAAGCCTCCCCCAAGCTTGAGCGATACTTTCTCCTTTGCGAGGCCAAAAATTATATATATAATAACGATCACGATGAACCAGATGCATAGGATAAAACTTCTGATGAAATACCAACTTCAATTGGTTGTAGTTCCATGATCCAATATCATTACATAGCCTAAACCATATCAATGCCTTTCCCTTCAAAGATAAAGGGAATACCTTCTTCTTGATAACATACTCGGGCATACCTGCAAGCTTAAATAATCCACAAACTTCATCCACAAAGATTAGGTGCATATCGGGATGTAATGTTCCATCTCCTGTAAAAGGTTAGCTAGCAATTTCTCTATCATACCCGAAGGAATTTCATAGTAAACATTTTCAGTAGATTAAGTAGATTGAGGAGCAACACTTTTCTCTACTAGTCAGGGTGAAGATACCCCGAACAAGCCCCTCAAAGTATTATTTTCCATAGTAACAAGTGACAGTAAATTTCAGCACACTATATAAATTTTTCCTTACCAAATTCCACCTACCAAAGGCGCTTCACTCCCCGGCAACGGCACCAGAAAAGAGTCTTGATGACCCACAAGTATAGGGGATCTAATGTAGTCCTTTCGATAAGTAAGAGTGCCAAACCCAATGAGGAGCAGAAGGAAATGACAAGCAGTTTTCCGTAAGGTATTCTCTACAAGCACTGAAATTATCGGTAACAGATAGTTTTACGATAAGGTAATTCACAACGGGTAACAAGTAACAAAAGTAAAAAAGGTTCATAAAGGCGGCCCAATCCTTTTTGTAGCAAAGGACAAGCCTGGACAAACTCTTATATAAAGGAAAGTGCTCACGAGGACACATGGGAATTATCGTCAAGCTAGTTTTCATCATGCTCATAAGATTCGCGTTTGTTACTTAATAATTTGATATGTGGGTGGAACGGTGCTTGGGTACTTCCCTTCCTTGGACAGGCATCCCACTTATGATTAACCCCCCTCACAAGCGTCCGCAACTACGAAAGAAGAATTAAGGTAAACCTAACCATAGCATGAAACATATGGAGCTGAATCAGCCCCTTATGAATCAACGCATAAACTAAGGATTAAGCTTCTGTCACTCTAGCAACCCATCATCTACTTATTACTTCCCAATGCCTTCCCCTAGGCCCAATCAATGGTGAAGTGTCATGTAGTCGACGTTCACACAACACCACTAGAGGAAAGACAACATACATCTCATCAAAATATCGAACGAATACCAAATTCACATGACTACTTATAACAAGACTTCTCCCATGTCCCCAGGAACAAACGTAACTACTCACAAATCATATTCATGTTCATAATCAGAGGGGTATTAATATCCATAAAGGATCTGAAAAATATAATCTTCTACTGAATAAATCAACTAGCATCAACTACAAGGAGTAATCAACACTACTTGCAACCCACAGGTACCAATCTGAGGTTTTGAGACAAAGATCAGATACAAGAGATGAACTAGGGTTTGAGAGGAGATGGTGCTGGTGAAGATGTTGAGAGGAGATGAAAGCTCTCCCGAGGACACATGGCGAAACTATAAGCCCTATCTTTCTATGCGTCCGGTTGAAACGTTTTGCTCATGTGTACGTGGTGAGTGTTAGCAATCATAGAAGACTATATGATGGTTGAGTATGTGGACTTGCCTAAAGGCTCCGATACGTGACCCTTCCTGAAATTGTAGTTGCTAAGTTCATTGAGAACATAGTTTGTTGGTTTTTAAGAGAGTTTTTGCTTTATACTTCAATTGTGTGATGAGTTGTTACTTATTCATGAGAAGTATATGATAAAAGTCTTATGTTTAAGTATGTTGTTGTTATAATAATCAATATGATGCTTCTATGTCCGTATTTTGTTTTTATCGACACCTTTCTCTCTCTCTCTCTCTCTCTCTCTCTCTCTCTAAGCTTGTGGACATGTTTTTCGATTTCGGTTTTCGCTTGAGGACAAGCGAGGTCTAAGCTTGGGGAAGTTGATACGTCCATTTTGCGTCATGTTTTCTTACAGTTATTTAAGATGTTTTATCCATAATAATGCTTTTTGGGGCAATTCTAATGCCTTTTCTCTCATAATATGCAAGGTATACACAAAGAGGGAGAATTCTGGCAGCTGGAAATCTGGACCTGGAAAAGCTACGTCAAGCTACCTATTCTGTAGAACTTCAAATAAGCTGAAACTTCACGGAGAATTTGTATGGAATATTTGAGGAATATTGGAGCAAATAATTACCAGAGGGGGCCCACCAGGTGGGCACAACCCACCTGGGTGCGCCAGGGAGCCCAGGCGTGCCCTGGTGGGTTGTGGTCACCCAGGCCCACCTCCGGTGCCCATCTTCTGGTATATAGGTCATTTTGGCCTAGAAAAAATAAGGATAATACTTTCGGGATGGAGCACCGCCGTCTCGAGGCAGAACTTGGGCAGGAGCACTTTTGCCCTCCGGCGGAGCGATTCCGCCGGGGGAACTTCCCTCCCGGAGGGGGAAATCATCATCATCATCATCATCATCATCACCAACAACTCTCCCATCATGGGGAGGGCAATCTCCATCAACATCTTCAACATCACCATCTCATCTCAAACCCTAGTTCATCTCTTGTGTTCAATCTTGTTACCGGAACTATAGATTGGTGCTTGTGGGTGACTAGTAGTGTTGATTACATCTTGTAGCTGATTACTATATGGTTTATTTGGTGGAAGATTATATGTTCAGATCCAATATGCTATTTAATACCCCTCTGATCTGGAGCATGATTATTATTTTTGAGTAGTTACTTTTGTTCTTGAGGTCACGGGAGAAATCATGTTCCTAGTAATCATGTGAACTTGATATTTGTTCGATATTTTGATAGTATGTATGTTGTGATTCCCTTAGTGGTGTCATGTGAACATCGACTACATGACACTTCACCATATTTGGGCCTAAGGGAATGCATTGTGGAGTAGCGGTTAGATGATGGGTTGCGAGAGTGACAGAAGCTTAAACCCCAGTTTATGCGCTATTCCGTAAGGGACCGATTGGATCCAAAAGTTTAATGCTATGGTTAGAATTTATTATTAATACTTTTCTCGTGCTTGCGGATTCTTGCGGCAGGTTCAATCATAAGTACGAGGTTTGTTCAAGTAAGAATAGCACCTAAGCACTCGTCCACCCACAAATCAAATTATCAAAGTACCGAACACGAATTAAGCCAACATGATGAAAGTGACTAGATGAAAATCCCGTGCACCCTCAAGAACGCTTTGCTTATTATAAGAGATCGTTTTGGCATGTTCTTTGCCTCAAAAGGATTGGGCTACTTTGCTGCACTTTTGCTACTATTATCGTTACTTGCTCATGATTGCTCTCTGACTATAGCGCCAGAAAAGCTCCTGTCTGCTAGGACTACATCGGTATTTCCCCAAAGAGGAAGGGATCATGCAGCACAGCGACGGTAGGTATTTCCCTCAGTGAAGAAACCAAGGTTATCGAACCAGTAGGATAACCAAGCAACACAACGTAAAAAGCACCTGCACACAAATAACAACACCTCGCAACTCGACGTGTTAAAGGGGTTGTCAATCCTTTCGGGTAACGATGCCAGAAATTTGCAATAGATTGAAATAATAGACCGCAAATAAATAAAGTGCAGCAAAGTATTTTTGTATTTTTAGTTTAATAGATCTGAATAAAAATGCAAAGGAAAAGTAGATCGCAAGAAAATATATGAGGAAGAAGACCCGGGGGGCGTAGGTTTCACTAGTGGCCTCCCTCGAGAAAGATAGCAAACGGTGGGTAAACAAATTACTGTTGGGCAATTGATAGAATCTCAAATAATTATGACGATATCCAGGCAATGATCATTACATAGGCATCACATCCAAGATTAGTACACCGACTCCTGCTTGCATCTACTACTATTACTCCACATATCGACCGCTATCCAGCATGCATCTAGTGTATTAAGTTCATGGAAAAATGGAGTAATGCAATAAGAACGATGACATGATGTAGACAAGATGTGTTTATCTATTGCGTAGATATAGATCCCATCTTTTTATCCTTAGTAGCAACGATACATACGTGTCGGTTCCCTTTCTGTCACTGGGATCAAGCACCGTAAGATCGAACTCACTACCGGGCACCTCTTCCTATTGCAAGATAAATAGCTCAAGTTGGCCAAACAAAACCCAAATATCGGAGAAGAAATACGAGGCTATAAGAGATCATGCATATAAGAGATCAAAGAAACTCAAATAACTTTCATAGATATAAAAAGATATGACTGTCATAAGCTCAAAGTTCATCAGATCCCAACAAACACACCGTAAAACGAGTTACATCATATGGATCTCCAAGAGACCATTGTATTGAGAATTCATGAAGAGAGAGAAAGCCATCTAGATACTAGCTACGGACCCAACGGTCTACAAAGAACTACTCAAGCATCATCGGAGAGGCACCAATGGAGGTGGTGAACCCCATCCGAGATGGTGTCTAGATTGGATCTGGTGGTTCTGGACTCTGCGGCGGCTGGATGAATATTTTGTCGATTCCCCTAGGGTTCTGGTATTTTTGGGGTATTTGTAGAGCAAAGAGGTGGTCCGGGGGGTGGCACCCAAGGTGGGCACAACCCACCAGGGCGCGCATGGGCCTCCTGGCGCGCCCTGGTGGGTTGTCCCCTCCTCGGGACTCCCCCCAGGTGCAACCAGGGCCCAACATCTTCCTTCTGGTCCATAAAAAATCATCGTGAAGTTTCGTGGCATTTGGACTCCGTCCGGTATTGTTTTCTGCGATGTAAACAAACATGGAAAAAACAGCAACTGTCACTTGGCACTATGTCAATAGGTTAGTACCCAAAATATGATATAAAATGACTATAAAATGATTATAAAACATCCAAGATTGATAATATAACATCATGGAACAATAAAAAATTATAGATACATTGGAGACGTATCAGCTCGTTACAAATTACCTTGCTATCAAACTACTCTGCTACTTACAATTTCAGCACTTCCAGACATTACCTTGCTGAAAACCACTTGTCATTTCCTTCTGCTCCTCGTTGCGTTCGATACTCTTACTTATTGAAAAGAGCTATAATTGATCCCCTATACTTGTGGGTCATCAACAATAACTCTTAAAGATTATGTTAACTCATATCAATGACATAATCAACTAGCAAGCAATAATAACATATCTCCAAAAGCAACACGTTATCAAAACAACCATGATATAATATGACAATAGTGGTATCTCGCTAGCCCTTTCTGAGACCGCAAAACATAAATGCAGAGCACCTCCGAAGTTCAAGCAGCGACTACACATTGTAATTCATGGTAGAAAAGATCCAGTCATGATGCATCCAACATTAGCTACACACAATGCATCAGCATGACTGAGTGCTCTCAGGTTCTGGCGCTTATTTTAGAAGGTGATGACACAACATAAAAGTAAATCGATAGTCCCTCCGCAGAGGGAAGCAGTGATTTGCAGCGGTGCCAGAGCTCAAGTTTTCAAAATAGAGGTAAACGATATTTTGAGAAATGAACCCTTCTTGTTTACTTCACGACCATCAGTTATCAATATCTTCCATGCTAAGCACGCTAATGGCAGCTCCCAAGCGATAAAAGTAAAGGTTTACTCCCCCTCCACCAACAATCACACTCCACAGCTTGTCCGAAACAACAGGTGCCGTCCATACCAACAATACTCCTGGGGGAGTTTTGTTTAATTATTTGCATTTTTGAGTTCGGGACTGGGAATCCCTATTACCACCCTTTTCTCATGCGATGATGAGTGAATAAACACTCAACCTGAGAATAACCCAGCTTAGCATGGAAGATACCGACCACCTCATGTCGTTCCATGAACGATCCAGGCACACAAAAATGATATTTATTTGAAGTTTTTAGAGGTGGCACATGCAAATTTACTTAGGACGGCAGGGTAATACCGCATATAGGTAGGTATGGTGGACTCATCTGGAATAACTTGGGTTCAAGGTTTTTGATGTACAAGCAGAATTCCCACTTAGTACAGGCGAAGACTAGCAAATAGGTTGGGAAGCGGCCAGCTAGAGAGCAACAACGGTTATGAACATGCATTATGCATAAGTAACATTGGACACTAGCATGAGTAGGATACGAACACCATGAACATAAATATCATAGAGGCTATGTTGGTTTTGATTCAACTACATGCATGAACATGTGCCAAGTCAAGCCACTCGAACATTCAGAGGTGGATCCATATCATCATACTACATCACAATAATTTTAACGCAATGTTGATATCCAAGATAAATAATTATCCTCCCCTAGCTACTTATGCATGGCATGAGAAACTATAATCTCTAATTGTCATTGCAAACATGTTTAATCATAATGGGCTGAATCATGGATACAAGGTTAAACATATTTACAAAAAAGAACAAGTAGAGTTCATACCCATTTCTCTCTGCCACGGCCAGTTCATCAAATATCGTCATTATTGCCTTTCACTTACACCACTGAACAATGTGAAAATAATAATAGTGCAAGAGTGCCATGGACTAAGCTGGAATCTGCAAACATTTATTCAATAGGAGAAGACAAGGTAATATAGGCTCTTTGTTAGATCAACAATTATGCATATGAGAGTCACTCAACATTTTCATCGTGGTCTTCTCCTCGGTACGCCTCAAATAAAACGAAAATAAATTCAGAGAAACATACTGAAATATTTTTTGGAGTTTTTGGTTTTCTAGAGTAGGCAAATAAAAAGGGAAAAGCAAAAACAAGAAAAACTATTTACATGGGAAATCTCCCAACAAGCAAAAGAAGAATAAGGAAATCTTTTTGGGTTTTCTTTTTAGCGCTACAGCTAACTACTCTAGGAAGAAAAATAAAAAAAGGAACAGGAAATATTTTTGCATTTTCTCAAAGTTTTCAAACACACAAGAAGAAAGCGAGAATATAAATTTAACATGGATGATACAACGAAAAAGTGTGGGCACCGACAACTGGAATGAAATGTGTGAACATGAATGTAATGTCGGTGGGAATACGTACTCCCCCAAGCTTAGGCTTTTGGCCTAACTTGGCAATTAGTAAGTAGCCTGGATAATAGTCGGAGTGGTAGCTCACGGAGGCCCTCGGTGCGGATGCTTCGGCCTGCTTTGCTGCCACAACTGCTGCGTTGTGAGCTCGGGCCTCGCTCTCAAGAACGAAATATCTTCCCTTGCTGTGACAATCAAAAAGAGCAGGCGCATGCAACTATGTGTGCACAACGGAATCTTGGTTAAATAGTACTCCCTCTGTAAATAAATATAAGAGCGTTTAGATAACTACTTTAGTGATCTAAACGCTCTTATATTTCTTTACGGAGGGAGTAGTTTGTAAGTGAAATTATGAGGTTCGCCTTTAAGGATCCTATGGCGTTTCACTACATCAAAATCTAAATACTGCGTGGGTAGAATAGGGCCATAGGGCAAAGGTGAAACACCCAGCTCTCTTGCTAAACATGTGGCATAAATTCCACCATAGAAATAACCACTATTAGCGTTATGTTGCAACCCACGTGCAACGATAGCTCCAAGATTATAACTTTTGTCACCGGTGAGAGCTGTGTGTATGAGGCTCAAGTCTGGAGCACAAAGTGTACTACAATCTTGTTTGCCTACTATACATTTTCCATTAAATAATGCAAAGTACTGAATTGCGGGAAATGAATGCTCTTTATTCTACCTTGCGTGACTCCCCTCGCCTCACCGTAGCAAAGGCTAGTAAAAAAATGCTTGGAACTCAGACCTTGGTGGTTCGTCAAGCGAACCCCAGAATGGCATTTTGAAGTGGTGAGCAAAACTCTCTAGTGATAAGGTAAATGAATTTTCATACAGTTTAAATGACACCCTAGACTCACGGGGATGGAATTTAAATCCTTTGACAAATGATTCAGTGAGGGTGTGGTGTTGATTGCACGTATTTGAAATGTAGTGACCAAGACCAGCATTGTGAACATATTGCTCAAATTCCTCCTTAATGCCCACACGCACCATATAATTGTCGCATGGCCATAGGCATGTTTTGGTGGCGGCACATCATATGGAACTTTCACTCGGTTCTACATAAGACTGACGAACGGAACTATCACTAGAAGATGCCTCTGAGTATCTCCTCTTCGAAGACCTCCTTCCAAAGGGGTTCATCATATTCAGGTACAATTTTCTAAAAAAAATTGGGCGACAAAAATTTGTCAACAAAACTTTACAAGATTTATAGCAACTACTCATAGGGATACATAGAGGCCATAGCAAGCTTATCTACAGCAGCACCAAGAGTAGCTAATTATTAAAAATATAAACTACAAAAACAAAAACTAATTGGACAAATGGAGGAGTCACATACCAAGGAACAATCCCCCGAAACAGTTTCGGAAACGGAGCTTCGAGCAAAGAGAGCGAAATCCGCGGGTTTGAGAGCAAGAAAACGAGAGAGAGAGCAATGGTGAATTTTTTTTCTAGAGGTAGGTGGTGATGTGGGATGAAGAGATAAGTGAGGGGCCCCACATGGGGACCACAACCCACCAGGGTGCCTGGGGGTCCTAGCGCACCCAGGTGGGTTGTGCCCACCTGGTGCACCTCCCTCTGATATTATTTGCACCAAAAATTCTTAAATATTCAAAAAAAATTGTATTAAATTTTCAGAGCATTCTGAGAACTTCTTTTTGTGGGTCATTTTTTATTGCACAGGAAATTTAGAAAACAGACAAAACATGGCATTTTATTTTATATAACTAATAAAAATAGAAAACAAAAGGTAGGGACAGAAGGTAGTGCTTACTAAGTTCATCAACTTCATACCTCTCAAAGATGATCCATTAATAAGGTTGATCAAGTCTTATTAACAACCACTTTCGATTAGCATGAAATCGAAGAACTCTTGTAAATCACTAGGTTACCTCATCGGGGATATGAATGTCCCCAACAATAAGCATTTCATATTTCTTTTTAACAGTAGGTAGAGGTAGTTGAAAACTTCCAATAGTGATTGATGGAGATTTTTCAATAACATTAATACCATTCACTTGGAATTGTTTCTTCGGAAAGTGCACCGTATGCTCATTACCATTGATATGAAAAGTGACCTTGCTTTTATTGCAATCAATAACAGCCCCTACAGTATTCAAGAAGGATCTACCAAGGATAATCGACATGTTGTCATCCTCGGGCATCTCAAGTATAACAAAGTCAGTCAAAATAGTAACATTAGCAACAACAACGGGCACATCCTCACAAATACCGATAGGTATGGGCAGTTGATTTGTCAGCCATTTCCAATGATATTTTAGTAGGTGTGAGTTTGTTCAAATCAAGTCTTTTATATAAAGAGAAAGGCATAACACTAACACCAACTCCCAAATCACATAAAGCAGTTTTCACATAATTTATTTTGATGGAGCAAGGTATAGTTGGTATTCCCGGATCTCCAACTCTTTTAGGTACTCCATCTTTAAAAGTATAATTAGCAAGCATGGTGGAGATTTCAGCTTCTGATATTTTTTTCTTATTGGTGATGATGTCTTTCATGTAGTTTGCATAAGGATGCATTTTCAAGATATTAGTCAAGCGAGTACGCAAAAAGACTGGAATCAGCATTTCAGCAAAGCGTTCAAAGTCTTCATCATCTTTCTTTTTAGTTGACATAGGTAGAAAGGACATAGGTTTTGAACCCATGGTTCTCTTTCTTTACCGTGCTTTCTAGCATTAAAAAATCTTTCATCATATTGTGTATTCTTGGGTTTGGGGTTATCAAGATTAATTGCAGGTTCTATCTCAACATCATTGTCTGGTTCTTTACTATTTGTTTGAGTATTTTCATGAACCTCATAATTATATTTTTCATTATCAGAAGGTGAGTGTTCATTACCAGACTGAGTTTGAGCATCAGAGATAGAAATTTCATTATCATTATCAGGAGGTTTTTCTAAGGTTCACTAGAGGCATGCAAAGTCCTATCATTTTTCTTCTTCTTTTTCTTTTTAGAAGGACTACGTGCATCAGTGTTAACTCTTTGAGAGTCTTGTTCAATTCTTTTTGGGTGTCCCTCAGGATAAAGTGGTTCCTGAGTCATTTTACCTCCTCTAGTTGCTACTCTAACAAGAAAGTCACTTATTTTATTATTCATTTCATCAAGCAACTCTCTTTGAGATTTAGCAACTTGTTCTAACTGAGTTTGAACCATAGAAGCATGCTTTCCCACACCTCTAACATCATTTGAAATTCTAAATAACAAGTCACTCAAGCAAGCAATCATATCAGAATTGTATTTCAATTGTTTCATAACATTTGCATTGAAGTGATCTTGTTTTCTAATGTAGTTTTCAAACTCATAAAGGCATTGACTAGGGTGCATATTGTGAGGATTGTCATCATCATTCAACTTCATTAGAGAATTTACCTCTACCACCTTAGGTAGTGGTGGTGTATCAAGCCCATGTATTTCTTCAATAGGAGGTAAATTTTTGACATCCTCAGCTTTAATACCTTTTTCCTTCATAGATTTCTTTGACTCTTGCATGTCTTCAGGACTGAGATATAATATACTCCTATTCTTTGGAGTGGGCTTAGGCGGTGGTTTAGGAAGAGTCCAATCATCATAACTTTTCAATATGTTATTCAATAATTCTTCATCTTGGACAATAGTTCGTTCCCTGAAAACACAACCAGCACAACTATCTAGGAAATCCCTAGAAGCATTGGTTAGTCCATTATAGAAGATATCAAGTATTTCATTTTTCTTAAGAGGATGATCAGGCAAAGCATTAAGTAATTGGCAAAGCCTCCCCCAAGCTTGTGGGAGACTCTCTTCTTTAATTTGCACAAAGTTAAATATTTCTTGTAAGGCAGCTTGTTTCTTATGAGCAGGGAAATAATTTTCAGAGAAGTAAATCATATCCTGGGGACAACGCACACAACCAGGAGCAAGAGTATTATACCAAGCTTTAGCATCACCCTTTAATGAGAATGAAAATAATTTGAGAACATAGTAATAGCAAGTTTTCTCATCATGAGTAAAAAGGGTGGCTATGTCATTCAACTTAGTAAGATGTGCCACAACAGTTTCAGTTTCATAACCATGGAAAGGATCAGATTCAACCAAAGTAATTAACTCTGTGACGACAGAGAATTCATAATCCTTATCATCAATAAAGATAGGTGAAGTAGCAAACTTAGGATCATATTGCATTCTAGCATTCAAGGATTTTTCTTTATACTTGCATAATAATTTCTCTAGATCATCTCTATCCTTACAAGCAAGAATATCTCTAGTTGTCTCCTCATTCATAATATAACCTTCTGGTACCTTAGGAAATTCATATCTAGGAGGGCTAGCCTAGTAGGTGTGTTTCCAGATTTTCAGTTTTAAGCTCATCATCAGTTTCAACAACATCATGTTGTCTTATTCTAGCAATTTGTTCATCAAGAAAGTCACCTAGTGGCACATCATCAACATGAAGCAAAGTACTAGCATCATCATAAGTATCATTCATAGCAGAAGTAGCATCATCAATAACTTGTGACATATCAGGATTAATAGCATGTGGTGGTGTTGCAAGTTTACTTATAACAGAAGGTGAATCTAAAGCAGAGCTAGAAGACAGTTCCTTACCTCCCCTCGTCTTAGAGGGATAAATCTTAGTCTTAGCATCCTTCAGATTCTTCATAGTGATAAATTGATAATAATCCCACGTGACTCAACAAATATAGCTATGCTCCCCGGCAACGGCGCCAGAAAAAGGTCTTGATAACCCACAAGTATATGGGATCGCAACAGTTTTCGAGGGTAGAGTATTCAACCCAAATTTATAGATTCAACACAAGGGAGCCAAAGAATACTTGCAAGTATTAGCACCTGAGATGTCAATTTAACCACACCTGGAGATTAATTATCTGCAGCAACGTGATCAGTAGCAAAGTAATATGATAGTTTTGATAATAGTGACAACATCAATGGTAACAGTAACAGTGATAGAAGTAGTTTTGTAGCAAGTGCAATAGTAACGACAGCAGTAGTAACTTAGCAGAAACAAATATAAGATAAATTCGTAGGCATTGGATCGGTAATTTGTTGGATGATATTCATCATGAGACAGTTATAACCTAGGGTGATACGGCACTAGCTCTAGTTCATAAATATAATGTAGGCATGTATTCCGTAAATAGTCATACGTGCTTATGGAAAGTACTTGCATGTCATCTTTTGTCCTACCCTCCTGTGGAAGCGGGGTCCAATTGGAAACTAAGCGATATTAAGGCCTCCTTTTAATAGAGAATTGGAACAAATAATTAACACATGGTGAATACATGAACTCCTCAAACTACGGTCATCGCCGGGAGTGGTCCCGACTATTGTCACTCCAGGGTTGCCGGATCATAACACGTAGTAGGTGACTATAACTTGCAAGATCGGATCTAGAACATGGATATAATTGTGATAACATAAATAGTTCAGATATAAAATCATGGCACCCGGGCCCAAAGTGACAAGCATTAAGCACGGCAAAGTCAAAGCAACATCAATCTCAGAACATAGTGGATACTAGGGATCAGGCCCTAACAAAACTAACTATATTACATGATGAATCTCATCCAACTCCTCACCGACCAGCGAGCCTACGAAGGAATTATTGACTCCCGGTGGGAGCATCATGGAATTGGCGATGGAGAAGGGTTGGTGATGATGAAGATCGAATATCCCCCTCTCTGGAGCCCCAAACAGACTCCAGATCTGGCCTCCCAATGAAGAACAGGAGGTGACGGCGGCCCCGTCTCGTGGAACGTGATAATTCTTTCTCCCTCATTTTTTCTGGAAAAATAGGATTTTATAGCGTCGGTTTTAGGGTCTGCTAGGACACCAGGTGGGGACAACCCACCTGGGCATGCTTGGGGGGGCAGGCACGCCCTGGTGGGTTGTGCCCACCCAGGTGCCCTAGGGATGGCACCCGCGGGGTTTGGGTACTGGTGGAGCCACCCCATACCCTTACCCATCATCCCAAACCTTACCCATCACCCGTATCCATACCCGTTGACGGGTACAATTTTACCCCATACCCATTACCCATCAGGGTAAATGGGTACCCTCGGGTAAAATTACCCAGATTTGCAACACATTAATTTGAGCATTACATAGTCATAAGCAACAACTTATAATAATAATTTATAAACAACAACACATCATGACAACAAAGCATACTCGTTCGTGGGCTAGCTATTATGGTGCGGTGGCCTAACATGAATGCATGATGAGGTCTTTAGGACCGTGAGATTTATATACATATAATATGTTTAATATGTGAATAAATAACATATAAAGCCTATTTGTCAGAATATATGCGTGTACATGGGTACATGGGTATGGGTTATACTAAACCATACCCGTACCCACTATACCCGATGGGTATGAAATTTTCCTATTTATGTACCCGTGGGTATTTTTTTGACCCATACCCTTCCCCTAATAGGGTTTTTATCCGCAAGGTACGCGGGTACTGGGTACCCATTGCCATCCCTAAGGTGCCCCCCTCAGGTGGTTCCCAGCTCCAAAAATTCTCTTTTATTGTATAAAAAATCCTCCCAAAGTTTTGTTCCATTCCGTGAACTTTTATTTCTGCACAAAAACAATACCATGGTTGTTCTGCTGAAAACAGCGCTAGTGCGGGGTTAGTTTCATTCAAATCATGCAAATTAGAGTCCAGAACAAAAGGAAAAGCATTAGGAAAAGTAGATACATTGGAGACGTATCAATGCAGCACCCTCAAGCCATCAAGATGCGTGAGGGGTGTGGGAGTCCTGGATTAGGCGGTCCTTGGACAGCCGGACTATATACTTATGCCGAACTGTTGGACTATGAAGATACAAGATTGAAGACTTCATCCCGTGTCCGGGTGGGACTCTCCTTTGTGTGGAAGGCAAGCTTGGCAATTCGGATATGTAGATTCCCTTCTCTGTAACTGACTCTGTGTAACCCTAGCCCCCTCCGATGTTTATATAAACCGAAGGGTTTAGTCCGTAGGACAAGGACAATCATAATCATAGGCTAGCTTCTAGGGTTTAGCCTCTACGATCTCGTGGTAGATCAACTCTTCACTACTAGGGAAAAGCCTAGCAGCAGCGCGGGTTTTGGGCCTATTAGTAGCGCGGGGACCGGCGCTACTAATAAGGCGCTACAGCTAACGTATAGCAGTAGCGCTGGTGCGACCCGCGCTACTACTACGTCCTTTAACAGTAGCGCGGGTGCCAACCCGCGCTTCTACTAATCTCTAATCTCTGATTTTTTTCGAAATTTTTCAAAAAAAAATTTGATTTTTTTCACTAATTTTCAAATTTCTGAATTATTTTAACCTCAAATCTCTAATCACCCCTCATCGCTGCTCAATTTAATCTCTAATCACCCCACATCATTCCAAATCATCTAACTTCCCGGACGGTCACCCATCCTCTCACTACTCCAGCCTAAGCATGCTTAACTTCCGGGTTCTATTCTCCCTCGTTTCCAAGTCTGCACTTGTTGTTTTCCTGACAATAGTAAGATGCCAATCCTATTAACCTCAGGAATTTAGCTTGAGCATGAAGTCACACATTTCACTGTTTGAGTTTGAAACTATTGTTCTAAAAATTTAGTAACACTAATATTTCTTGAATAATTAGTTTGACCACAGTTTGACCATAGTTTGACCACAGTTTGACCAGATTTGACCACAGTTTGACCATAGTTTGACCAGATTTGACCAAAATTAAAAAAACTAAAATAATTATTTAGTAACACTAATATTCTTAAATAATTAGTTTGACCATATTTTGACCAGATTTAACAAAAATTAAAAAAAACTGAATTTTTTTTGAATTTTTTTGCCTCCAGATCTTAAAAGCCCCGTAATTTTTTTCTGTTAGGTTTTTGAGGATTTTAAAAATGTTAGGTTAGTTAGTTTGCAAAAGTTATGCCCATTTTTATAAATTCTCGAGAGATTTTGCAAATAAAGTCGAAATTCATATTTGCAAATTTTCCCAACAACTAGACCACATATCACATGGGAAACTTATTTTCTTTTATTTTTTTGACATTTTCATCATTTTCTTTTATTTTTTTAAACTGAAAAGGCGATCCACGGGAGGGGGGGGGGTAGAGTTTGAAAATGGGACCTTTAGTAGTAGCGTGGTTTTTTACCCCCTCGCTACTACTATGGCACCACTTAGTAGTAGCGAGGGCTAAAAACTAACGCTAATGCTATCAAACTTAGTAGTAGCGAGGTTTTAGAAACCCGCGCTACTACTATGGCATGTCCCGGGGGCACGGTAGAGACCGCTTAGTAGTAGCGAGGGTTAAAACCCGCGCTACTGCTATCAACTTAGTAGTAGCGAAGTTTAAAAACCTGCGCTACTACTAAGTAGCAGTAGCGAGGGTTTTTAACCCTCGCTACTAGTAAGATTCTGTGTATAGGCTTTTCCCTAGTAGTGCTTGTAATACTCATATCATCAAGATCAATCAAGCAGTAAGTAGGGTATTACCTCCATAGAGAGGGCCCGAACTTGGGTAAACATCGTGTCCCCCGCCTCCTGTTACCATTAGCCTTAGATGCACAGTTCGGGACCCCCTACCCGAGATCCACCGGTTTTGACACCGACATTGGTGCTTTCATTGAGAGTTCCACGGTGTCATCACCATAAGGCTTGATGGCCCCTTCGATCATCTACAACAATGCGGTCCTGGGTGAGGTTTTCCTCCCCGGACAGATCTTCGTATTTGACGGCTTCGCACTGCAGGCCAACTCGCTTGGCCATCTGGAGCAGATCGATAGCTACGCCCCTGGCAACCAGGTCAGGTTTGGAAGCCTGAATTACACTGCCGACATCCGCGGAGACTTGATCTTCGACGGATTCGAGCCCATGGCAGCTGCACCCTACAGTTGCGATGAGCATGACCTAGATCTGCCATCGGACAGAATTCAGGATATCACACGTGCAGCTGCCCCGGCTTTAAATCTAGAGCAGATCGTGCCATCCAAGGACGGGAGGATGGACCCCGCCACGAAGGCCGCGCACTTAACGGCGATAGAGCCGAACACAGATTTCACTTCCAATGAGGTCTGCATCATCGAACCCTCGGACTCGTCTCCGGCCATAGGCTCCAAACCGCGTGTATCCGCACCCATCGGATCTAACTGGGTGCCGATCATGGAGTTCAGCTCCGCAGATATCTTCCAGCACTCGCCCTTGGGCGATGTGCTAAACTCATTAAGATCTCTCTCCTTGTCAGGAAACTTTGGGCCGAACTATGTCTGGCTTGAGTGGGAAGTGGACGACGAAGGAATTCGTTACACAACCACCACCCACTTAATAGCCACTATCGATGACTTCACCGACATGCTTAATTTTGACTCTGAAGACATTGACGGTATGGATGACGATGCAGGAGAAGAACAGGAACAACCGCCCCCAGGGCACTGGACAGCCACCTCATCATATGACATATATATGGTGGACACACCCAAAGAAAGCAATGGCGAGGATCAAAAGGATGCAACGGATGATAATCCTCTTGAAAAGCAAACAAAGCGCCGACGTCAGCGGCGCCGCTCTAAACCCCGCCACAGCAAAAACAGCAATACTGGCAAAAGAAAGAATAACACCCCGGACGATGCTAAAGATAACGACGACCCCGTAGACCCAGCGATGGAGCAGGACGAGCAAGGGGACGGCGAACACAGTCCGGGGCCGCTGTCCGATCATAGCGATGACGAACACAAAACTTATAAACCCATCTCCGGAGAGGAGAACAGTCCGTACGACGATGCACACACAATCCCGGAAAAGCACTTGGAACAAGAGAACCTCCACAAGAGACTTATCACCATCGCGAGGAGCTTGAAGACGCAGCAGCAACGGCTTAAAGCCGCGCAGGATACGCTCAACGACAGATGGAATGAAGTGCTCGACACCGAGGAAAGATACGGCAGTGATCGCTAGACAAAGAGCTACCCAAAACATAAGTTGCTGCCTGAATTCGACGACGAGGCTATCGCGCCCATGCTGCCGAAAAACAATACGGCCGATCTGCCAGACCGACCACCTCGTGGCCGAGATAGAGCAGCTAATGACGCCGCACATAAGTCAGCACACGATTTACATGAGTACCTAGACAAAAGAGCTGGTATAACCAGGTCCATCTATGGATCTAGGAAACGCGTTCCTATGCAGGATCACGGCCGCCAAACCAACTACACTGATCGACTTCAAGCTCGGAATCAACACCGAACACTACAGCCGTCGGACCCATGCCATGAAACAGCCAAGTACAGGTGTGCCGCACACCCCCCTGTGCTTCACCGATGAGGTGCTGGATCATGAATTTCTAGAGGGATTTAAAACCGTAAACATCGAGGAATACGACGGAACGACAGACCCTGCAGTCTAGATTGAGGACTTTATTCTTCACATTCATATGGCTCGTGGAGATGATCTCCATGCCATCAAATACCTGCCCCTCAAGTTGAAAGGACCAGCTCGAAACTGGTTGAAAAGCCTCCCCAAAAATTCAATTGGAAGTCAGGAGGAACTTGAGGACGCTTTCAAGGCTAATTTTCAAGGGACCTATGTCCGACCTCCGGATGCAGACGATTTAAGTCACATAATTCAACAACCCGGAGAGTCAGCCCGTAAGCTTTGGAACAGATTTCTCACCAAGAAGAACCAAATCGTTGACTGTCCAGATGCTGAAGCCCTAGCAGCTTTCAAACAAAGTGTTGGGGACGAATGGCTTGCCAGACACCTCGGCCAGGAAAAGCCAAGGAAAATGGCAGCCCTATTAACCCTTATGACCCGCTTTTGCGCGGGCGAGGACAGTTGGTTAGCCCGCAGCGGAACCAGCAATCCAGGCACATCCAAAATCAGGGATGGCAATGGAAAACTGTGACGCAATAAGTGTCGAAATAATGAAGACAACCCAGACAATACAGCGGTAAACGCCGGATTCAGGGGCTCTAGACCCGGTCAACGGAAAAAGCCATTTAAAGGCAGCATAGATGGTTCGTCCAGCCTAAATAAAATTCTACACAGGTCCTGTCAAATTCATGGCACCCCCGAGAAACCTGCGAATCACACCAATAGAGAATGCTGGGTCTTCAAGCAGGCCGGCAAGCTAAACGCCGAACACAAAGGGAAGGAGTAGCCAAGTGAAGATGAGGACGAACCTCGCCAGCCGAACACGGGGGGATAGAAAAAATTTCCATCGGAGGTCAAAACAGTGAACATGATTTACGCCACCCACATACCAAAGAGGAAGCGCATACGCGCACTCTGAGACGTATATGCCATAGAGCCCGTCGCCCCCAAATTGAACTCATGGTCGGCCTGTCCGATCACTTTCGATCGCAGGGATCATCCGACTAGTATCCGGCATGGAGGTTCGGCTGCCTTGGTGCTCGACCCAATAATTGGCGAATACCATCTCACCTGAGTCCTCATGGACGGCGGCAGTAGTCTTAATATGATATATCAAGACACTGTCCGCAAGATGGGGATAGACCCGTGAAGACTCAACCAAAGCAGTACTACCTTTAAAGGAGTAATACCAGGCGTAGAGGCCCGCTCCATGGGCTCTCTAACATTATAGGTTGTATTCGGTTCTCCCGACAACTTTCGAAGTGAAGAACTAATCTTCGACATCGCCCCATTCCGAAGCGTCTATCATTCACTACTCGGAAGAACGGCCTTCGCTCGTTTCAATGCAGTACCGCATTACGCTTATCTCAAACATAAGATGTCCGGTCCACGTGGCGTCATCACAATCAGCGGAAACACAGAGCGTTCTCTTCGTGTGGAAGATTATGTGGCGGCTCTAGCAGCCGAACCACGGAATGGCCTCTCCAATCCGAGTAATGCATCGGTCTTCGAGACCACGGACACGGAGGTGTTCAGCGCACACCTAGTTGTAGCAGCCTAGATAAACCTGAGCTTGATTAACGGCTATGCCCCCATATGTGATGCTGGGGGCTGCCCGCATGTAAAAGGTCCATAGTTCCGCTCGACCCTATTTACACTCAAGATATCAGATTTTCACGGTTCATTAAGATTAACCGAGTCTACGCACGGTCACACCAGATTCTCTCACCTGGGTTTTTTCTTTTTTTACACATGACCATCGTGCTATACCCTTCAAAGATACAGCACAACGGAGACAAAAGCGTAGACGTGCAGCAGGGACCCGTCCAAAGGTTTCTTTTTAGATAAGACCCTGTGTAAACCTTTTTTATTGTCTCTTGTTGTCTCACACCCTCCTCGCACTTAAAATGACCAAGAGGGATACCGGCGTTACCGGCAAGCTTATGATTCGCCGTTCTAAGATAGAGGTTATAGAGACAGCAACCAGTGCGTTTTGATATCTATGCTCTCACCACAGGCGCTCTTTCGTCACACCGGATTGATGCACATACTTTGAAATTCTGGGTTCATTATCGAGGGCGGTACTTAGCCCAGTATATGTTATAAAGTCCAAATACCTTCGGGAGTGTTCGGCGTCACGAGTTTGGCCTTATATGCATCAGCTCCGAATCATGTCTTTGCTCAATAGTTGGGTTTGCCCGGCTCCCATGTTTTGCTACCTTACGTTCCACTCTATCGGCTAATGTGGCACATGGAGAACTACTGTGATTGTGCCCTGGTTCATCCGGATGAGCACCTCAGTAGAGAAAGCCGAAAACTGACTATCATGATAAAGCAAGAGACTGGTCAACCACTTGATGACTTAGCGGAATCTTCGCGATAACTCCGGATTAACGAAGGACCGGTTTTCCGGTCATGTATGTAAACGCATCGTATTCGGACAAACGCGGACATACCAGGGGCTATATCGTAGCCCCACCATCAAACTCCTATGGCTAAGTGAAAGTGTTAAAGCTATATAGTCCGATTGCCTTGTTTGCCACGCTACCACCTGCTTAACGGACCAATATGTTGGATCAAGTGTGATTACGCGCTTTTACTGAACACCCCCGCGTTATATGCGAGGGGGCTGAAGCCGACGATTGGAAACTTTCAGGTTATATACATATATACATAAGCGGCCGCACAGGAGGCACTACAATACTTTACGGGCAAAAGTATAAAAATAGCCTTTTTTACCAAAAGCATTGTTTTTACAATCAAGATACATGTCATTCGAACATGGTATTCTTTGAGCACTGAGCCTCTATTAGACGGGCACCTTCTAAGACTTCTTCAAAATAGTGATCGGGCGAGTCCTGGCCCCCGGGTGGACCCCTAGTTGCAATATCGGTGGCCTCCATCTTTGCCCAGTATGTCTTAACACGGGAAAGAGCCATCCGCGCACCTTCTATGCACGCCGACCACTTAGCAGCGTCGATCTGCGACATAGCACGAATAAATCGTTGCACCAAACTAAAATAACTATCCGGACTAGGTTCCTTCGGCACAGACGATCCACAACAGCCTTCATGGCAAGCCCGGATAACCTATGGAGCTCGGCCCATTCGGCCATTTGCTCGTTCAACAGCACCGGACGCCTTGGAGCACTGAACTACGACCAAAACAATCTTTCCGTTTCATGATCTTCTTGATCATGGAAATACTTTGTCGCATTGATAACCCGCAAGTATACGGGATCAATTGTAACCTCTTTCGATAAGTAAGAGTGTCGAACCCAACGAGGAGCTAAAGGTAGACAAATATTCTCTCAAGTCCTATACGACTCTACGCACGCTTAGTGTTCGCTTTACCTAGAACAAGTATGAAACTAGAAGTACTTTGTAGGTGTTGTTGGATAGGTTTGCAAGAATATAAATAGCATGTAAATATAAACTAGGGGATGTTTAGATAAAGAAGCAATAAAGTAAATATAGAGAGTGTGGAAACATGGTGGTAGGAGTTGTGAAATTGTCCCTAAGCAATTGACTACGTTACTAGACCGGTAATCACTATTGCAATTTTATTTGAGGGAGAGGCATAAGCTAACATACTTTCTCTTCTTGGATCATATGCCCTTATGATTGGAACTCTAGCAAGCATCCGCAACTACTAAAGATCATTAAGGTAAAACCCAACCATAGCATTAAAGTATCAAGTCCCCTTTATCCCATACGCAAACAACCTACTTACTCGGGTCTGTGCTTCTGTCACTCACGCCACCCACCATAAGCAAATCACGAACATATTGCAAACCCTACAGCGGGGATCCCTCACGCTTGCGCGACACGGAGAGCACCATAGGACAGCACCAATAATAAAACATGCAACTCAAACCAATCATAGCAATTCATCAATCACCGATAGGACAACGAAAATCTACTCAGACATCATATGATGGCAACACATAATTGGATAATAATATGAAGCATAAAGCACCATGTTCAAGTAAAGGGTACAGCGGGTTGCGGGAGAGCGGACCGCTGAATATAGATGGGGGAAGGTGATGGAGATGTTGGTGAAGATGGCGAAGGTGTTGGTGAACATGGTGGTGATGATGATGGCCCCCGGCGGCGTTCCGGCGCCACTGGAAGCAAGGGGGAGAGAGCCCCCCTTCTTGTTCTTCTTTTTCTTCCTTGACCTCCTCCCTAGATGGGAGAAGGGTTTCCCCTCTGGTCCTTGGCTCCCATGGCTTGGGAGGGGCGAGAGCCCCTCCGAGATTGGATCTATCTCTCTGTCTCTCTCTGTTTCTGCGTTCTCAGATTCTGCCCCTTCACCGTTTCTTTTATATCCGGAGATCTGTAACTCCGATTGGGGTAAATCTTTCGCCCAGATTTTTCTCATAAAATTAGCTTTCTTGCGGCAAAAGAAGAGCGTCAACCGCCTTACGGGTGGCCCAGCGAGGGTGCCAGGCGTGCCCAGGGGGGAGGGCGCGCCCCCTGTCTTGTGGCCACCTCGGGCATGGTTTCGCGTTGATTCTTCCTCCAGAAAATTCCAAATATTCCAAAATAATTCTCCGTCCATTTTTGTCCCGTTTGGATTCCGTTTGATATTGGATTTCTGCAAAACATAAAACATGCAACAAACAGGAGCTGGCACTGCGCACTGGATCAATATGTTAGTCCCAAAAATAGTATAAAAAGTTGCCAAAAGTATATGAAAGTTGAATAATATTGGCATGGAACAATCAAAAATTATAGATACGACGGAGACGTATCAGCATCCCCAAGCTTAATTCCTGCTCGTCCTCGAGTAGGTAAATGATAAAAAGATAATTTTTGATGTGGAATGCTACCAAGCATAATCTTGATCATATGTCTAATCATGGCATGAATATTAAGACACGAGTGATTCAAAGCAATAGTCTATCATTTGACATAAAAACAATAATACTTCGAGCGTACCAATAAAGCAATCATGTCTTTTCAAAACAACATGGCCAAAGAAAGTTATGCCTACAAAATCATATAGTCTGGCTATTGCTCTATCTTCATCACACAAAGTATTTAATCATGCACAACCCCGATGACAAGCCAAGCAATTGTTTCATACTTTAGTAATCTCAAACTTTTTCAACTTTCACGCAATACATGAGCGTGAGCCACGGATATAACACTATTGGTGGAATAGAATATGATGGTGGAGGTTATGTGGAGACGACAAAAAGGGAGAAAGATAGTCTCACATCGACTAGGCATATAAATGGGCTATGGAGATGCCCAGTAATAGATATCAATGTGAGTGAGTAGGGATTGCCATGCAACGGATGAACTAGAGCAATAAGTGTATGAAAGCTCAAACTGAAAACTAAGTGGGTGTGCATCCAACTTGCTTGCTCATGAAGACCTCGGGCATTTGAGGAAGCCCATCATCGGAATATACAAGCCAAGTTCTGTAATGAAAATTCCCAGTAGTATATGAAAGTGAAAGCATAGGAGACTCTCTCTATGAAGAACATGGTGCTACTCTGAAGCACAAGTGTGGTAAAAGGATAGTAGCATTGCCCCTTCTCTCTTTTTCTCTCATTTTTTTTATTTTCTCTTTATTTTCTTCTTCTTTTTTGAATAGGCTTCTTTGGCCTCTCCCTTTTTTATTTATTTAGGCTTCGTTGGCCTCTCTCTTTTTTTTATTAAGTCCGGAGTCTCATCCCGACTTGTGGGGGAATCATAGTCTCCGTCATCCTTTCCTCACTGGGGCAATGCTCTAATAATGATGATCATCACACTTTTATTTACTTACAACTCAATATTACAACTCGATATCTAGAACAAAGATATGACTCTATATGAATGCCTCCGGCAGTGTACCGGGATGTGCAATGATCTAGCGTAGCAATGACATCAAAAAACGGACAAGCCATGAAAACACCATGCTAGCTATCTTACGATCATGCAAAGCAACATGACAATGAATGCTCAAGTCATGTATATGATGATGATGGAAGTTGCATGGCAATATATCTCGGAATGGCTATGGAAATGCCATGATAGGTAGGTACGGTGGCTGTTTTGAGGAAGATATAAGGAGGCTTATGTGTGATAGAGCGTATCGTATCACGGGGTTTGGATGCACCGGCGAAGTTTGCACCAACTCTCGAGGTGAGAAAGGGCAATGCACGGTACCAAAGAGGCTAGCAATGATGGAAGGGTGAGAGTGCGTATAATCCATGGACTCAACATTAGTCATAAAGAACTCACAAACTTATTGCAAAAATTTATTAGCCCTTGAAACAAAGTACTACGCGCATGCTCCTAGGGGGATAGATTGGTAGGAAAAGACCATCGCTCGTCCCCGACCGCCACTCATAAGGAAGACAATCAATAAATAAAATTGTGCTCCAACTTCATCACAAAGTGGTTCACCATACGTGCATGCTTCGAGAATCACAAACCTCAACACAAGTATTTCTACTAATCCACAATCGCCCACTAGCATAACTCTAATATCACCACCTTTATATCACAAAACTATTGCAAGGAATCAAACATATCATATTCACCGATCTACAAATTTATGTAGGATTTTATGACTAACCATGTGAATAACCAATTCTTGTCATCTCTCTAAATTGATATAAGTGAAGCAAGAGAGATTAATTATTTCTAAAAAATATATGCCCACGCTCTAACAAATATAAGTTAAGCAAAAGAGCATTCTACAAATGGCGGTTTTCTATGTAAAGAGAAACAGGCAATCCAAACTTCAAAAGATATAAGTGAAGCACATGAAGCATTCTATAAATCCATACTCAAAAGATTTAAGTGAAGTGCAATGAGCATTCTATAAAACAACCAAGGACTATCTCATACCAGCATGGTGCATAAAAGAAAAGTGAAAACTAAACGCAAAAGACGCTCCAAGATTCGCACATATCACATGAACGAAACGAATACGAAAACATACCGATACTTGTTGAAGAAAGAGGGGATGACTTCCGGGGCATCCCCAAGCTTATATGCTTGAGTATCCTTGAATATTTACTTGGGGTGCCTCAGGCATCCCCAATCTTGAGCTCTTGCCTCTCTTCCTTTTCCTCATATCGAGACCTCCTCAATCAAACACTTCATCCACACAAAACTTCGACCGGTAAGATCCGTTAGTATAATAAAGCAAATCACTACTCTAAGTACTGTAGCAAAGCAATTCATATTTTGTTTTTGCATTGTGTCTACTGTAACATAGCTTTTTCATGGCTTAATCCTATGATATAAATTGATAGTTTCATGTAAACAAGTAAACTATGTATCAAAAACAGAATCTGTCAAAAACAGAACAGTCTATAGCAATCTGAACATTCATCATACTTTTTGTACCCCAAAACTTCTACCCAAATTAGAAACAATAAAAATTTGTATGGAAAGACACTGCAAAAAGAATCAGAACCATTTGACGTTCCAGTTAAAAATGTAAAATCGCACACTACAGCCAAAGTTTCTGTCCTGCACCGCACAAACCAACAAGCATTCTAAACATCCTAAAGGCAAACCTTAGCACATTATTTTTATAATACATTGGAATTGTACAAGGGGATAATTATTTTTGTTGAAAAGTTTCTGTAATCAAGATTCACAAATTTTCCGTGCGCATGAACAAAGTTCAAGGCTAGCTCCCACTTCAACAGTGCTTGTCTTTCTCACTTTCACTTTCCTTTCTGAAAAGTTTTAGGTTCCCCTCTTTATTTTTTTGTTTTTAAACTATATAAAAGCACTCAGCAGAAATAAATGACTCTCTAAAACTTCCGGGTTGTCTCCCTGGCAGCGCTTTCTTTAAATCCATTAAGCTAGGCATATAGTGCTCAAGTAATGGATCCACCCGGATCCCAAGGTATATCAAAGCCAATTTTAATTAACAATGATTTGTAATTTAGTAGTGAGCACAAAGTAACATATATCGTGCAACAACAAAGTCTAACTCTCTTCCTATGCATCGGCATGTCATAAAAGAACAAATCATGCACACATAGTAAAGGCCAATGCATAGTATAAGCAGTTTCTTGCAATTTCATAGTATTGGAAACATAGAGAGGTGGAGATATAGTTCCTCTCTCATAATAATTGAAAGTAGGAGTAGAAAGCACTTGCATATTATATCTATCAAAATCATCATGTGTAGTAGTAAAACGCAGCCTGAGGGAGTCCTGGACTAGGGGTTGTCCGGACAGCCGGACTATCATCATCCGCCGGACTCCAAGACTACGAAGATACAAGATTGAAGACTCCGTCCCGTGTCCGGATGGGACTTTCCTTGGCGTGGAAGGCAAGCTTGGCGATACGGATATGTAGATCTCCTACCATTGTAACTGACTCTGTGTAACCCTAGCCTCCTCCAGTGTCTATATAAACTGGAGGGCTGTAGTCCGTAGGACACAACATACATTACAACAATCATACCATAGGCTAGCTTTAGGGTTTAGCCTCCTTGATCTCGTGGTAGATCCACTCTTGTACTACCCATATCATCAATATTAATCAAGCAGGACGTAGGGTTTTACCTCCATCGAGAGGGCCCGAACCTGGGTAAAAACATCGTGTCCCTTGTCTCCTGTTACCATCCACCTAGACGCACAGTTCGGGACCCCGTACCCGAGATCCGCCGGTTTTTACACCGACATTGGTGCTTTCATTGAGAGTTCCTCTGTGTCGTCAACGATAGGAAGGATGCCTCCACCCGTCTTCAAAGACGGTATTTTCGCCAAAGGGGCCTTGGCCGCCGGCCAAACTATCCGGCTAGGCGGTTTTCTTATGACTGCCTGTCCGGCCACTGCTTCGACAATGACTTCCCAAGTCGTCAAAAGCAATCTCCGCGCCAGCTCGGAATTTGCCGAGCGGCTGGATCCAATAGAGCTCTCGTCTGTCAACGAGCTCTTGGATCGCATCGCCGCCCTGGGAGTCGCTACAGACTACAATCAAATTGGGCTTAAAACCGATCTAAGAGAGATTAACTCTCCCCAGGCCACCCACCACGTCGCAGTGGTAGAGGAGCAATACGGCGACTCTTCACTTATATTGAAAATTAGTCACGTCCGGGTTCCCGAACCCTCCATGCCGGATTTCCGCGGAGGGACGGACTTCGATCGAGCATTGAACTTAAAATCATGCATTGTTCCGGACCCGCTGGATCGTGTCCAGCAATCCAAGCTTCCGAATTCGGAAACTCCTCGGCCTTTAAGCCCCAAGATGGGTAGGGATCTGGATTTTATTCCACCCACCCACCCAGAAATATGCGATCTATCTCTAATACGGCAAGAGCCCGCTGAAACAGTACATCACTACTGGGCCAGATTCCTCCTGGTTATGGACAGGATAAAGGACTGCCGAGAGGAAAACACAATCTCAATCTTTTGCAATAATTGCACGGACAAGGGAATATTGAACGCCATCGGCCGTCGTAAAATTATACGCTTCACCGATCTGGCGTCCATAGTACGAAAGTACTGTGCAATGGAGAGTTTCCGGAAAACCGAAAACCGGTTTTGGGACAATCCGGCCCCGAATACAACCCCAGTCCGCAACAAAAGGGTGCATCACACTCAGACCCCAGATACAAAAACCAAAAAGCACAAACCCAATAAAGGGCACGGAACCGTACTCGAGGGATGGCTCAATGGACCCTGTAAGCTTCATAGTACAGAGGGAGCCGCCCCAACACATAGCCTTCGAGCATGTTGGATATTACGGCAGGTGGCCAAAAGTGGCGAGGAGCTTCTAGCCCCGGAAAACCACTCCAACAATACCGGTACGGTATCAACAGTCTTCGAGACCTTTGCATCAAGCAATATGCGAAAACGAACAATCCGCGGCCTCGCCGAAGTCTACCAAGTAGCAACAGCAAATCCATGGAGCGACACAGCGATCACCTTCAACGCCTGCGACGAACCTAAATTCCGAACAGCCCGAGCACCAGCCGCACTGGTGCTTAGTCCCATAGTGGACGGCTTTCGACTTACAAAGGTCCTTATGGATGGCGGCAGCGGACTAAACCTCATCTACGAGGAAACTCTTCAAAAAATGGAAATCGATTGGAGCCGTATTGAGCGAAGCAGCACAACCTTCAGAGGAATAATCCCTAGCCGGGAAGCGCGCTGCACCGGAAAAATCACACTCGATGTGGTGTTCGGCTCGCCGGACAATTACAGATCTGAAGAAGTTACGTTCCAAGTGGCCCCGTTCAACAGCGGATATCACGCTATATTAGGACGAGAGGCATTCACGATTTTTCAAGCCATACCCCATTACGGGTATATGAAGCTCAAAATGCCTGGGCCCAACGGAATAATTACTCTCGCTAGTAATCCGGACGTAGCACTCCGCGCCGAAAACAAGACAGCCGCACTAGCCCTGGAGGCACTATCCGAGGCCCTAGCGGCAGAAGAACTCACCGCGCTGCGCTCTATGGTAAACAGGGATGATGTGATACTTGACAAAAGATCCAAGTCCACCTCCTTCAAACCAGCAGATGAAATAGTGAAATTCCAGGTCCATCCAATGGAACCAACAAAGACGGCCTCCATTGCGGCACAATTAAACCCCGAGGTAGACGCCGCACTGCGCGAATTCCTTCAAGAAAATTGGGACATTTTCGCCTGGCATCCTTCGGACATGCCCGGAATCCCACACAGATTGGCAGAACACAGCCTAAACATCCTAAAAGGATTCAAGCCAGTCAAACAGGCTCTTCGACGATTTTCCGAACCCAAAAGACAGGCAATGGGAGAAGAGCTAGCCAAACTATTGGAAGCCGGATTCATCAGAGATATCAAACATCCGGATTGGCTAGCAAATCTGGTAATGGTACCAAACAAGGACAAATCCTGGCGCCTATGCGTCGATTTTAAAGACCTCAATAAGGCTTGCCCAAAGGACCCCTTCCCCCTCCCCCGCATCGACCAAATTATCGATCCTACCGCAGGGCACGATTCATTGTGCTTCCTCGACGCATACTCTGGTTACCATCAAATCAAGATGGCGGAAGCAGACCAAGCCGCAACGGCATTCATCACTCCATACGGACCATTCTGCTTCAACACGATGCCCTTCGGACTTAAAAATGCCGGCGCAACATATCAGCGCATGATTCAAACATGTCTGGCTACCCAGATCGGCAAAACAGTCGAAGCATACGTAGACGACGTAGTCGTCAAAACAAAACACGTCGAAACTCTAGTAGACGATTTGAGGCTAACATTCGACAACCTTAGAGCATATGACATCAAGCTGAATCCGGAAAAATGCGGCGTACCAGCCGGAAAGCTGCTGGGCTTCATTGTATCCGGTAGAGGAATTGAAGAAAACCCGGCTAAAATCTGAGCTCTATCACAGTTGGATATCCCAAAAGACCTCAAGCAGATACAAAAATTAACAGGATGCGTGGCAGCTTTAAGCCGCTTTATCTCCCGTCTAGGAGAAAAGGCATTGCCCCTCTATCGCCTCCTCAGGCGCACCGAACACTTCGAGTGGACGGATGCTGCCACTGCCGGACTCGAAGAAATAAAGGCCATACTGGCAACAAATCCGGTCCTGGTTGCGCCCAATCTGGGCGAACCAATGTTTTTATACATCGCAGCAACGCATCAAGTTGTAAGCGCGGTACTCATCGTCGAACGAGAGACAGAAGGGCATAAATTCCCTCTTCAAAAACCAGTGTATTATGTATCCACCGTGTTAGCCCCCTACAAGTCCCGTTACCCACACTATCAGAAGATAGCGTATGCGGTGTTCATGGCATCCCGGAAGCTCCGACACTACTTTCAAGAGTGTTCGATAATAGTGGCCTCCGAAGTACCACTCAATGACATCATAAATAACCGCGACGCAACGGGCAGGATTGCAAAATGGGCCATTGAGCTCTTACCATTCGATATAACTTACAAACCTCGCCGAGCTATAAAATCACAAGTTTTGGCTGACTTTGTCGCTGAATGGACCGAAGCCGAACTCCCTAAAGAGTATGGCGCATACTCCAACTGGATTATGCATTTCGACGGCTCTAAAATGTTGGCCGGACTGGGGGCTGGCGTCGTACTGACATCCCCGACCGGGGATACAGTCCAATACGTACTTCAAATAATGTACACGGACTCCAACAACGCAGCCGAATATGAGGCCCTTTTACACGGTCTTCGGATAGCAATCTCCATGGGCATTCAACGCCTAGAGGTGCGCGGGGATTCAAACCTTGCAATATCCCAAGTAAATGGAGATTTCGACGCCAAGGATCCAAAAATGGCAGCATATCGCAACGCTGTCTTAAAAATGTCAGCTCGGTTCGAAGGACTCGAATTCCATCACGTAGCTCGAGATAATAACCAAGCGGCCGACGTATTGGCACGCATCGGCGCAAAACGTGACGCTGTCCCTCCAAACATCTTCCTGGAGAGGCTCTTCAAGCCATCCATACTATGGGAAGAGGAGCCCGGAAATGACAAACCGGAAACAACCGCGCCGACCGGCGGTTCAGCCGATGACATAACACCTTCAGCCCATGACATAATGGCGGTAATCGCCCCGTGGACAGAACCTTTCTTAGCCTATTTGCTTAGACAGGAACTTCCCGAAGACCAAAATGAGGCCCGCTGCAAAATCCGGCGATCCAAAGCCTACAAGGTCCATGAGGGAGAACTTTATAAGAAAAGTACAACCGGAGTCCTTCAAAGGTGTATCACCGAAGAGGAAGGGCGAAACCTCCTGGCTGAAATTCATGCCGGACTAGGCGGACACCACGCAGCAGCCCGGGCCCTTGTAGGAAAGGCATTCCGTACAGGATTTTATTGGCCGACGGCCCGGGCAGCTGCCCAGGACTTAGTACAAAGATGCGTCGGTTGTCAGCTCTTTGCAAATCAGAGCCATATGCCGCCCACCGCCCTCAAAACTATACCCATTACCTGGCCATTCACGGTCTGGGGGCTTGATATGGTTGGACCCCTTAAAGGGGGAACCCATAAGCAAAGGTACCTATTGGTCATGGTGGATAAATTCACCAAATGGATAGAGGCCAAACCGATCAAAACGGCAGAGTCCGGACCAGTGATAGACTTTATATCCGGGGTAGTACACCGTTACGGAGTCCCCCACAGCATCATCACCGACAACGGCACGAACTTCACAGCCGACGAGGTTAAGTCATGGTGCAAAAATATGGGCATCAAGCTCGACTACGCTTCAGTCTATCACCCTCAAACCAACGGTCAAGTGGAATGAGCAAATGGTCTAATAATGAGCGGCATTAAACCCAGACTAGTGCGGTCACTTACTAAATCTGACACGCACTGGGTTGAGGAGCTCGACTCCGTACTCTGGGGGCTGCAGACAACGCCTAACCGTACTACCGGATTCACACCATTTTTTATGGTATACGGCACAGAGGCAGTCCTGCCCTGCGACATTATTCATGACTCACCTCGAGTGCGCATGTACGAAGAAAGAGAGGCCGAGCTGGATCGGCAGGACAGCTTGGACACATTGGAGGAAGAACGCGACGTCGCCAAGGCTCGTTCCGCATTCTATCAGCAGCAGGCCCGAAGATATCAAAGCAGAGAAGTACGGGCCAAGACTTACAACGTTGGCGAACTAGTTCTACGCCTGCCGGACAAGAAAAAAGACAAGCTCAAGCCCAAATGGGAGGGCCCCTTCATTATCGATCAAGTCCTGACCGGCGGAGCGTACCGTCTACGAAATGCGTCGGATAACCGACTCGAGCCGAACCCATGGAACGCAGCCCGCCTCCGAAGATTCTATGCCTAGCGCCGGACTAAGAGTTCGTCCCCTTCCTCCGTTCAAATTTTTTCACTTCGGCTGTCTTTTGTTTCTCTTTCTTCTCCTAACCTTTTTACTAAAAAGCCCCTAAGGGCCTACTTCCGCATTGTCACATACACTTGATGTGCCATCCGCACTCATTATACCTGGGGGCTTCTTTTCCAGAAGCTCAATTATAAGGGCTTCATGCCCAGCACATGTGTCAAGCTTCCACATGTACCTTTTACTCACCATTATATGCATCGATATGGCTTAAGTTTTGGCCAAGCTGGGTTGCCTGGCTCCTGTGCTTACCCCTACGTTCCCGATTGTTCGGCTAGGAGGTAAAGGGAGCACCTCTGCGATTGTTACTGCCGGGTCAGCCGGATGTGTACCTCAGACTGGGTGAAGCCGAAAGCTAGCGTTCTTAAGGGAATATTCGGTCGGTGACTTGAAAGATGATTTTTTACCTATTTATTTATCTGCCCCCAGATGTTTTCCTGCTCTTTTCGCAGTCCGGACATGCACTTTAGGGCATGCCTCCTAGGGAAAGGAACCCTTAACGGAACTATTCTCCCTGGAAGATGTTTCTTACTAACCATGTAATATAACATAACTAGTTGGGCACTTGTCTGATAAAGCACTAATGACCTCTACGCCTAGTCTCCATGCATACCCCGGTTGTTTCTTAACCAAGAAGGTATTCGGACACACTCCGGACTCTAGGGTCCCGAGGTCGAAGCAAAAAGGTCGGCAAAGACAAACGATCTACAATCCGGCTAGAAGGCATTTCACATGTCATTTTAAAATACATTGTCAAATTTACTGATGGTATTCCTCCTCAATCCCGTCTAACAGGCTGTCTAACTTACAGTCCCGTTGGGAAAATTTAGCAGCCAACTCTACCTGGCTGTATACTAAACTCACAGGGATCTCCTTCCCATCGGGCCCCACCGGTCCAACTTCGGCCATGTGGTTGGGATCCGCCTTCTTGTAACGCGTCTTCACCATGGCCCAAGCCTCCCTGGCACCTTGACGGCAAGCCGAAATCTTCCACAAACAGAAGCGCTGCCGCACTCCCTGAAGCTTCTCCGCAAGCTCCCCAAGGCCCTCGGGTAGGGAGAGGGCTGGCCATAAAGCCTGGACGCCGCCGCTCATTGCCTGCCGAACTCGTTCGAGCAGTTGCAACAGCTCGGGAAGTTGATCACCCGTTGATATGGGCATCTCCTCCGCAGGGCGACCTGTGAGTATACCTACAAGACATATTATGTCAATTTACATCCTCGCCGAACTCTTCTTTTCAAAGGAGTCCACTCAAGCACTTACTATAAATTCCGCGACGAAGCCGCTCATTCTCCTTAACGGAGCCGGACAGCCCGGCTCGAGCGCCTTTTAGCTCTTCTCCGAGCTTGGCGTTGGCATCCTGGAGTTTATTCCTTTCTTGCTGCACCCTATTCAGCACCCTCTCGCCGGCCTTCAGCTGGCGCAGTAATTCTTGCCTGTCCGGATCTTGTCCGGCGGCACCTGCAAAGTCATTATTAGACTTGCGCGCACGCCGCACAGCGCTTATGTTTATTAATAAAAATGTGTTACCAGGAGGGGTCTCTGCGTTTCCTCCTGCGGCAGCAACTGCGGCCTCAAGTTGGGCCTTGCATTCTTGCAGCTCCTGAGACAGATGGGCATTCTTCTCGGTAAGAGCCTGTGTTTCAAATGATCCTTAAATCAGTTAACATAACTAATTTAAGTCTCGGGGGCTACTGGCATATATAACCATTAAATTCCCTTACCCGTATGTCTTTTACATACTGCTCCGTGGCTCGGGTAAAACCGTCTTGAGCAGCATGGAGGTGCGTGTCCCCTGTGTTAAAGGCATCTAATGCCTCAGGGGAGAAGCACGCTTCACGAAATACTGTCCGGCGGCGCCTATGGTTCATGGCGCTCTCTACCTCAGACTTGGTGGCGGACAGTCTGTCGGCATCCTCCGTTGGAGGAGTATCCGGCCCGCGCCTTGCGCTCGCCTCCCCCTCCAGGCCGGGCGCTGGATCCTGGCTGGTATAGGTCGGATGGGCAACCTCTATGCCCGCAGTTCGGCGGGCGCTTTTTCTCCTACAAAGATCATGAGCACTCAGACGCTTCCTAGGAACGTTTGTTTGAAAATTTAAATACGAGCTATACCTTTGCGGCGACGTTTCAGTCCGTGCCGCGCTCCTTTTCCGCCTGCTGGTCCGGACTGACCTTTGTTGGTCAGCCGCCGCGGGCTCGGCTTCCCTCCTTGAAGGCGCTTCCTGTAAAACACCATCGTTCGCGAAGGTCAGAAATGGGCAAGGAAGAGATAATGGTGTCCGGACCTCGGTCACAGTCACCTGGGAAGCCGGATATAGTCCGGGGTAGTCCGCCGTAATGGCGACTAAAGCGTTATCCATGCTGAGTTGATGGAACACCCCGTCGATCAGCTCCACTTGAATATCCGGGTCCTCTTCGGAGGCCGGATCCAGGGATCTTTCTGGATCCTCGGGTTGCGGAGCGGGACTTACCATGTCCACCACAGTCCGGCGCAGTTCCTACGCCGAAGACATAATGTAAGAAGCCTAAACTTCGAAAGCATGGGTTGAGCCCTTAAAAGTGTTCGCTTACCCAGCCTCTAGGGTTGTTCATGGAAAACCCATTCAAAGGGTTCGTTCGAAGGAAGTCCTCCTTCTCCCCCTTGTACAGGCCGGACAGGATCTGCACCAGATCCTCGGTCGAATCCGGCCCTTCGCGGCCATGACGGGTGGCATCGTCTTCCCCGTTGAAATCTCACATGGGGTGGCCTCTGTATTGCAATGGCTGTACCCCCCGCATGATGCATGTCGCCATGACTCCAATCATGGTCAACCCGGAATGGGCCAGTAATCTTATTCGGCCCATCAAGTAATGGACGCTCTTGTCTTCCTCCAATCGGGGGCTCCGTGGGCGCCAGCTGAGGCATTTCTTCAGAGGAGCGGCGATAAACTCCGGGAGGCCAATCCGGACTGGGTCCGGCAGCGGAGCGTATTCTATGTAAAACCACTCTGAAGGCCAGTCTTCGGACACCTTCTTAGGAGTACCGGATGGGTATCCGGTCCCGGCAATGCGCCATATTTCGGCGCCGCCTACTTGATATATAGATCCCTCGTGAGAACGGGGTATGAGGCAGAATAGCCTCTTCCACAGTACAAAATGGGGCTCGATGCCCAGGAAAAGCTCGCAAAGAGCTACGTAGCCCGCAATATGCAGGATAGAGGCGGGCGTAAGGTGATGGAGCTGGAGTCCGTAGAACTCCAGGAGCCCGCGGAGAAACGGATGTATTGGGAATCCGAGTCCCCTTATCAGATAGGGGACGAAGCATACCCGCTCCCCTTTGTTGGGACTTGGGGTAGCCTCCGCTTGCTTCCCACCTTGGTAGGTGGCCAGCCCGGATCGAACCGGGACCATGAAGGCCGGAGGGAGATATCCCCCCGCTTGGAGCTTCACTAGCTCGTTGTGTGGAACAGAGCACCTCCTCCAATCTCCTGGCGGTGGGCTGGGAGCGCGAGAAGAGGAGCCGCGTCGACGGTCCATGATGGAATGGATTTTTGGGTCAAGGGCGCTCCGATGAAGTATTCGCGGAGAGAAGATGGTGTGGTTTGGATCTGGATTTTTGCCTCTTTTGTAGGCGGATGACTCGCACGACTAGGGGGTGAAACATAAAAGACACCCTGGCTTTTCGCATTCGTGCGACGCGTGGAAGAAGGCCATTATTGGGCGTAGAAGCCAAGAAATACAGTATTTATTATGAAGCCGGACACTGTTCGGCAGGTACATGGAACTTGAAGGGAGAACCCGCCTTGCAACGCCGAAGACTATATACGCGCTGGACTTATCGTCATTAAAGCCTGGTTCGGGGGCTACTGAGGGAGTCCTGGACTAGGGGGTGTCCGGACAGCCGGACTATCATCATCCGCCGGACTCCAAGACTACGAAGATACAAGATTGAAGACTCTGTCCCGTGTCCGGATGGGACTTTCCTTGGCGTGGAAGGCAAGCTTGGCGATACGGATATGTAGATCTCCTACCATTGTAACCAACTATGTGTAACCCTAGCCTCCTCCGGTGTCTATATAAACCGGAGGGCTGTAGTCCGTAGGACACAACATACATTACAACAATCATACCATAGGCTAGCTTTAGGGTTTAGCCTCCTTGATCTTGTGGTAGATCCACTCTTGTACTACCCATATCATCAATATTAATCAAGCAGGACGTAGGGTTTTACCTCCATCGAGAGGGCCCGAACCTGGGTAAAAACATCGTGTCCCTTGTCTCCTGTTACCATCTGCCTAGACGCACAGTTTGGGACCCCCTACCCGAGATCCGCCGGTTTTGACACCGACACAACCCATCAATATAATCCTTAATAAGCACAAACTTCTCCGATATAGCGTAGTTGGGAGAATTCAAAAAGATAATAGGACTATCATGTGTGGGTGCAATAGAAACAATTTCATGTTTAACATAAGGAACTATAGCTGAAGGAAATATGCCCTAGAGGCAATAATAAAGTTATTATTTATTTCCTCATATCATGATAAATGTTTATTATTCATGCTAGAATTGTATTAACCGGAAACATGATACATGTGTGAATACATAGACAAAACTATAGTCACTAGTATGCCTCTACTTGACTAGCTCATTAATCAAAGATGGTTATGTTTCCTGACCATAGACATGTGTTGTCATTTGATTAGTGGGATCACATCATTAGGAGAATGATGTGATTGACATGACCCATTCTGTTAGCCTAGCACTTGATCTTTTAGTATACTGCTATTGCTTTCTTCATGACTTATACAAAGTTCCTGCAACTATGAGATTGTGCAACCCCCGTTTACCAGAAGAACACTTTGTGTGCTACCAAACGTCACAACGTAACTGGGTGATTATAAAGGTGCTCTACAGGTGTTTCCGAAGGTACATGTTGGGTTGGCACAAATCGAGATTAGGATTTGTCACTCTGATTGTCGGAGAGGTATCTCTGGGCCCTCTCGGTAATACTCATCACCTAAGCCTTGCAAGTATGTAACTAATGAGTTAGTTATGAGATGACATATTACGGAACGAGTAAAGAGACTTGCCGGTAACGAGATTGAACTAGGTATTGGATACCGACGATCAAATCTCGGGCAAGTAACATACCGATGACAAAGGGAACAAAGTATGTTGTTATGCGGTTTGATATACCGAAGTTTGTTCGGAGTCCCGGATGTGATCACGGACATGACGAGGAATCTCGAAATGGTCGAGACATAAAGATTAATATATTGGACGACTATATTCGGACACCGGAAAGGTTCCGGGAGTTTTCGGAGAAAACCGGAGTACCGGAGGGTTATCGGAACCCCCCCCCCCCCCCCGGGAAGTAATGGGCCTTGATGGGCCCTATTGGAGAAAGAGAGGGGCCGACCAGGGCAAGTGGCGCACCCCCTCCCCTTGAGTCCGAATAGGACAAGGAAGGGGGGGCGGCGCCCCCCTTGCCTTCCCCCTCTCCTACTCCTTCCTTCCCCCTCCTTCTTGGATTAGGAAAAGGAGGGGGGAAACCTACTTGGAGTAGGTTTCCCCCTCCTAGGGCGCGCCTCCCCATAGGCCGGCCCCCTCCTCCCTCCCTCCTTTATATACGGGGGTGGGGGGCATCCCATAGACACACAAGTTGATCTACGGATCGTTCCTTAGCCGTGTACGGTGCCCCCTTCCACCATATTCCACCTCGGTCATATCGTCGCGAAGCTTAGGCGAAGCCCTGCGCCGGTAGAACATC